>JAQPZY010001389.1:995000-1515000 GCA_029931535.1 Margaritifera margaritifera | reverse complement strand
CACTACTTCCAGGAATGTTGCTAGAGAGAAATATTTTAATAAAACAAATTAACGAATTGACCACAGTTTAAACTTGAGTTATATTTGCTTATATATCAGCTGAGCCTTTTTTGCCTACAATGACATCTGGGGTTATTTCTAAACCCAATGAAGTAAAATGATGCTGCTGACATTGCTGCAACTGTCAACTGAAAACAGGTAAGCTCATTTTTTATCTATCACCTAAAAATAGGTAAGATCATATTTTATCTGGCTGAAAATTGAAAGCTTTCTATTTTAGGGTTATCATCAGGAATTTCGACTAGTAAGTAGATAGTTTGCTAAGTTCGACAAGGAAATACTCTAACCAGCAGTTTCAACTGCGTAGTACACATATTCATTGTAAACAAACCGACCTTGTGACAGTGATAATACAGTACTTTCAACAGATTATTTCGTACAAATACAAAGTATTGTACGTTCTGGTGTGGAGATTGTATAAAACCTGTCCCCTACATATTCTAGTTAATAAATACATGGACATTCTTTACAATGTATTTTTCCATTAGTAATTACAATTACTTTACATTCGAGAATATTGTGAGATTAATGCCTTTTATGTTCATTTCCTGGACGTGGCGTTCACGTTCCTGCAACGTTTCCTGACTATTAGAACTACTTTATAACGAGGGCAAAACACGCGGAAAAAACTACTTTTTGTCAATAGAGAGGAATGGTCCGGATTTTAGCATCCAGCATATATTACATAAATTATTATTTCCTATTAACTAAAAAATTCTAGATAGAAACAGATCACAGAGTTAAATGAGATCTGCAGAATTAACTTCATTGGATGTCAACAATTGGTTATGGAATTTCATCCTGGCATGTAACAGATCAATGAATTTCAGAGCTGGTAAAACAAGTTTACAAATGTCAAATATACTTCCAAATATGTCAACTGTTAAATTAATGCGCGATATATTTGCCTGATGACTAAGCATTGAATGAAGTCAACAATGGCACCAACATGCAACAGTTTAACATATTATGAATTAACTTCAAAATTACACCCATTAATGTCTGGGGATATATCTGGGGAGAGAATAAGACTGTACAAGATAATAATATTTATTCACAAGCCTTTGACTAAAGATATTTTCAAATTTATAAACGAAGTTTGTTGGTATCGCAAAAATACATGGACCTAAATGTATGAGATAAAAGTTATATAACTGGACAGGATGGTTGCTGTATTAGGTGAGGTTGCCGTATTCATATCGTAGTGGATAAATAAGATGGAATTATATTCTCCTGCAAGATGGATACGGAGGCAGAGTGAATTAAACTATTAGAGCGAATGTGATCTGCATTTTTGGTGCGCAAGTTCAAAACAGAGCAAGCATTAAACCGTCTTTTTTCACTGTTCAAGATACAGGAACAAATTTCACAGAGCAATTGATTTTGGTATAATCAAGAGAAGATGTCAACAGCATTATTAGATTCAAATGTTAGAAAATACTATGTTGTTACTGGTGGTTGCATAATTTTATTGAGAAGTGTTATAGTTATGACAATGTGCAGCGTTGTTATTTACAATAACAGCTTGAAAACATTCATCAGAGAGCTCAAAGCTAGGGCTCAACAATGCGATAAATAGCCATGTGGTAAAATATGTTTTCAGCAGCTGATAAACTATCTACAACAATTTGTCAAAAGATATTAAACGTAATGAAAGAAGCGCGAAAGAAGAAGAAAGTGGGCGGAATTTGCTGGCATTGATGTTTTTTCCTCTCTCGTCTGATCTATAGAATTAAGAAAGTTACATTCACCTTGCATAGTTATAGAGTTGGGTGACAATATCTTATCTTGACAACCCTTTTTAAAAAAATTGTATTCATTTTCTGCCTTCTTTATAGTACAACTGTAATTTTCCTAAAGTTTTAAGTGAGGCTGAATTAATTACAAGTGTGTATGATCTCTATTAAAAGTCAGTTTAACCATTTCTTTTTACTCATATACTAAAGCTGTAGATAGAATAATTTAAAATCCCTCATTAGATAAACTTTGTCAGTACAATCATCCTCAGTTATTCCATCTTTGCTTCCCGTAATAATGCTCATCGTAAAGAAGATTGTCAAATGCATTGTCAAAATCGTCTCTAACACCTTATTTCCCCAGAGACTGAAGAATACCAACAAGAATTGCAAAATTCCGATACAAATAACCCGTACAAAGTGATTACTGGTAAAATTTGGCCAACAAGGTTGTTTGAAAAATGGACGAAAAGCATATCAAGAAAACATATGAAATCTTTGTCAATGAAAGATCATTAAACTATTCGAGACATTTTTAGAAGTTATCATCGTAGCAGTAACAACGTTAATGAGTACATTTATACCTTTTCATCAAATGAATGATTTGCAAACCGATTTAAAAGAAGTTCACATGACAGCAAATTGAATAAAAAACTTTGCTGTGTTTTATCAGTTACGTTGTCAACATTTAAAACAAAAAATTAACAGAGGAAAGACAAAAAATAATGAAAAAGAAATGTATAATGGATGCTTTGTAATCGATACATTTCATCCTTGATAGCAATTGTAACAAGTGCTTTTATTACTGGAATTGTATCTATTAACATTATCTATTTAATCTTTATGGTTAAAGAAGAGAACAGATTAAACAGACTAAAGAATATTATGCACAATCCCCTCAAATGATAAAGTTAGCAGCTTTGCAAAGTTTTACTTTTTTATTATGTTGCCATATCTCTCTTTTCGATGGCATTGCAATTGTTTTATCTGTTTTGTGCTGACTACCACGCACCCTGTACTTCCAGCAGTGGCGGCGAAAGGGTTTTGGGCGCCCGGAGGCAATGTTTTTTTTAGTTGCGCCCTTACCTAGGCGCCCGGGGACAATGTTCGTTAGTGACTCTCCAACTTTGCCACAGAGAACAGTTTTTTAATGTCAGTTGCCAACTTCAATTCTACCCCTCCCACCCCATGTAAGTAAAAGTTTTGTGAAGAAATGTCCCCGTTACACTAAGGTGAGGTGGAATACTATCCAAATTTCAGCTGCAAAAAAAGCTCCAGACGGCGCCCCCCTTCACCTGATGCCCAAGGGCAATTGCTCCTCCCGACCCCACCCCCAACCTTCGCGCCGCCACTGACTTCCAGTGAAAGTATTGCATCTGCTTCTCTGGGTCAGATATGCCAATAGACGCACAAGGAATAGGGAGATCTATATCCAGTTTACTTTCACCCACACATTCGGGTTTATTGTAATTTCTCTATTCAGACTTTACTAACAGCATCCAGTTGTGTTTGCTCGTTTTTATTGTGTCAAGTTTACTAAATTTCAGTCTAACTACCCTTCTTTTGAAAGCTATGACGGGGAAATGAATGACCAAATAATTAACTTTTAACAGAATTAAGTTAGGTATCTTTCTAGCAGAATGCCACTAAGAAATTTCCAATCTTGAAATACTTGGAACAAACGAATTGTTTTCTCATGATTCAGTCACTGGAGGGCTTGAGAGAATTCTGCTAGCAGATATGCTATGGGATACTAGGTTAATACAGTCTCTTCATAACAGACTTATACTAGAGTCACAAGCCAACAGAACTGTGTTAAGAATCTCATAGTCTTTGGACACTTGGAGCTATAGAAGCAGTTTCTTTTAATGCTTCCCTCGCTAAAAAGGCTTAGCAGAATTATGTTTGCGGATAATTCATGTACATCTCCTGATCTGGAGATAAATAGAGGAATAAAAGTACTTTCCTTAAGGGTTCTCTTTCTCGAATGGTTTAATGGAATTAGTTTAGCTGATAGGCCAGGGAAAAGAATGCATATACATCCCATTCTAACAGAATTATGTTGGAGTCCGATATTATCATAATTATGTTAAAATATCATGAAGGGCTTAACAAAATTATGTTAGCACGCAGGGCAGGGAAAATTATTCCAATCTAACAGAATATCTCTTGGGTTTCTTGTTAACATAACTATGCAATGAATTTCCTCGTTGTGTGATATTTGGAGGAAATGAAGCATTATCTTCTTAGGCTGCAGTCGCTGTAAGAGCTGAACACAATTATGTTCGCTGACAGGCCAGATAAAAGACTTATAATGCAATCCCTATCAAGCAGAATTCTCTTAGAGTCTTTTGATAATGCAGTTCTGTAAGAATCTTCTGATCTGGAGATAATACTGAATAATGAAATCATTATTTTTTCAGGGTTCAGTCATTGTAATGGCCTAACAAAATTATGTTAGCATATAGGTCACAGTAAATAATGATCATGCAATTCCATTCTCACGGAATTCCCTTCGAGCCCCTTGTTAACGGAATTCTGTTAAAAAAAGTCCCCAGATTTGGGGATAATTGGAATAAAAGAACAATTGATATCCCTGTGCTGGTCGAGGAAAATGTGTGGATTATGCTATTCTGCTCATCCAGACATGTGTGTACGTGTTCAATAGAGAAACTTCAAGCGTGTGATATGATTTAGGATGGGTCTGCAGATGTAAAAGATGATTTTAACACTTTGGAACAGTCATTATGGGTGGGAATTGAGGTTGGGGTTTATTGTACATAATTTTAAATCATTCTATAATCGTGAAAGTAGCATGTTAATACCAACCCAAACATTAATATCAGATGATGATTTGTGCGAAACCCGTTGGTCCTGCCAAGTAGGTGTATATTTAGTGCCTCTGATCAAAACTTTGAAACTACTTATATCCCTATCCATCAACTTTCCATACAGCTATTGGGCGTAAAGGAGGAATTCAGATATGCAACTGACTTTGGCACTGGGGTCCATCTGTACCACCATGGATATGGCCGCTTGATCATGATTTAAAACCTTTTGAGATCACCACCCTGGAACCACAATTGACTCGTCTTCCCATGCTTCACTTACTGGGATGGCTTAACATAATTATGTTATCAGACAGGCCGGGGGAAAAATCAAAGAATCCTATCTGAACTAAATTATGTTATAGACCCTAGCTAATAGAATTCACTTAAGAACTTCGAGATTCAGATATACATGTACTTGGAGTACAAGGAAAATATAATTTTCAGGATTCAGTCACTGTTAAGGGCCTATAAAAATGATCAAACCTTCTGTTGGCAGATATGCAAGGGACAAAGATGATCATGCTATCATTTCCTGGTCACATTTGTGTAAGTCTCTTTGCACCATTGCCACTCAGTAGGCGACCAGCTTTATGAATACATATATATGTTATGAGCCCAACAAACTAGTTAAAAAGAAGTGACCCATTTGCTTTGGTTTTTGTGATAATTTGCTAAGGTGAAGCTAATATATGTCTTGATTTTAATTTGAACTAAGTAAATTTCTTTATAAAAGAGTGTTCACACTTTTTTTGTGCAAAACGTAATATCCTCATTGGAGGATTTCATTTGTCAAATCTTTAGTTTCAGAGGTGTGTAGTTTTCGCACATTCTCAAGCTCTTCAGTTTCAGAGATAAGTGAATCTTGCATGTAGTCCGCAATCCTACAGTGCCTAAATGTAAGCGATTTTAATTTCGCGAATATCTATTTTGCCGGCAACGAGTTTCTGGTAAAACTCAAAACAGTCATTAAGGTCTCAAAATTTCTTTTTTATATGACGTCACCAGAAACACGTTTTATTGTTTACATCTTTACATACTTCATATAAAAGCTGGAACCGTGGACGTAAATCCAAATTTGAGGTCAGTGGTGGAACCATTTGCCTACTCTTTAATAGCAATCGCGGTCTTCGTTTTGGTATTTGCTTTTTAGTCACAGGGCATATTTCAAGATAAAAGTTCTGCTAATACTGGTAAGCTTATAATGAATTTAAATATCTTCATTACTATCATCAATCAAGTTCTTTATAGAATATACAAATATGAACTAATAAGTGTATTGCTATTTTTTCTTATTTTATTTAACAATCTACGCAAAAGATTAGAAAACAAGCATGACCAACCCTTTAAAAAATTCATGTTCTCTCCTAATCGGCCAGTATTTAAAACCTTGTCAGTTAGAATTATATTTGCAGACAACATCATATTGTATTTAATGCATTTAGGAATTAATTGGCATTAAAATGACTGAATCGTAGAGTTTGATAACAGATTATTTTTTGAGATTTGTGTAGGTAAGAGAAAGGAAGACAAGTATAAACTTAGGACCTTACTTTCTGATACTTTAGTAGCCTCATTTAATCCATGCGAGTGTCTGCTTCAACAAAACTTCGAGCTTAGTTGCCATTGTATATCTCCGTTCATGTCAACTAGTCAGTCTCCAGTGGTATCTTTTCAAGCAGAGGTTTGAATGGACACGTTTCATAAAGGTGTGTGTGTGCGTGTGTGTGTGTGTGTGTGTGTGTGTGTGTGTGTGTGTGTGTGTGTGTGTGTGTGTGTGTGTGAATTAAACTGGTCTGCAGCCAAAATGCTTCCGCAATTAATGTTGTCAAACTTTAATAATTCTGGGTCACTGAGAACGAAAATAATGATTAATTGTTGATTGGCTCTAGTTTTAAAGATATTATACTGGGTCAGTATATTCGACCCTTGACTTGGGAATGCCGGAGGATAAGAGAGTTATAAAGGGAAGGGATCTCAATTTAAACCAGAAATGACTAAAATACATCTTTGACTGGATCTATGAATAAATCTATGACTGGGTTTGGACAGTACTTGCTTTTTAGGCAAAACAATGAATGATGCAATCTGAAGCTGGTATTGCGTCATACATGATATGAATTGCATCATGTTATTCCTAGAAGTCATTGATGATCCAATCATAACTAAGCTTACATCACTCTGCTGAAGAAATTGCCCTATATCAGCTCTACAAATCATACAGTGTCGTGCTCTCTTATTTGTCAGTGTCTGATTATGTAAAGAGACACACTTCTGTTTAGCCAAAGTGAGCAGAGATGCCTCGTACTTGTGTGAACAATGCAGATAACTTCTGCTATGTTTGTGGTGAAGTGACTTTTGCATCACAAAAGCGCAGTATAACCACTATGGTTAAGAAAGCCTATCACCTTTATTTTGGCTGCAAAATTGGAGATCAGGACAAGATGTGGGCCTCACACATATTCTGCAATACTTGTGCAACAAATCTTCGCCAGTGGATGAACAGGAAAAGGAAATCTAAGCCTTTTGCAGTGCAAATGATTTGGAGAGAGCCAACAGATCATATCAGCAATTGTTACTTCTGCATGGTGCCTCCAGTTGGGAAAGGTGTGTCAAAGAAGAAAAAGTGGACTGTGTATTATCCTAACATTCCGTCAGCTATACGCCTAGTTCCCCACGGAGAAATATTACTGGTTCCTGATGCATCAGAATCATTCTCACTTGAGTCAGACGAGGAAGAGGAAGAGGATGAAACTTCTAGTCCTGAACCATCAATGTCACATGACCTATATTTTCTCCAATCCTCCTCCTCTGAACCACACCTCATAACACAAGGTGAACTGAATGACCTTGTCAGGGATTTGGAACTACCCAAGAGTAAGGCAGAGCTGTTGGGCTCCAGACTACAGCAGTGGAATCTCCAGGCAGGTGATGTTAGGGTTTCCATGTTCCGTGACCGTCAAAAGGATCTTGTCCCATTCTTCTTCATGGAAGGTGATCTTGTAGCCTGCAACAACGTCGATGGTGTGATGGCAGCCCTCAACATCGTTCATGATCCAGATGAGTGGAGACTGTTCATTGATTCATCGAAGACGAGTCTTAAAACTGTTTTGCTGCATAATAGCAGTGTTTTGACAGCAATTCCAGTTGGTCATGCAATCCATATGAAGGAAACCTATGAAAACATGAGACAACGTTTGAGGTGCATAAACTATGACCAACATCAGTGGCAGCTTTGTGGCGATTTCAAGGTTCTTGCTCTCTTGCTTGGACTGTAGACTGGATACACAAAGTACTGCTGTTTTCTCTGCGAATGGGATAGTCGTGCGAGAGATTCCCACTACATCAAGAGAGATTGGCCACTCCGACAGTCATTGGAGCCTGGGATGAAAAGTGTTCAGCATCCACCACTTGTTGAATCAAGGAAGATTTTGTTACCACCCTTGCACATCAAGCTGGGTCTGAAGAAGAACTTTGTCAAGGCCATAGACAAAACACAAGCAGCTTTCAAGTACTTCCGTGGAAATTTCCAAGGTTAAGTGAAGCTAAGATAACGGAAGGTGTCTTTGTCGGTCCTCAGATTCGTGAACTTCTTCGAGATGATGCATTTCACAGTGCACTGCGTGGCAAGGAAAAGACGGCATGGAAAGCCTTCCAGTTAGTGGCAACAAATTTTCTCGGAAACAACAAGGCAGACAACTACAGGGAGTGGGTGGAAAACCTCCTCAAGGCATACAAAAGCCATGGTTGCAACATGTCACTAAAGATACATTTTTTGCACTCGCATCTAGATGTTTTTCCACTGAACTGCGGAGCAGTGAGCGACGAGCACGGCAAGCGATTTCACCAGGACATTGCAACAATGGAGAAACGCTATAAGGGTAGATGGAGCCCATCAATGCTTGCAGACTATTGCTGGACAGTGACAAGAGATGCTCCATTTAATGAATACAAGAGACAAGCCAAGAAGCGCCAAGTAGACACTGAATAAGGACTAAACTATGTACTTACATATACATAATAGTTTTTTGACTTTTGTTTCAATATATTTTTTATTTATGTAAACCTTTTGCTGTTTTTGAAAGTGTTACATAAAGAGGACAGGTGAAATATTATCATGTAAAGCAACCATAAACACATGAAAAGATCTAGGTTTACCATTTATAATTAAAACTCTACTATGTACACAATATACATAGACGTAAAATGTAAAAACTTAAATATCTTGGAAAGAGTATCCAATCAGTTGTTTTAATTGTCATATTTGAATTTAGCACATCAAAATCCCTAATAAATAGCACATTTTATCTCTGAAGCAGACGACTTCGAAAAAATTGTAGACCAGTGTTTCATGCAAAGCTTCAAAGACGCTACGAGTTCAAGTTAGTTCATCTTGATTAGTCTGGTGTTACATCATAATGGTATTGTTGCACCGTGTAGTGTCAACCTTTCCAAAAGACTTATTTTAGAAATAAAAAATATGACAATGCTAATTTTGCAAAGGTATCAATTTAGTTTGCTAAAGACTCAGCAGTTATGATTAATATTTGTGGCAACGAATTCCAATCTTTGATTGTTCTTAGGTAAAAACTAAAACAGTAACTATCCATTCAGGTAGGTGTATTTTTTTGGTTTGATCAAATTGTAGGAAGGTATGTTTGCTTGTTTAAAAACTTGTCTAAAAAAAATAATTTGTTTCCCAGTCTAGGTTGGCTTAGTGGCTTCCAAGGGAACTTCTTCAATATTGAGGTCATACTTCCTTGGGTATAGTCATAATTAAATGTAACTGCTCGGTTTTTTTTTAAATTTTTTTATTTTGTCTTGTAAAACCTGGGAAGGAGCTTCACACACTGTACAACCATATTCTAAAATAGGTCTAACAAAACTCTTGAAAGCGAAATCTTTCGCATTTTGTGGACCACATGATAAGTTAGGTCTTAATGGGCCTCAATTACAATTCTCATTATTACATAATTCTTGAATTTGATGGTTCCATTTCAGATCAATAGTAATTATGACTCCTAAATATTTCACTTTATTGAGATTTTCTAAAGAAGTACCATCCAATAAATATGACAATACTGGTATTATTGCATTTCCTTCTTGTCATTTGCATTATGCTGCATTTTTTAGGCTGAAATCGCATGCCCCATTCTGTGCCAACTGTTCTTGTTTATTAATGTAATTTTGTAGTATTTTTGTATCCTACGGGGTTTTAATTGATCTGTAGCATACACAGTCATCTGCAAAGAGGCAAATTTTTTAATCAATTCCAATCATGATGTAATTGATGTGCAAGGAGAAACGGACTATTCAAAGTATTGTGCCATAAGATACACCAGAAGCTACACCGCAGAATTGGGTGTTCATTGTTTCAGCTTTCTCTGGGTCTGTTTCTGCTAATTAGGTACAGTATCTGTCTTAAATGAAGGAATGCCCTGAGAATCTTTTTTTCTCACTGTTGACATATTTTCAGAATGCTGTCGAAGCTGAGGTTAGGTTCCCAATCATGTTGTTGACATAGTTATGTGAATGTTGTCTTGTTTTCTCTAATTTCCGTTTTTAGCTGTTTCCATTTGTTCTTAAGTTTTCAATGCCGGTACATATTACTTTAGCAGGAGTTTTGTTTCTTCTACTAATTTTCTAATTTTGTTTGTAATCCAGGGCATCGGCACAACTGATCTATTCAATTTTGAGGAACATCAATTTCAACTATTGTAGTTACAAAAGATTTGATAATTTTCCAGCTGACATGATTATCCCACTTGTTTCAAGACCGTCTAAATGTCAAAATTTTGAAAAGTCGTTACTTCAAAATATCATTGCATCAAATTTTCTTTTGATAAAAAGAAATGAATTTTAGACGATTTTGTTTTTTGTGATCATATTTGTATAGATAATATACAAGCTATAACTTTGTATGAAATGTTACTACTTCTGTCCCTATTTAAGATATTAAATGCATCTTTAGATTAAATTGGTGGATTGTTTTCCAAAAAGTGTCAGAGAAATTTAGAATTTCACATTTAGGTCATATCCAAGTAAAAGATGTGGCTTGAATTTCGTTCTAAATTATTTATATATGATCAGTCATTGTGGATCCAGTTGTTGCGCTAGACACATTGTACAGCCACACTGTACAGTTTGGACAAAAGCAATCAATTTGTTTTTGTACGTCCTTTGCGGTTGACACATGCACCTGACACATAAGTAGTTTCCCTCATAGAGGTTGATGTTGTGTACCAAATCGAGGTTAGTAGGGGAGGGAGGGAAGAGGAGAGGGAAGATGCCTTCAAATATGCTGAGTTTATTTACTGAGCCCAATTTTGAAAGCTTTGATGCTTGGACAAACATCACCACCCCCATCCTGTTCTTGACTATTAGTCCATTTGTCCAGGCCGTCTCTGATTATGTAACGTTAACAAGCAACATGGCTCATCACCAGTGTTTTATATTTTTAGCATGTAATCCTGTTCAATTACATATATATGCATCACACAATACTAATAACCTGTCAACCCCTACAGAGGTATAAGTGTAACCTAAGTGGCAAAAAAGCGTAATCTGAGCATAATAAGCATAATCTATATATTAAATGCCACAATTACAATAAACTGTATGAAAAATGTACGTTTGGTTTTGCTACTAGCCTGGATCTGCAGCTGGTTAAAGTTCTTGTCACAAATGGGCAAAATCCACGTGAATCAGGATCAGAATACAAACCACGAAACATACTGGCAAATTATATATACACAACACTCACTTTAACTAGTCCACGTGTCTAACTTTCCCTGAGTGATCGTAAAGTTAACTCTTTTATTGGAAATGGGTCACATACAGCTGCTACAATTAGAAAATAAGGAAAGTACACGGAAGATCTATAGCAAATATATTCTTACGCTATTCTTAAGCAGCAGTCTTCTTTTTTATAGAATATTCTCAGATGTGTATGATGTGTGGGATTAAAGAGATGATAATAAAAATGACAAACACACCTTTTTATTACTTTATTATTATTTTTTTAAAGTTCCAGAAAAGTGCAATCCATATACAGGCAAGCATAAGACATAATTAGGTGAAAAAAGCTGAATGATTACGCCAAAAGCGTAATGGTTGGCAGGTAATAAACAGTCGAACATATGAAAAGATAGAACTTCATTATAATAATGATGTCCAATCTTTTTCATATGTTCGTGTGTTTATTGCATATTGGTAATATTATTCAATGTCTTCAATGCCAACTACGTGTGAGAACTACCTTTTTCATGAGGTAAATAATAGAAGTGCATTTTTGTATTGTAGTGGCAAATATATAACTTTACACGAGTTCAGTAGTCTGCTTCTCCTTTTGCATAACTAAATTCATCTAATTATTGGCCAAGTTGTGTGACCAAGATTTTTGAAAGAATTATATTTTTTAAAAATTTGATATATAATCAAGTTTTTTTCCTAGTCAATGAAAAACAAATGATTGAACTTTATCAAAAAATATGTTTCCCTCTCAATTCCAATGAAATAACATCTTTAACGTTCCTTGATGTCAGTAAATCTTTTGATAGTGTATGGACAAAAGGGTTCTTTATAAGCTTCGAAAATATCGCATTAATGGTAAGCTTCATAACGGATGGAAAACTACTTGACAGATCGTTACTAGAGTTCTACTGAAATTTATTATCAACAAAATGTCAACTAACTTGGGTTCACCAAGGTTACTTGTTAGACCTTTTACTTGTTCCCTTTACGTTATTTTTATTTTATATCAACGGTTTCGCCAACAGTCTGAACCCGTTTGCAAGGGTATTTGCAGATGATACTTTTCTTGGAAGTTCTTCATCAGATTATTCACAACGAAAAATTATTATAAACAGTAATCTTATAAAGCTTCATGCATAAGCAAAAGGTTACTTTTAATCAATCTAAAACTGACATTTTATTGTCTAGCCCATATTAGTTGGGAGGCGGTGTTGTCAATAGTTTCTGAAGGTTTAGGTTAAAGTTTATTAATTTCCATATATTTCGTAAATCCGTACAGAGATGCTTATCATACTTAGCATGAAACATTAAGAATCTAAGACAATTCATTCTACGACATGCTCACACTCCCCTTTTACCTTAGAGTTAAGGTTACATTCAAAGAAAATCTGCGTTCAGGTTTTGGTAAAAGATTTTACATTTGTTTGTATTTCCTAAACTCCTTGATAGATTTTCTTCACGCTTAGGATGAATCATTATGAAGCTAACCGAATTGATTCCGTGAAATGCACGTTTTGCAGCAATAACAAGATTTTAAAGATGTGTGCTACGGTGGCCATATTAGACGTCAGATCAGCACCCTATTCATTTAGGCCCAACAAGACATCATAATAAGTCTTTTAATGAAAATCCAATGTTGGTGTGACCATCCAATCAGGAGATGTAGTGATAAAAACAAAAACTCTCAAGCTGGCTGCTAGCCATACTGGATGTCTGCGCTGCACCATTTCCATTTAGAACCAACTAGACCTTGGGATGAATGTGTGTGTAAAGTTTCATGTTAATCCTCAAAGTAGTTTAGGAGGAGTAATGATAACAAACTTGTGCTAATGGACAGATGGACGTCGCACAACGGTCGACATACCATTCCTTAAGCTCTTCTAGTCTATGACCCGTAGAGCTAAGAATGAAAATGTTAGAAATGACCTATCAGATAATATTGTATATCAGTGTGATTTCCTTATCTTCTCTAATAAAGGACACTTTTATTGCAGGAACCTATTACATTTAGTGAATTATCAAAAGTTTTAAAAAATATGAAAAACAATAAAAGTCCTGGACTAAGCGGATATACAATGGAATTTTCAAACTTTTTCTGGTCAGATCTTGGTCAGTTGTTATATATGTCTTTAGAATATGCTTCTAGAATAAGACATCTTTCGATTTCACAGAAAATGGGAATAATAAATGTATTTACTTTAAACCTGGAAAAGATAGATGTCATCTGAAGAACTGGCGACCAATTACTCTCTTAGGCATTGCTTATAAAATTGCTTCAGTATGCATTGTGAGGAGAATAAATACAGTCCTGGATAAAAAAGTAAATGAAGACCAAAAGGGATTTATTCCTGGTGTTTCATTGGGGAAAACTCAAGAATACTTTTCAAATTACTATGGGATACGAAAAAGATTACAAATCCCAGGATTAATATTACTAACAGATTTTGAAAAAGCAATCAACACAGTTTCCTAGGAAGTTTTAGAATTTGTCTTCACAAATTACTTAATTATGGCTCTGATATAAGAAAAAGATTGAAAATACTTTATATAGGTACACAAGAATGAGTGATAAAAAATCTTAATTTATCTAAAATATTTCAGTCAGGAGCAGTTACAAGCAGGGAGATCCTTTAACCCCTTAGGAGTTTCTGCAGTGTGTGGAAATATTAGTTATAATAATCTAAAATAATAAGAAAACCAAAAGTATAAATATATTAATGGAAATAAAGCTTCTGCAATATACAGATGATACCAAAAACTTCCTTGATGGCTCAGAACTCTCATTATTTGTTGTAAGCCTTTGGCGTCACGTGTATAAATTAGTATTTTCATCCAGGCTCTTGATTGAGAGGCTCTCTTTAAAGAGAAACAAAATCATGTGACACAGGTCATAGATGTTCACCCTGACAACTTGCAAAAACTGTCATTATGTGGCTGTCAGTCGCACTAATGAATGGTAATCCTCATATATCACATCTCACATATGGCTGTTTTCATTCTGAAATGACACAAAGAACAAAGAATGTCTTAATATATATGCAATTAGCCCAGAATATAACACATCACATAATGAACTTCGGAAACAAATAATTATGTATCTTTACACTTACCTGATTGTTGTAGTCACATAGTGTAAAAGAGGTCAAGAAAAAAAGAGACAAAATACGGAAGGTGGAGGGATGGAGTTTAGGCTCATGCAGAAATATTGCTTTCATGAAAAGGTTGCATTTGGCTGAAGACAAGTGGAGATGGAAGAAATCACCAGCGGCATAATCTTCTTGTAGTTCATAAACATACACAGCAGAATCACCATCATAGATCACATTATACCAGGAGGGGAAACCAGGTACCACTCAAATAACCCTGCCTCCATTGTCCTGGCCACTTTCAAATCTGTGGTGTATCCGTTTTCCCACAAGCAATGGTTTGTCCTTGATTTGTTTCTCTTTGGATGGACCAACAGCAGCTGCATTATGGACTAATATTATTAAATTACTGGTCAGTTCTTGTATTTCTATTCTTCCCATCAACTTTCTTGGAAAATATAAAGACACTGGCATCAGGAGGGATCTGTTTTAGTCTTCAGAGACCTTTCGTTTTCACTTTTTGTTATTAGCTCTTCTAGTCTGTCCTGTATCTCTTGTTCTGTCTGCCACATGCCATAATAGGTAATTTTCCATTCTTTCCAAAACTCTTCTTTGCCTCCCTTCCAGTTCCTGCTGTTTCTTCTTTAAAGCACCTTTCTTTTTACTGTTAATTCTTGTATCGTGCTTTTAAATTTTTCTTTCAAGTCTTCCTTCTTTCCTTGAATCAACAATTAACTTTTCCCTTTCTTCATTAGCCAACCCTCTCAACCACTCTGACATCTAATCGTGTGAGAACATTATAAATGCTTCATTGCAAAGTGTGTATGCATTTGAGCTGTACTTCATCATAAAGTCAAGCTGACCAAAGAAAAATTCTGGAAGCTTATTATATTTTTGGATGTATTTTGACTGCTGGAAAAGTTTTGCAGTGGTTTCATAGTATTTTTCTTCAGGAAGCTGGTCAATACATTGCCTTTCAAGTAAATATGTAATGATTTTAAAAAAGGTCTAAAATACTGATAGCCAAATTTGAATCATCAGGGCTGACTAAGTTCTTATGGACCACATCATCTTCATTAACTTCAGTGCTAAAAGGTCCACCCAAAAAGAACACAACATTATCACTATTTTTTAAAAATGATTTCAAATGCAAATAATGCTTATTCATGTCAAGAATTTGGAGATCTCCTTCAGTGTAGTTTCAAAGTGGAGATGTAATCTGTTTTTAAATCAAGCCAAGAGTTCTACAACCTGCTACATAGGAAGGAATTTGTACATCTCTATGCACTGTGAACAAAAGACGATTGGCGACACCATGAACCTTTTCCAAAAAATCTAGTATCCTATCGCAGTGATAGTTAACACATTGTCCCAACAAGAAGAAGATGGTAAATCAGTTATGTTTGTAATGGACAAACAGAACTTTCTCAACCTTCTGTGCTACATATGTGCTCCATTCCCCATATACGCCACCTTTTTGATCACAACCTCGTCCAAAAACTTTTAAACAGGTTCTAATCAGCCTGATTATTCCACTCTCATAACTGTTGATCTCACTTTCACCTGCCAACCCCACCTTCTCTTCCTCATTTTCATGTCCAGATGTTGTACTGGCATCTGCCATTCCGAAAGTTTCGCATTTTCATGTCCCTTCAGCACACATCTCATCCAAACCCACAAGCAAGTGAAGTCCACAAAAAAAAATATTTTAGGTGACTACCAACCTCTTGCTCCTCCTGAGACATCTCAGACCAACCTTCTTTTTCTTGTGGTATGACATCAGTTTTGTAAGTTTCTGATAACTGATGTAACTTCTATTCAGTTGCTGCCCTGTCACTGATAGTATTCTTGATGTTACCTAAAAGCTTGTATCCTGCTGTATCAAATCACATTTGATGTTGTTTAAACCATTAGGTATTTCTTTAAAAGTGTCAAGAGTGGTGTGAGCACTATTATCAAACGTGGCTCTCAATCCAAGAACATACACATTTTTATCTGGGTCAATAATGGTGAAAACTTAAAATGTTTTACCAAATTTAAATGTCTCGTCAGAGTAATGGGTTAAATTCTCGGAGTGTGCCAAAGAAGTCACTTGTTGCTGTGACAGATACAATCTTGTATCAGAGATTCTGTCTACTGTGGCTCTGAAAGGAAACACGTCAGGTGCACAATGGCACAATCGACATACTGCTTCAATAACATTAGGAACACGGTTCGAAGCAACATTGCAATCAAGCAAACTCATAACACACTCTACACATTCAGTACTAAAGCTACCTCTGTCTGGATGGAATAATTTCAATTGGGCATTATCTTGTAAAAGAGAGCTGAGGTAATCAACATCTGTTATCAATGCTTTTTTCTCTTTATTGGCAGTACACAAGGCCTTCTTCGCTTCTCTACATGCAAATTTAGAAATGTTTAAAGCAGATGAAGAAGTCTTTAATTCTACTTTCAGATATTTAATTTCACTTTCCCTTTGTTGTAACTTGCTCATAAGTTTGGCGGATGTATCACGAGTTCTCTTTATGTGAACTGATGCTGCAGTTATGACTTTTCGAAAGTCGTCACTTCTGCCCCGTACTCACCTTCATTAACTTTTGAACTTTTAGACTGTACCCTATGCAATGATATGTTCAGGTTGAATTTGTGTTTTCTCAGAGACTTGATAGTAATCTTTGATTCCTGTAATTTTGATTCCTTCTTAACTAATTTGTTTTCTTTGTCACAGAGTTATTTTGCATAGAGACTCATAAGTACCTTCCATTCTGATGGTTTCATCCCTACCTGAAGTGAAAGAGCATGTTGGAACAACAAAATGAGCATTCCTACAATCAGACCTTTTCCTCTTCTTTGAACCATCATCCTGTAATAGTCTAAATAGCTTACTGATAAGTGCCTTCCATTAATCACAGCTTCCAAAAAATCTAGAAAACAACTTAATCACATTTTGCTTCAAGTTACCACCCTTTAAAGTTCTTCCATACTTGTAAAGTTCTAATGCCAGGCCAACAGTTTGCTCATGCACATTCATCAAAGGCAAATCAAATGAGGTTAGTCGATCAACAGTGATATTATTATTTTTACAAAAAGAACCAAGTGATGTCATGATAGATCAATTTAAAATAGAATCTAAGGTGGAAACTGAAGGGATGTTGTAATAACTTACCAGTGCCAGTAAAAATGTTAAAACATTAATACAGTTAATGGAATTGTTTTTGAATGATGGTCACAAGTTATTTTCAAAAGAGTTGTCTATGGCAACTGAGTTGTAATCATTCATAAAATGAGCAATTAATAAATAGTAATACCATATTTGTTTTTCAAGTTCTTGCTCAAAATCAACTTTAGGGTGATAGGGCAATCCTAACCGACCCAGAGCTGAAACTGAGTTTAATGCTACCCACCTCTTGTACATAGAGAATGTTATGAAATGACCAAAAAAATTGCAACTTTTATATAAGCAAAAAAGAGTACAAGGCTTGTAATGAGATGTGAATGCTCTAATGAAACAAGGGTCACTTACACAAACAGATTGATAGATGTGTCACTGAAGTCAAAGGTAAACATCAGTCTTAAAGCTGAAAACTGTTCTCAATACCAGTCGAGTTGTAAAAAGTTAACTCCATCTTAAATATTCACAAGAGTCAGTTATGAAAAATATATGATCTTGTGAACTCTAACAATGATCATCTAGTACTTGCAAGGTCATTCAGTAAGGTCATTTGCAGGCATGGGAATTGAGTGAAAACTCTCATAATTAGGCATATGTAAACCAGAGACAAAATGGTTATTATTACATAATATGTTACCAATAATGAAGTGCACAAGGGATCAACAAAATAAACTCCTCTGAGATCACAAGTACAACCTAATACCTGCTCTTCAAGACCCAAGATTAATACTTTCTTAAAAGCACTGGCATTCTGACATTATGAGAAAAAATAAATAAATACAGTTCTTAATAAATATTGCAACAATGATAATCTTGTGTCAGAAGAATATTACATAATTGTCAAATAATGAATGTGACACCACCAATGAGCAAATTATAATTACCTAACCTTACATTAAAAGTCTGCACAAGTACTGAATTAAAAGAAAAACAAATCTTTGAGCCTAATCAATAGTTGAAACAAAACATAAATTTTGGTAAGCAGAAAAAATAATTAAAGTTTAATCTGGTAACAAACATGTTATGTTACAAGACCATGACTTTGTGCAACAAATCAAATGACAATGATGATAATCTGATGAAAAGTTCTCACACAGATATTACATTAAAATCCAATGCTTCAGAAAAGTTGTTCTCTCACACACTCAACACAGCGAAAAATAACACGTCTGAGGTTCATGAACCTATCAGGATATAAACTGTAGTATCCTTGTTCAAGCTGGCAAAGACTGGTGTGAACTAACTCAATGATCATAAAAGAGGTGGGCTGAATTTGGATCACTGTAATTAAGAGTTTTTAAAATGTCATCTGTAACAACTTTAATGAAAAATGTATGTGCTGAGCGCGTATTTTTGGCCGATTAAGATGATCTAATGCAATTTGAATATTTGCTCGTTTCTTTACTCACCTTAAAACGCACGCTGAAATTATAATAAGGCCAGATACGCAAGACTTGGGCTTTTTGCTTTGCATGAATACCCATAATTTCATGCAAGAAGTTATCACAGGAGTACAAGATATGGTGCAAAATTAGACCTGTTTTGGAATCCGGGTCCAATGTTATTTTCCAAAAGCAGCTTAGAGCTATCCCCTCTCCTCCTTGCTTGAGCATAGCTACAGGACTCACGGTACTAATTCAGTTCTCATAGCAAACCTATGCAAACACCATGATATTAAAAATGAAATAGCTTTAAATTTCTGAATGCTCATGATCAAACCTATATTGGTCAGTATAGACATATTCTTGATGGCAGCTTATGTGTAGAGAAATCTATATGAGCCACGGCATTTTCTGGATCTACATGTGCTTTCAAATCCACACCAAAGAGTCAGGTGCTAATTTCAGTAAGGAGTTTTCTAAACACAAGTCTATAAAGGACGAAAATTCCATCAATAAAACATGGTCTCTGATTTTTCCAGTTACAACTAGGATAAACTCTCAAAAGATTCTTTTACTACAATTTTACTTTTCATTAACTACCAATCATGGCCAGCCAAACCCCATATATATTCTATTTTATCTTAATCCATTTCTAGACTGGTTCCCCTTCTTCCATATAATTTGTACCGTAAGTCCTACAATCAATGTATCAAATGGATGAAATCTTAACACAGTCACACAGTTCTAAGAAATACCTCTTGCTTTTTTTCTGCTTATAAATCATATTTACAGACGAATTTTTCAATACAATATGATATTTTATTTATTTGTACGAGCTCACTGATGCTTGTGCATGTGTCACAAGCTTGAAAATTTGCCTGATTTTCAGAATAACTCAATTCTTAAGTGTCGATCATAATTATTGTCACATTGTGCTGTATGATGTATATACTGTACATAACAGAAGGCCTCAAGATAGATTAGTTCCTGTAAATAATTCAATTACCGTCTCTGAATAAAGTTGTTGCTATTGTTATTATTATTATTATTATTATTATTCGAATACAATTTTCAAGGTAAAGGATAGTTTTCATGGTTGTAGTTCGGAAGGTGTTTAAGTAATCAAAATGAAATTTTTGGGATGGTGTGTCTTGTACCACTATCAAGATCCTATCTGCAAAGTTAAGTTCATAGTTATCTCAAGGTTACTTACTTGAAATGTCTTGGATGTAACTTTAAAGCCATTAAAAGTAGTATAATCAAATATTTTACAATTTTACATCTTGAAATTTATTTAACATTCAGAATCTTAGTCTCCAGGTTATGGTCTCATGCCAATATATATATATATATATATATATATATATATATATATATATATATATATATATATATATATATATATATATATATATATATATATATATATATATATATATATATATATATATATATATATATATATTATTTTTTTTTTCTTTTTTCTCCATGCCAAGTCTTGAACTAAAAACCCATATTTAGAGATGAAACTGAATATACTCATATCCATGATGACCAGACTGTGTTTCATATAACACTTTTATGGCTCTACATGTATCATGAAGATCCAGGTACTAAAATCTTTGTATTAAGGCTGTTACAGTAGCTCTGTAACTGTTTACGATTTTGGGAAGAATGTATGTATTACTGATATATAATGACTAGAGAGAGTGTGTTGCATACCATGTTCTATGTCATTTCTCAAGGTCAAGGTCAAGCAATGAACACTTCTGGTGACATTGCAACTTAGGTGACATGTTAAATTACGAAATGAATATTGATGCATTTTTATTATGCCCATCATAAATTAGGCATATTATGTTAATGCATTATCTGCCGATCCTTCTGTTAACATTTGTTTCTCCAGACCATAACTTTGGAACAGCTGAAGAAATTTCATGAAACCATGTGTATATCATTGACTAGATGGTGCATTATATACAGAATGACCCCATGCCACAAGGTTAATTTCACAGCAAGGCAAGGGAAAATGCAAATATGTGATTTGTAAATTGTTTGGAGGATTATTTCTGTACTAGTGAAGATAAACTTTAACCAGTTATATATCACAACTAGAGAGTAAGGCACATACCATAGCCATGACTTCAGTCTCAAGGTTAAGGTCACAGCCAGGGAAAAATATAAATAATGTATCTCTATCCATGTACATGTATAATATTTGGACCAATGAAGATATTTTCATGAAACTTTAGCCTGTTATATATCTGAACATGACACTGTCTCACTTATTCATAGTCATACCTTCTGCCCCCAAGATTAAGGTTTAAAACAAAAGAAATCAGTGGCCTGTTTCCTTATCCAGGATGTCACTTTGTAACCACTTCAGATAGTTTGATGAAATGTTACCCAAGTCCACATCTTGTTAATCAGCTGGCAGGTTTCTAGCTCAAATGTCTAGGTCACTAGAGGGAAAAAGGTCCTGCGATGGGCATATAATGTGCTGTGTGGTTCTCCTTTTATTTAAAGCCTCAAGGTTGTGTCTCATCTAATTGTTTTCGTGCCACCTTCAAGAGGGGGTTTTCTATTTGCTATTACCATCAAACCATGCAATACTGATGTAAAATGTGTGGGTGTTGTGAGTATGTGCATCGTAGCTACCTCTGTTGTGTGCATGCAGCTATTGTAGTGTGGGGTTAATGCAGAAAAGGGAAGAGCACGCATTCATGCTGTTTTCCTAAAAAAATTTTGGTTTAAATAACTTTCCATTAAGTTTAATATAACACAAACTTTAGTACCCAATAACTCCTCATGTGAACATATTTGTGAAATAGACAAAGAACATGAGAAATGTTCCAACTGCTAGGAACTTCACAGAAAGTAAGACATGACACAAACAATATCATACATTATTCATTTATCATCTGTCCTGTGTGAACTTAGTTCTCATAACAACCAGAACAAAAATACATTTTGACATATGCAAAAGCAGCCATATTTTGTCAAACTTTCCAGAATTATTTTTAGGCCAGTTTTGTTTTTGATGGTTCCACAGCAGCCATTCAACCTCCATGGCAACCAGGTAGAGAAACATATTTTTCACATCTCAACAAAAATACACTGGTAAAATTTTAATCAGAGAAAATACACAGGCAACATTTTATTCAAAGAATTGGAGAAAATAATTATCATGACATGATTTATAAACAAATGTGTGTCCCTTGGTCTCAATGACAGCCAGGTGAGAAATATAACCTTGACATCTTCTCCAAAACAACTTCATTTAATGTTATCAAACGTTCAGGAAATGTTCCATCTGACATGTTCTAGTCAATGTTGTTTCTTTTAGCCTCCATAGTAACTATTTATATTTCACATCAACCATGTGGAAACAGATTCCAGTATTTTTAAAAATACTATGGCAATTTAAGTAAAACTTTATCAATAAAAGATTTGTTTTAATTGTTGTTTTTTTTAATAGAATAGATGTAACGGGAAGGGGGGGGGGGGCTTACATTTTCTTTCAAGACCAGAATTTTCTTTTCTTTTGCCTTAAGATAACTTTTTTGTTTCAACTTATATACTAGATATAATAGGTTCTTGTTGTCTACTGGTACAAATAAGAGCAAACAAAATTGTTTTCAAGCTAAATGAAGCATGGAATTTGTTTGTTTTTTAAATCTCAGGTTACCTGCCCCAATTAAATGGACGGTCCCTAAGTTCAAAGAAACATGGAGAAAAATCTCTGAATCAAGTTTAACCTGCAAATTCCTATTAATTTGTTTATACCTTTTACTTGTGGTTGAATGTGAGCCTAGTGAGCCATCTCATGCCCACTTGGGCCTCTTATACTTACTTGATTTTTTAAAAGTATGCTTCATTAACCCTAATACAAATCACTTCATTTTTAAAAAGGAGACAACCCTTAAATATAGCCATTATAAAAGAGTTGCATCATGTTCAAAATAGTTTCTTTTTATACTTTCATATGAATAGACAGGAGGTATATGGGATATAAATTGACCTACTTTCCATGATTTATTGAGAACCAAACAATGGTTAAAACTTGTGCCTTTTCTCTAATTACACAACCTAGCCAATAATATAATAAAAATGTTGAATATATATCTATGTCTGCCCTGAATCCATCTCTATCATGAAATAGATAAGAGGCTCATCCTTTTATTGTTTTATTTTAAGAGAGAGAGAGAGAGGTTATAACGTAAACTTTCACTCTGTAACAGTTTGAGATGACCACCACAATTCCATCACACAACAAATGACTTGCTTTATCTATTGCTCTAAAACTGGGTATAAAAACTGCTTTATGCCTAGGAGAATAAATTACTATGTATTAAAACTATTTCATCCCATAGGCAATAACAGTAGATAGTGTTTCATTATCACGGAAATTAATGCAAAATCATCAGCATATGCTCTCATGAGGCCTATCTTCCATTTACACCTTAGATTACCATTTTGATTCATCACATGACCATATCATGCATAGTCAAATTCTACTTTTAGATGAGAAAACCATTATGTATGTGGAAGTTTGACCATCTTAAAATGCAACTTTTAGCCTTTTTACATTGAATACAAGCTTAATTTCACAATATTTCAACATTCTGAATCAAACATTAAAATGATATAAAAAACAACAAAACAAATGCAAAGTAAATTTATGAACATTTATAGAGTAATGCTCCTTTATGTTGTGTTCTAAATCCTAGAAAAGAGGTCACAGCGACCAAATTTTAATGTGTGCAATGTTTTCATTCCAAGATACATTCTTTGTATAAATTCTCGAGTTAAAAGGTGCTATAATTTGAGCTCAGACACAATCTTTAAGAAATCATTGTGACCACTTTTTATTAAGTACTAACAAGCAGGTCATAATGACCCAGTGATGGTATGAGACACCTTCCCATCCCAAGAAACACAAAAAGGGCAAATTTAATGTCAACAGATGTTGTGATCTAAAACATGCAGCATGGGCAGGGAAGATTTGCAATTTTTGAAACAATCATGAAAAATGGGTAACAGTGACCCAAGTTTGGTTTAAAACACAAGTTTGGTTACAACAGGCTAGATGTTAGTATTTTAGCATGGATACAAATTTTAAGCAACTGTCAACAAGAAAGTAGAGTTCAGTGACCCAGTTTTTTGTGTGCAACATATGTTCATCTAAAAATGTGTACACAGTGCAAGCTTTACGTCAATATGTTTTAAAACATATGAGTTAAAGTTTTGAAACACAGAAGTTACAGCCCAAACAGGAAGGATAGGCACAATTTTAGGCAATTTTGAATATATCATGGAATTTAGGTCAGAGCAATCTGGCTCTGGGAAGCAACACACATTCATCCTAAGATGCACATTTAGTGTAAGTTTGGTGGCAATAGGTGAAAAGGCAGTGGAATTAGAACCAAGATGCAATTTTTAATCATGATATATTCAATAAATCTAGGAAATGAGGTCACTATGACTCCGTTTATTTGTGCAACACGTGCTCATCCCAAGCTCACCCATAGTGCAAGTTTGGTGTTATAGCCTGGACAATTAGGACAGATGGGCACACACAGATGAACAAAATGAATCCCATATACAAACCACTTGCTGACTGATGGTATGAAAAGGAAATATTTTGAAAATAATGCAACTTTTGAATAATTGGTTACATTAATTTCGATGTATGAGGTGAATTTCATAAGGAGTATGAAACATGCAAACATAAGAGCTCCAAGTGTTCATGACATTGCTCAATAGGCTCACATTTAACTAAAGCCAAATATAACAGCAATTGACAGGTTAAATAAGATTGAACTACACATTTCTCCTGGTCGGATATAAACTTAGCAGTCAGTTTGTAGGCGACCAGATATACAACTATTGTAAAATAGGGTAAAAATAAATAATAAAGAATACATTTTTATTTTAATTCCTCCAGTCATTTGGAAAATGTCAAAATGTTTCCCACCTGGTTGATGTAAAAAACAAATGGTTGCTATGGATGCTACAAGAAGCAACATTGACTAGATCATGTCATATGGAACAGTTCCTGAAACTTTAATAACATTAAATGAAGTGATTTTGAAGGCTCTCAAAATTATGTGTCTCACCTGGCTGCCTTCGCGACCAAGAGAAACACATATTTTATTCATGATGGCATGACAAATAATCCAATATTTAAAATTAATATTTGACCATTGTATTGGGGATATGTTAAATTAGCTGTTTTTATGTCAAAAATATATTTTTGATATGATAGCTATGGAAACTAAGATTGTGTCACTCTCTAAGTTCATGCAGGACAAATTATAAATGAATAATGTATATTGTATGTGTCATATCTCACTTTCTTTGAAGTTCATAGCATCTGAAACAATTATCATATTCTCAGTCTATTTCACACAACTTTGCATGTGAAGAGTTCTTGAAAGTTTGTTTCATACTGAAATGATGGAAAGATATTTTAAAACTGAAATCTTCAGAAAAGATGCATGTCTGCAAACCCTTCTCTTTTATGCATTCTTAACCCCACACCATTATGTGCGCAGATAGTCGATGATAACTGCATGACATACTCAAAACACCCAAAATAACACCACAGTATCACATGCATAGAACCTTCCAGTAGGCAGCAGAATACCACTAAGGCCAAAAAAGAAAAATATGTGTGTTTCCGGTCAGCCGACTGTCCCTGTTTCTCGTTGCCGACCCTAGCACTTTTACCCCCCCCCCAAAAAAAATCAAATTGCCAAAATTTATTTGTGCATCTAATTGTTCTGTTTTTGCCCAGTACTTTGAAGCGCTTGAAATATAATTTGATTTATATATAATGTCAAAAAAAAATTTAAAAATCTGCCTACCCTAATTTTAAAACCAGTGCAATAGGAAACACAATTGTTTTTGTTTTTTTTTTGTTTTTTTTTTTTTAAGAGTCTCATATGTGTTCTCTACCATCTGTACATCCTACAATGGCCACTTATTTCTCTACTTGAAATGTCCAACTTTCTCCCTAGTACCACTGGCCTACAGGCTATTTAGCTAACAAAGGCACACATGTAACACCTTGTCATCTAATACTTCATCTTTAGTATGGCATATATCTTTTTATACTGGATGATTACTTGGATAAACACCAAATTTAGCGTAATATAAAGAATGCTGATGCATAATATTTCAAACTGAGATACAGAAGAAAAAAACACAACAATAATTAGGACAGTGACACGCCATTGGATATTCCTATGCTTCCAAGTTATGCAACCAGAGGCCAATATTGCAACACTATATATGGGTATCTGTTTCATTTCATAACCAGTAAATGTATATATCATTATAGTTTCCAAGTTATGAGCCAAGGAAAAACAAGTCCCCTACTCCAGGGGCATGACCCAGAGTCTGTGTTGGAGGAACAAGTGCATTTATTTCCTCATGCCCATAACATGTATAGATGTTTATCGGGTGAGGATCTTAACAGTTTCCAAGTTATGAGCCAGGGTCATGTTCCCAACACCATGGACATAACCCAGGGTCTATGTAGGATATATGTCTAATTTTGTCTCCCCATGCCCTTCAACAGGTTCCAATATACAACCCAGAAGTCCCCTTCCCCTAGGTTTGTGCTTGACATATGTCTGATTTTGTCTCTCAAATCCTTCAAACATTCATATTGTTATAGAGTGGGGATCTAAACCGTTTGCAAGTTATGACCCAGGGTCATATCTCTAGAGACCATATTTTTCATAGGATTTATGATTGGTTGAGCATGTTACTGCTCTGGGGACTCAATTCCAACCAGCTCCTGCTTCATCTCTGCACCCAAGATGAAAACCCAATACAATATTTAGCAGCATTAGATGATATGGCTGACCTAGACCAATTAGTGAGGGTTTTACAGAAACTAACTCACAATCTGAGCTCCTTGAAATTATACCATGTTCGGTTAAGTACTGGTTATGATTGCTAGCAGAAATGAGACCTTTCTTGAATAATAATCAATATTTTACAACTATAGGACACATTCATTCTGAAATAAGGGCAAAATTTTCAATGGTCCAAGGACAATGGAAATTGCTAAATATTATTATATAGAAACTGCAGTAAAAGAAAGAAAAATACTACACCCATAGAGATTCATAGAGTTATCTCCCTTACACCATACTAATATTTAAAGAAATAACATCTCATTTTTAGTGTTTGTTTATGATAATAATGAGAAGATTTAGTATGAAAATAATACAAAACCCTAGATCATGATTTAAACAAAATTTATTTAATAATTTCTCACAGCAAAACTAAAACAGGTTGAAAATTTGATACAGGTTGTTTTATTTCCCCATCCCCTCCCCCTTAACTTTAGCTTATTTTTAATTCCATGTGTACCACCAATATAATTTACATGAATTTATATGATTAAATTTTATTTACACTTTTATTTCAGATGGAAAAGAACACTCTATCACCTGCAGTTTTGGTGCCACAAGGGTGACAAGCACCGCTTTTATTGCTTTATTTTTTAAAAATTTTTTAATGTACCAAAAAAGCATAATCCATACACAGGTGAGTGCAAGACGTAATTAGGTGAAAACAAGCGTAATGATTATGCCAAAAGCGTAATGGTTGGCATGTATGGGTATGTAGTAGTACTGGCACATGGACATTCTCCTCCAACCAACAGAATACTTCATACATGTATTTGTCTATGGTAAGGCAAGCAAACTTTCTTTTGTCCATTTTCTCTTCTTTCTTCTTTTTTCTTTTGATTCCTTTATTACAAGCTACATATCCCATTTGGAAGAACACCTTCCTCCTGTTTCCAGCTCCTTTGCACTTGCTATACTTACTACTTTTTCCTTGGCATTTTTATGTTTTTTATTCTAAAAAAAAAAACTCACCCAAAATGAAAAAAGTGCTGAAAAGCTGTGATATACTATGTATGGTCACAGAGTGGCCTATTACCTGAATCGTATTAACTACACAAAATGAAAAGCTTTTTTAGCTCACTTGTGCCAAGTGGAGGTCAGCTATTGTGGTACCACATTGTAGGCATCAGCATTAGCACAAATAAAAGTACATACATATGTAAAGCATCACCATACCTCAATCATTCTTTCTTCAAAGGGCCTAGGCAACAGTTTGGAGTGAGTTTTATACCACCTATCCTCTGGGAAAGGGGCTGATGGGGCTAACCATATACAAACATGCACATTAGTTGTATATACTTGGTTAAATTTTTGTGTTTACAACAGGTTTTTTGCACACTGTATAAATGCTGTTATACCTGGAATCATGAAACTGGTGAGGGTATGCATCTTAATCAATACCACAATTGCATCACAAAAGTAGGTGACTGTGACCCATATTTAATGCTTCAATGACTCTGGTAAAATTGTGTTCTTAACTTTCTTTCTCAAGCTCTGTTCATGCTAGAATCAAACCAGATGATTTTATGCATCTCTAGTAACACACCCTTACAACAAAGGAAGTTCATGGTGACCAACATTTCACATTTGACTGGAGTAGCTTATGTTTGTGCTTTTAGCTCATAACCAAATAGTTTTTTTAGCACCATGTATAGATACTGTTATTTTGATAAGTACTACATCCTCAAGACAAAAGTAGGTCAGTGACCTATATATGATGCTTCACTTGCTTGGGTTAAATTCCAAGCACTGTTCATGCCAAAATCATCAAACTAGATGAATATATGCAAATCTGGTAGTATCACACCCTTACAACGAAAGAAGCTCACGGTCACCTACATTTTACTGGCTTATATTAAGGTTTTGTATCTACTGTATAATACTATTATATCTGGAATCATAAAACTTGGTTAGAGGATGCATCTTGATGAATATTACACCTTCATCTTAAAAGTAGGACACTTTCACACGTCACTGACATTGGTTCAATTTGATGTTTAAAACGTTAGTGATTAAGCTAGATGATTGTATACATCTCTCTTAGTATACTACCATACCAAAACTGGTCACTGTGACCTATATATAACATTTTACTGGCTTTGGTAAAGATTTTTGTACTTATACTATATAGGTTTTTAATATGCTATGTAAATACTATCCTATCTAGAATCCTGATACTTGGAGATGCATCTTGATGAATACTTATCCTTCATTTCAATAGTAGGTCATTAAGGCCTATATTTTAACTTCACTGATGGGTTACATTTTGTGTTTGATGTTCATTTCCCAGGTACTATTCATGCTAGAATCGTAAAATTGATGACGCTATGCATCTCTGTTACTATCAAGCCCTTACAACAAGAAAAGCTCACTGTGGCCTATATTTAATCTTTTACTGGCTTTGTTTAGGTTTTTGCATTTAGCTGAAGACCACACGAATTTTTGGCATATTTTATGCATATTATCCTACTTAGAATCATGAAACTTGGTGAGTGGATGCATCTTGACAACTTTTACATCCTTTTTGCAAAAAGAAGTCTATGTGATCTATATTTTATGCTTCAGGGACTCTGTTGAATTTTGTTTTTAAAAATTCATTTACTGACTGTTAGTTATGTTCCCATCATGAAACCTTATAATTGAATGCATCTATATTACTAATACACCCCTAAAACAAAAGAAGCCCACTATGACCTACATTTTGTGCTTTAATAACATGGGTGAAATATTTGTTTATGATCATCCATGCGAGACCTATAAATATATATATATATATATATATATATATATATATATATCCTACCCAGAAAGTCCTTTTTGACCAATGTAATCGGAAGTAAGAATAAATGTGTTTATTTAATGGTAACCTTTCCATATTAATGACTATGCATTATATATTGAAAGTATTACCCTCAACTGGTTAACTGTGTATTGCAGATGTGAATGAGGATAGGAATCAGATGAGTGGACTGCATGCTGTATGCCTTTTATGTCAGGCCTCAGGTAGCTAATTGATGGATGAACTATGTACTGCTGACTGTCACTGAGGTTACTCAAAACCTATGACTTTCACCCATTACAATCCAGCACTGATTATAGCTTCTGAAGCATTTACCCCAAATCTAACAGAAGTGTTGAAAAGCTGTGTGTGAGGACTTTGGTGAGTGACCTCATTTACCTATGGCCAATGAAAAGTTCCGAAAGCCTTTACTTTATAGTAAAATTGGGTAATGTCCAACTATTCCTGCTGTTAAGTTCTCTGTCTACTAAACAAATATCAAGTCCTTTATATTTGGATGAAATCTGCTGTTTGAAGTAGGAGAGGTACATACTGATTAGTATGTCGAGTTTTGACATGTTTATTACAACCGGACATAATGTGACTTATTTCATGAAGTGCAAGAAGTGCTGATATGAATAAAACAACTCATTGTTGAAATTGTTCATCTGATTAAAAATGTGATTTTTGAACTAAAAAGCACAAGTATGAAAACTGCAGCTGAAACAGCTCAATGACATTTCCATAGATACTAATATAGAATCTAACTTAGTACCTCATAAAGTTGTTTTTAATAAGTTACACTAACTCATTACTTATACAGTCTATAGCAAAGGTAAAAGGTAAAATAATTTAGGGTTAGTTATAGGTTAAGCAGCAGGGAAGGTATATTTATTTCAGCAAATATTAGTATTGAGGTCAGTGGAAAAACAACTGTACCGTGATACCAGATGTTATGGTTCAGAATTAAAATGGATAACAAAGATGGAATTAATGATTTCATCTCAAGCAGATGTCTCATGGATATGAGACTGGTACTTTTCATGTATGTGTTGTTTGCCATTTTTTACTGATTCAGACTCCATTTTTCAGTAACCAGCAGGATTACCCATATTTTGACTTTGAGTAATCCTTGCAAAAATATTCTAACCTCAGTCTAACCAGTGAGCATTTGTGAAAACATACATAGGTTGTTCAGAGAATAAAATTAGCTTATTATCAAAGGTAAACTTAATTCAATATGAAACCAAAATGAAATAAAATTTTCTATGTCACAAATTTAGTAATCGATTAAGAAAAAAATATTAATTTCTTGATCTGAATGTAAGATAGATTAATTTATTGTTTTAGAAGCCTGTTTAATTATGAAATATATTAACAAATTTAAACACACATATATTAGGGTATTGACACAACAGTTGCATTATATTTTAAACTTGTAGCTTCCTAGCTTTTAGCTTCTTACCAAAAGACACAATATCAATTGAAGATAAAAATGAGGGCAATAAGTATGTTAATAATACTGCTGTTTAATATATATTTAATATTTAATTAAAGCCTAATAAGATTAGTTGGATTTTTTTGGTTGGATTTAATGACACTTGCTTATATCATGCTGAGGAAATGGGAGCTAAGTGCTCTTCCGAAGGACAAACTTTGATAGCCCTCACAGGCTGGCCCGTGCAAGTATCAAACCCATGAACCTTGGATTACTAGTCTGACACATTACCAACATAGCTACTGTGGTTCCCAAACTATTAAGGAACAGAATGCATAATCTGCATTAGACATAGTATTTGGTTCATCCACTATAAATGTCATGTGAAATAGTATACTTTAACCATGAGATTTTCCTTTAAATATATAAATTCACAACTAGTAACAAACTTTTGTTGGAAAGATTTCAGTCATAAAACATACCTGTCTGCATATGTTGAAGTTCTATGTTGTGTTCTTCGTTCCTACTTGCATTCGGACACCTCGTAACAACTGTGTCTGCATATGTTGAAGTTCTATGTTGTGTTCTTCGTTCCTACTTGCATTCGGACACCTCGTAACAACTGTGGAGACAACAATTTTTATGATATTTTATAACTTGCTTAATTAAATTTGAATAAATGATGCCAATTGGATGAATCTTGATTTAATCATGAATAATTTAGGAACATTGTTGCTTACCACTCTTTCACATGAAACAAAAAGTTGCCAAGTGAAACCAAAACACATACTAGATTTGTGTAAACTTTGATTTTTATGAATACAAGTATTTATAAATAAATATGATTATTTTGAAGATTTTTTTCCTACTTTTAAACCTGTACAGTGATAAACAAAAATTAGGAAGCAGCTGTTGTTTAAAGTCTACTCAAATGCTTTCTTTCACATGCAGGGCATGACAAAACACTTCAGTCAAAAACAAAACACTTTCACGCTTTTAACTGTGTAAAAATTTATTGATGATGCAATTGATGAAATTTGCTACAATTTCTCTCATTAATATTTTGTTCTAATATATCTATTATGTATATGACATGATACAATGAAATATTGCTGCTACACATTTAGTATATTTCTCACACCATCAAAATGGAATTTAATACACTTTTTTATATAAAATTCATATTGAATTAAATCTAAACTATATTTTAAATATTAAATTGTGTTGAATTAAATCTAAAGTATTTTTTAAATATTAAATTGTGATGATTGTAACAGATTGCCACCTGACAAGAATATGATTTTCTTTTGATTTACCAGCTGGGTTGGAATTGAACACAAAGTAGTATGAAGCAAATTTTGTTACATTTTTTAATCTGGTAGCAAAATGGATTATGAAGTAGCACAAGTTTTCAGCCGAATGATCACCTGAATCAATTGTTTTCATACTTTACTCATACTGCCTTAAAAACATTATATTCTCATTATTTAATCACAAGAACCATGTCCACTGTCGACTTTGGCTGACATGACACCAAATTGCACATGCATTCACCTGTCCATATGTTATGGATACTTTCAGATCTTCATTATTATGGGAAGAGTGCTTGCTAACAATTCCTGGAATTACTAAAAATATGGACTGAATTTCATTTTGATGCAAACATTGTCAATTCTGACCTTTATCCTTGTCAGAGAAAAGGAGATTTTGGTCCATAAAATTCAAATGTTAAGACACTGGGCTGGGTGGTATTTCTTTTAAAAATTTCTTTGTAGCTACAGATTTGTCAACAGGCAGCAACATGATAAACAGGTATAAAATTTGCTTCTTGCTACCGTGCTTTTTAAACCCTGACCAGAGAAAATTAATATGACAATGAATAAGTTCATGCAGATGCACATAAGTACTTGCTACCCTTGAATCAGTGAACATTTCCATCAGAAGCTTTCGAAGAGACATACGAATTTAATAATAATAAGTGATACTGTATAAACAATGTGTTTTATATGAAAAAAATAATTTTTTATCATGGAACTTTTTAACGCTTATAATAAAATGCATGTTGATAACAATTTGCCTTTTCCTGTGATACACAGCATTGCCAGATATTATTCTTATTGAGCTACTGGATAATAAATGCAGTCACCTGACTGTAACTGTTTTGTTAATTCTGTTTTTCAGTACATGCAAAGGTACTGAATTCCTACACACATGTTAGATTTTAAACCTGCAAATGAATATTATCCATGCTCAACCCCCACCGACAAGCAGCAAAAAAAAAAAAAAACAGCAGAACTTACGCCGTATTAGTTTTCTTCTGAAGCACCACAGGATACACAGGATCACAATTAACACAGCTGCTAGTGCCAGCACAATGATCACTGAATATGTTCCATCTTCAAGATTTTTAACTACAAGAAAAAATCATGTCTTATAAATTCAAAGAACTATGGCATCATCCACAGATAAATGGAAAATTAACTAATGCTTTGAGTTTCTTGTGATACTTGCATTTTTGTAATGACTTATATTACATCTTACTAATAGCCGACTTAATGAGCTGTAACTCACTTTTGACATTGTACTCTTCATGCCTGTAGAAAGTGATCATTATCACAAGTTTTGACTAATAGTGCATCCTATTAATAGCTGACATCATTCCCTTTTGTAATCTTGCTTTTTGCTGGTATGTTCTATCAGCATTTTGTTATATGACTGCAAATATAGCCACTTTGGTGGATATTAATTTACAAGTTTTAATTGCAATTACAATGGGGGATCTACTCCATTATTGAAACAATATAAATTGAACGACTTACTACACAATGATTCACCAACACAATCAGCTATATTTGTCTGCTCTAAATCAGTGGAGCCATATCCTGCTGTTGTGCTATTTGATCTCCACTGATAAAGGTAACCAATGTTGTCTGCTAGGAATTTGATTTTACAGGTAAGCAAATCTTGCATAATGTACAGGTAAAATTTCATAACTTTTTTTAATAGTATAAGTAACCAAGTCCACTTGGTCACAAGACTACAGATTGAAATATGTGTGGTTTGAATCTTGGCAGTGGAGAAATATGTTTATGCTGTGGACAATATCACATTACATGGCACAAAACAGTGATATAATATACCAGTTAAAATGAAACAGCTCATAAAATAGTGAGGAGTTCTACAGATAAAACTGTGACTGGGGAAAAGTTATCAAAAGACTTATACACAAAACAATAACAAAAGATTCAGTAGCTTTCTCCACAATTACCAAAAAATGTATTTACTAAACTTTATATAAAAACAGATGCAAAATAGTTGTTAAATAGATGTCTGAAAAAATTAGTAGTAAACATATATATTAAAAATTTTCAGTTAAATAGTCAAAATTCATTTTATAATTTTTTAAATGAGGACAGATTTTATGACAATTACAAAAATAATGTGTACACATATTTGTCAATGGCACTGGATCATATTTGGAGAAGATCACTATTGGAAAAAATTAGATAATTTGACCTTTAAAACATCATCTTTAAAGATTTGAACAAAACTTGCTGTTGGCATCATAACTTCGTCTTACATACAACTGTAAAAGAAGCCAATTCTTATATTTGTAGAATGCAGTGCTAAAACCAATACATAACTTACTTTTATGATACATAAAACATTGCACATATTACAAGAAACTTACAGAAATGATGACTGATTGATAAAATATGAGTCCATATGCATTTTGACCTACAAAACTATTTTATTCAGCAACAATATGTGAACAACTAAGTAGTCCTTGCTGAACTCTGATATTGACAAAGGCAATAAACATTTAAACATTTTCTTTAAAGAGAATTTAGACATTGGTCTCATCTTGTAATTGATTAAGATTTGCATCATCATGCTGGATGAACTGTAAAAGCATCTAATGATGCATAGTCAATGACATATATATTTGTTTGTCTTTTACAGTTAAGTAATAAAATCTACACTCTGTCGGGCATGTACTAGTTGTTGCAAGATTGTACTGTTGGTTTCCTTTGCACACCTGCTGTAGGCATGGTCTCTGATGTTGGGCTTTTCCCTAGGATATGCCATTGTGCTTCACAAACTTTCTGCTGTTCTGTTTTATGCTGTACAGTTGGCTTTGGCATTAATTCCAGTTTGTAAATGACATAGCTGATACCAAAAAGTTACAGAAAATTGGACACTGACACTGTTCCAAATTTTAATTCTTTTTCCATGTCATTCTCAATCATCTGTTTATTCAGTTTCTGCTGAATCAACAGTAAAATAAAGAATCTATTCAGACTTCCTTTCTATGTCCTATACTTTGTTAAACAAAACCAATTTTTTTTGTGCAAATTTATTTAATTTGTCAGTATCTTGTATGCTTCTTCTGTGGTTATCTGTCTGGAAGATTTAGCCAGGCTTCTTCTACAACGTTTTCAATTCCATTTTTTGTTGGACTTCACCTATGCTGTGCTCTGCACTGACTTGCAGTTTTTCTGAGTTTGTGATACTAATATCACTTTGATGCAAGTCTCCAACAATTTGTTCGCTGCTTTGACCATGTTAATTTCATCCATCTCATTAAGGTATTTGATTTTCACATGTTGTGTTAAACTCCGCATGTCCTTTGTTGAGTGAGGGTAATAGGGGCACTGCTTATACATAATAAGCAATTGCGAAGGTAGTGTTAATAAATGCAACTAAATAATTGTCACTAATTGTTATTGAATGTCACTGACTGTCACAGAATGTTAATATATGTTTCCAGAAGCCACTAAATGTTACTAGGTTGTTTTTAAGAAGACCGAATAGGCAAACATACAAATCAACTGTACAATGCAGCAACATGTATTATGTTGTGGATTATTTGTTTTTTAAGTGTCCAAGACAAAAAATACTTACCACTCATCATTAAACAAAGTTTTAGTAGTTCCAAACAGAATTTTGCTGCTAAAACTAGTCGATAAGAAACTAGGACCACTGTCTAAATTCTCTCAAGGAATTTAAACTGTTACTGTTGTTAAATATGTCAGTTTTTCAAGGACTATTTAAATGTGCACAGATTATTGCAGGGTAAAATAGTTCTGTAGTCAAAATACTTCAAACCCTTTTTTTTTTTTTTTCGTTTTGTTTTTTTTCTTCACTTCAATGCCTTTTCATTTCTGTAAACTTTTTCACCTTACGTTTAACTCTTTTTGTCTTGCAAAAAGTTCTGTTAAGTATTGTAATTAATGTTGCATTCTGCGAATGCAAGAGTTCAGTTTTTTACAGCGTTAATTCAGTAGGATGTTGCTATGATGCCAGATAAGACAATTCCCATTTCGTCCCATTCTGTAAAGATATGCTTATTGATATGTGCAGCCTTTTCAGTAAGGCCATTCAAGTGCATGCACATTAGTTATTCTTACCCAATACATAACCATGGATTTTCTTTTTTAGTTGCGATGATCTTCAAATATGGTTAAATGTCAACGAAAAGTTTATACAAAGCTTGATTGTTGATATCTTATAATCTCTACTCATTCAACGATTTATAAAATGAATATGTAAGTCTTTTTGTAGAGTTGTGTTTAAAATTCCGTCTATTTAGTTTCCTTTAATATTTCCTAGTTAGAATATTATTAAAGGGGGATTGTAATTTTTTCTTCATGTTTGTATATGCCCACCATAAAGTGGAGTGTATTTTGTTATGATATCCATTCATCAATCCATCTGCTACAAATATCGTGTCTGAAAAATAAACTAACGTTCTCAACAATCTACAGTTATCAAACTTTGTTGATGGATTGCACTTGGGGTAAGTAAGAAACCTAGCGATTTGGGGGACAAAAGGTTAAACATCATGTTCACTGTAACTAAAGATGAAAAATGGTTTCTGCACAACAAACTTAGCACTAGATTCCATACCTGCACCAAACATTGTGGATGGCTTTCACTTTAAGTATGGGAGAATTCTTAAGAACAAACATTGATTTTTCTTTTAACATATACTAATCTTTAAAGGTTTCTCCGTGCATTTAAAGACTTTTAGGCTAATGTCATACTAAAGAATATGTTGTATTTGCCGGCATGATGACACCTAATCAACTTCTATTCATAAGCAGAGTTGCTTCAATTCTCTGTTCTTTCAAACCACGAGTCTCTGCAGGAAAATGCCCACCAAGTTTCTAAATTTGGCGTTAGTCATCAAAAGTCTATTTTTGAGATCGGAATTTGTTTTACGAAATGTCTGCAATAGGATATAAATTACTGATCCCCATGTTAAAGGAATGCTGTGTGTAAGAGAATAATTGCAAAACTTGCTTACTGCATGTATATGAGTATAGGATGGCCACGTTGGTTTATTTTTTTTTTTTATACTTGTCAATCTGGGTTTATTTGTTATAAGAAAATCTAGTTTGTACCACCTGAATCAAACTGGAGCACACAAAAACCCTTAATAATATCAAGACTGGATGTATCCAAGAATGGTCATGTTTTACAGCATCCAAAGAGAGATGACTAGTTTGCATATTGCAAGGTATGTGACTCTAACATTAACGTCAGCCACATCATAAAATATGACGCGCATACACACATAATGTCATGAAAACACATTAGGAAACAACAGAGTCCATCAAACCAACCAACAGTGAGATATTATAGTAGATTGCTGCCGTTAGGAAGGCAGAATATTTTGTTTCTTGTGGAGCATAATATACCATTGTCAAACGACAATACAAATACAAAAGTTTACAATTCTAGGCGGGTGCTTTTACAGTTTTCTGCATTCTCATGCTTTGAAAAATAATTTTGGAACATAATAAGAGACTTTCACCTAATGTTATAAAAATAAACCATAAGGTGGACATGATGAATGGAAGAACTGGGAAGATATTCTGAAGCAATAATTTCTGTCCTGAATATCAGATCTAAAAAAATTGACCATTATTTTAAAGTGAATTTTCCTTTTTTTTTTGTTGCTATCTGAATGTCTAGCAGTCATACCCAGGTATGTATAAAACTATATTTTTGAATTGGATAATTACAGATTTTATTCGATTTTCAGGTTTCACTGAGGATTGGCAACTTTGTGTAATCAACACAATACAATTTTGTTCACCTATGCAGTGATTTAAATCACAGGCTTTTCAAAATGTAATCCTATACTTTAAGCCTTAACCAAGTGCCCTTAGTTACTAAAATTGTAAATAAAAATGATCAAGTTTGTCATGTATGCTATGCAACATTTGGTTACCTGTAAAATCAAGATCCAAGCGAACAACATTTATTTACTTCTGTCAGTGTATTTCAAACAACACAATAGTAGGATGTGGCTGCATCAGTGATTTACAATCGAGAAACAAAGCCAATTGTGTTGGTGGATCATTCTGTGGTGACTAAATTTAATTTATTCAAGAGACTCATGAGGCAAGCCCTTATTGTAATAATAACTAACGGTGTTAATTTACTATGCGCTACAATCCGCCATATTCGTCTACCCATGACTAAACTTAGTCGAAATACATCTTTGGGCTATTGAAAGACGACAATATTTATTTAAAAAAATGTAATCTCACAAGCAAACTTTCAGTGACAGCATCTGTTTTCTGACATCTAAACCATCAGGGTTTTTTTCAGTAGGTATCATTTTAACAACATATAAAGATGAACAGGTGAGACCCAAACCGTTCCTGATATCATGGTTGTTTGGATTAAATTAATACATCCATAGACATGTCTATTATATTAAGCATTTTTGAATTGCGGAATCTATGGAGGGATTTCATTCTATTTTATTGCTGTTTTCTTCGGCTTTGGTAACTCATTTTATTCTGCATCAGTATTCCTTTCCAAAGTTGAATTTAAACAACACATTCATAATTTATGATTAAAATACAAGTTTGTCTTGCTTTGTTTAATTTAATAATTGTTTATCCTAAGAAAGGATTCTGCCTTTTAATAATCATCAGCAATCACAAAATATTACTTGATGTTCAAGTGCATTAAGTGGTGCCTAGTAGTTTCTTTGCTCTGATAATGTACTCACATGAAATTAAATGATGAGTAGTTTTTATGACAATATTATCAGGACTTATTCGCTCAGCGAAATTATCAAAATATGCAAATATTTTGTCTAATAGGTAATGCTAATTTACATTTTGTTAAGATGGGACAAATTTCAGAAGTTGGAGATAGTCATCCTTAGCAAACTTTATCACTGACACTTTTTCTATCAGATTTGAAGCCTTTAAACAGTTATTGCGGAAATACAGTAGGTTAAGAACGTTGGACGCAGTTTAATATATAACTGATTTATTATATACAATTTTTATATATATATATATATATATATATATATATATATATATATATATATATATATATATATATATTTGCCTGTAACGGGAGTCGATGCGCAAAGAGAAAACTGATCCCCATTAAGGCACTTCATGCTTGGTCCATGTGGACAGCAAAGCACGACTTCAGCATTCCATGAAGAATTTATTGTCAAGTAACTTTCATTGCCCTATAAAAAGATAAAGAATCATTCATATCAATGGGCTTCAACTATAAAAATCCACGTTCTTGATTCTATCACATCATTGCTATAGAGGGGTATTAAAAATAATGGAATAGAGAGGTGTTGTAATTAAAGAACAGTCAAGTTGGGTTTTCTTCTTAAATGACAATAAGAAGACAAGGCATCTTCCGTGATATAATTCTGCACCGGGCAATTACTAAACAACTTAAAATGTGGTTAGAGTCATTGGTTATAATGTAAAAGAAAATAATAATTAAAATGGTAAAAGGTATATTTTCCTTACTACAACAGACAAACGCCAACCATGTAATAGTGATAGTGGTAACTGAAATGGAAAAGGTGAGATAAAACAGTAGGTACTACATAGTCTTGGTCCCTAACAAATTAAACTTAATATTTTTACATCAAACATGTCATCAAAATATTTCTTTCTGGTGCCAGCAGTCATGTTTGAATTTTGTTTGAAGCACAACTTATCACATATGATGTGCTTTGTGGTAATCCATACAAACATTTAGATGACATACCACAGGGTCTGGTTTTTCTAAAAGTCTCCACTGGGGCTTTAACTGTGATCTTCCACAAGAATCTGTTGAACAGAATCTAACATTTTTAGAACGGATGGTTATATCTGCTTTGCACTGGTGTGTTGGTGTTTCTGTAAAAAGAAAAACTTTCACAATATTAATTTTGTAAAATTTAAACTAGCAATGGAAGCCGTCACAAATATCTCACTTTTATTAGCCCTGTCGCATCGACGTTACCCTATCGCAGTATTTTATATACGAAACCTTCATTGCTATCAGCTCATCCTCGTGGAAAATCATCCCAAATATGATCAAACACACACACACACACACACACACACACACACCTCAGTCAAAATAGATACAGTACAGGTTACATGGACGAATCCATATTATGTAAGAAAATGTTACCTTTGACTGCCACCCCACCTTGCCTTTCAAGGGGGCTTCATCCAGGTTCCAAAACCTTGAACATTAAAAAGTGCAAATATGTGCAATGGCTTCCGTATCTATTTCCAGTCACTACATTGCCTTCATATGAAGCAAATATGTTCTTAATACCGGAATTAATACATAGCAAGAAAACAGGGACACAAATAAGCAAAATTTAAAGAATGAGAACAAGTATAATACGCACTATGTACGGTGAGAACAATTTGCTGCCTATTGTCGGTTTGCTCCCTGGCTAATTTTGGGTATAACGTATATTCCCCGGAATTCTTTGAGGACACTTTTTTCAACAGTATACCCGTTGTTCCATTCCTCTCAACTGTACCCTTGTACGGTGGTTGCACAATAAATCCATCAGACTCTGAGTGATAACATATCAATGTTTTATTGTAGAACCATTGGAGCTGTTTCACTTTCTCGTTGTTTTCTAATGTATAGTTCCATATTAATAGCATGTCTTGACCTTCACAGCTTGCAGTGGATAACACGGTTGTGGTCCAGTTTAGTTCTGAATTGGGCAAAAAGGAAAAGAACAGTAAATATTCAGTCATGCTACGATAACCTTTTATTGACGTTTGATACATTTTGTGTGATTGACATAATATAATTTAATACGATTCAATTCACTCATTTTCTCTCCTGTTACTAATATAATTAACATATGATGCAAACTCTTGTAGAGAGTTTAATTGTTTGTTCCATATATATATATATATATATATATATATATATATATATATATATATATATATATATATATATATATATATAAGAACTATTTACATATATCTAATGATATCAGGACTAATAGTGCAACAGTTATACATATTACAGTTAATTCGAGTATTCATGAATTTACAGATGACACTTTTTCATTGATAATTTGACTATGTCTGCACAGATTGCTAATAATTTCTGATTGCTATTTTGAAGCAAAATTTAGGCAACTTTAACACATTAAGCCGTGTATAGTACAATCTGAGTATAAATTGTTTTCTGCATGTATTAAAATGTGAACATTCAAACAAATAATGCTGCTCATCATCAATATAACTCGGATCACAAACTGTGCATTTATACCTTCTTCAGTGTCTGTATTAAACTATCGTCTGACATATTGTTATAAAGACAAAATTTGGTTTTAGTTCATATGTCCATAAGGTCAAGTGAGCTTATGATACAGTCCTTATTGTGCTCTGTCCATCATGCATTGTCTGTTCACAATTGTCATTTACAACTTCGTCTAAAAAAACCACTTGACTAATTTGCACATGATTTTACAGGGACCATTCTGACATCAAGGTTTTTTAAATTTGTTCAATGTATGTGATTCCAACTCCAACATGGATGTCGTTACTAAAAACAGAAAACCCTTCAAAACAATTGTTAAAAAACTACTGCACAGCATTTGACCAAATTTTACATAAAACATCCTGGCTTGAAGGTTGGTTCAAATGCTACTGATCCACTCTCAAATATAACCACCATTATTAAAAACCAGAAAAACCTTTAAACTTCTCATAAACTGCTCAATACACATGACCAAAACTGACAGAAAGCATTCTAGCAAAGAGGGCTTTCAAGTTTGTATAATAATACTGATCTACCATCAAATATTGCCAACATTATTAAAGCAAGAAAAGCCGTAAAAAACATCTTCTCAGAAACTTCTCAACATAATATGACCAATTTACAGCATCCTGACATAGAAAGCTTTCAGTTGTGTATAAACAATGCCATCAAATATGACCACTATTACTAAAAATAGAAAAACCTTTAAACCATTTCACAAATACTGCATTCAGGCATAGAGGATTTTCAAGCTTGCATACATGGAGGGTTCAGTGCAAACCTACTGCAACTTAATTTTCGCAATTTTAAAAAAGAAGCAAAAACTTGTTCGCTTTGTTCATCAGATTCACCGAATTGTTGAATTGTAACATATGAAAACACTATTGAAAAGTCCTGAAATTTTCCCTAATTAAAAAAAGCATTTAATTGAGTTACAATAGTGTAGCATAAAGAAATTTCATCGTGGTCTAAGTGAATTGCGCAAAAAGTATGGGAATTTGAGTTAAAACAGTTTTGCGGTGATTATTTTGTTTTATGCACTCGGTTATAAAACTATTTGTAACTGGAGGACATCAATTTTTAATTTACTCTGCATTAGCATTCTGTAACAAAATTAAGATTTTTAACTTAAATTGAGGTAAGGTAATACTGATTTTGCTGTTCTAATATCAAGGCTTCTTCACGCTCGAAAAGCAATGAGATTTTTTATATCTGAGAAAGGGGCTATCATAACACCGAATTATCTTTCAATATGATATCCTTAAAGCTTCTGTTACCTGTAAATCAGGCCCTCATTGTCTCCACCACCTATGTTTAAGGCACAATTTTTGTATTTGTGGACAGCGAATACACATTTGGAGAAGCTTCAAGCACTAAATCAATGTCCCTCGTACTTGTGCATAATGATGGGCAAAGGACTTTGTAGATATTTCAATTCAGACTGTTCATTGGTATTTTATATGCATACTAAGCTTGAACAATTTGCTTTAGAGATGAAAATGACAAAATATTATAACCGTAAATAGAAAATCCCAAGAATCCTTATACATGCATAAACATGGTTTCAAAATGATACTCATTTCCTTCACACAATGGAATTCTTTCTAAAAAAATGTAATTTACATTATTCTTTGAAAATTATATTTGAAGTACAACATGGATATTTACATTTAAACTAAGGATTGCAATAGTTGATAATCAAGTAATTGCAATCTTTTGACTTCCTTATAAATCTAATTTTAGTGCATTACAGCATAAAGGAGTGTATAGTATAATTTAACTTATATATTCACATCAAATATATGTCTAATTTGATGAGTTGACGGTGTTTAATATGCCAGTATTGTCTCCATTTTCAACTTTATTTCTACCTGGTAATTTGCTTGCTGTTTGCTTTGTTTTTGTCCCATTTACTTTTCTTTCAGCAGTATAAAAGAAATAGCAAAAACAATTTAATTCCTTAAATATTTTAGTAGATGCAAATTTCTATTTAAAGATTTGTATACCTACCCCACCTCCATAAAGGTTTGGCACCAGCATTCCCCGTAGGGGGCTGGGCTACCAAATCTCTTAATGGACATTCATTAAAAGTTTTATTTAAAAAAATATGGTGAAAGGGTATAACATTTTGGACTGATTATAGGATACGTGCCAGGTGTGGTTAAAACCAGCAAGAGACATGAAAAGACTACAAAACAGAGCAAGGCAAAAGTTTAATAAAATTATTTGTCAGCTTAAGGAAAGGTAATAAAAAATCCATTAGAGAATAGGGAGTACAGGTATAACGTCAGCACAAGAAAATAAAATCCATTTAGATAATAGGGTGCATAGGTATCATGCTTAACGTGAGTACAGCAAAAATAAAATCCAATTAGATAATATTTATACTATTTATAACGCTTGACATAACGCAGTACTATGTCTAATATTACACGAGATAACCCTGAGTGAATATGACGCATTGGTATGGGAACAGGACTCATAAACCCGGTCAGACACCCAGATGGCGTGCGCAACGTGCACCAGTTACAACACCCCATCGACGCGGCCAGGACAAAACCGTATTGAGCTAACCGATGAAGCACTAAACAGAATTCTCGAGGAGTATTCATTTACTCAACCTAAGAAGTCTGTCCCAGCACCACGCCAGATGGGCAGGCGATGGCAGCTGTCCGACTTTGTAGGGCATTTGTGAACGATTATCGCGCCACTGTGCCTGAAAAGCTCGAAGCCGATGCCTCGATATTTCGTGATGCTGTGGCCCCTAGAGTACGTGATATCCTCTCGAGGGGGCTCAGGAACCTTGATGGCCTGATGTTTAGCCTCATCCTAAGGCCACAACTGGAGAAAGCCATGCCTGGCCTACAAAAAGTTTACAATAAAGAAGCTGAAATGGCAACCACAAAAGTGATGGCCTGGTTTTCTACCAATGCCGTAGTCATAGAGCACAGCGATGAGTTTCATCAGCTGGTTCATCAAGCTAATGCTGTCATACTGAAGCATATGGGTTTGTCGCAGTACCGTCCATTTTGAGGTTATCCCAACGCCAAAATGTGTACAGCGGTGGTCTGTGATTCATGTGAAAAACACCGACAATCGTGATTTCGAATATTTTGTCAGCTTCTGCAGTCTGAGAATGCCGATGTCGCTGAAGATGTCAGCCTCAAAGACATGAGCAAATACCCCCGTGAGCACCCGCTCTACAGCACAACCAACAAGAAGGTCGTATGCATGTTTAAACATCAGTGCGCCAGTCAGCCAATTGCAGAGTTCGTTGGCCTTCTCCCTAAGATTTACAACATTATGCAGGCTGGCAGCATGGAGATTCGCAAGGCCAAAAGCATTTCAAGGACGGTAGTAAAAGCCAACATCCGGCACTGCCTCTACCTGGAGTGCCTGCAAAAGAAAAAATAATTGTGCCACACAACGACCGCCATCTGCAGCGACCACCATAAGATGGGCATCTACCGCAACAACAAAATTAGCCTATCTCCGCCGGACACTTGCACATGGATCAACCCAGAAAGCGAGCATATGGTCACTACCTCAACAAGCACTTTCGAGTGATGCAATGGGCGAGGATACAGGATGGTATATAGATTATTGGCCTGGAATGTCAAACCTATCATCCAAGGTAAACACCCTGAGCAACCGCACAGGGTCGGTGGCGCGGTTTTGCCCTCCTTACAGCTCTCCAGGCACATATAGGTACCGTACCTGGGTTGTTTAGACCAGGAGTTTATATTGCACTGCGTTTGCAGGCGTGGCCCGCACAGTTGGCACCTCCATCCCAGTCGAAACGACGGTTTCACGAATGGCATTAATAATAGTTTTACCTATGAGCCGCGTTACCTCGCCATTTAGAGCCTCCATAACATAAGGTAGCCACCTCACCCACTCAGTGCTGCATTATTCAGGCGTGCTCTCCACAGTTTCAGCCATCTCCTGGGCGTACTGGCGCCTAACAGCCGCTAGCCCAGAGTACGGTTGAACCCCTCCACAATACCCTGCGCATAGTGGACGCTGGCCTCAGCCTGCATCACCTGGACGTTGTGCAACACAGTGCCCATAAACTCCCAACCTGGGTCAACATGCAGCAGTGTGGGCCATTTTAGCGGCCCCCACTTGTAGATACGTGACAAAGCATTGACAACATTGGAAGTCTTCTTGGTGGCTAAGGGCTCGGCCGTCTTTTCACGACTGGTGACATAACCACGGTCAGTGCATACTTGTACGTATATTATGCAACCCTGACAAGAGGTCGGCCAGGTGCACCTCGATGGGATTGAAACATCAAATTGCAGCCGGGGAATTTTGCGTGTGACTGATAGGTAAATCTGCCACATGGCCTGCTTTTTGAGCCATACCATAGCAGCATCTTGTAAGACTTTAGCAGCTTCGCCAGCTTCTTTACCGCTACCAGTAACCGTACTGGCTGTAGTATATCGCAGCTAGCAGTCGTTCCAACGGTGACATGCGCTGTGAAATATCCATTGTGTATTTTTAAATTCAAGCCTCCAACTTGAGAGCCAGAGAGAAAGATTTTCGCGTTCAGACTAGTGTGGTTGAGAAGCGCAAGCAGGGAAACGTTTTGTAAGCACGAAGCCCACGACGGCAAGGCCCCCAACAATAAATATCGGCTCTTATTTTTGCAGCTCAGAAGAGGGTGTGTAATAGTCAGAAAGCTTGGGCTCATCGCCAAGAACGACGTCTACTTTTTGTTTGTCTGTTTGTCGGACACCAAATAGTACTCTCGTACGGCTTCATTGACGTCACTAAATATATTTGCTCAGTGTTGTTTGTCATGAAGCTGTTATTGAGATATTCGAGTAGCTTGTTACGTCAGTGTTGATACTCGACCTACGCAGTTCTTCCTTGGCTTTTTGTAGCGAATGCGTTCCTCGTCGGCAGCTTTTTATTTATCTGAGAGAAGTGGAAGTTTGAGCCACCTAATGCGAGATCGTAAACAACCGAGGCTATTGTGCAGCCATGATGATATTTGCAGGAATGAAACCCTATTTAAATAGCATGTCCTACCTTTTCTATGTCCTCAAAATCGAGATGCACGAAGTCGGCTGGTCTCATCTTAAACAGGCGTTTGGCAATCATTGTGTACCCGACCTAAAGAAAGCCAAGTACGGCACCACGGTGCAGTAAAATGTCATGGTCTTGGGTATATGGTGGTGTATATATTTTTCGTTTGTGAAGAATCGCAATAGCAAACTGTACAATAAAAGGTCCATGCTCAGGTGCTTGCGCTGGTACTTTAATAGGTGCAATGTCGCCAGCGCTATTGCAGGCGCAGACATAGGCGAGGCCGCAGCAGTCAGAACTATGACGCTCCTGTCGGATCACGCGCGGAAGCTCTGTGTGGATAGCGGTGTCGACTTTTTGCGAAATTCCACTAATAGTGTAGCTCACCTTATCATTGGTGTTCCGGATCACACTGTCGTATTCATTAAACTTAAGATCAAATGTAAACTGTGCCGTTCACCATTTACTCGCTAGAAAGAACCCATGGACGGGTCATATAAAAATATCTGGCGACAGAACGGGCACAACTGAAAGTCAGCCGCAGACAGCAAAATAACTGCGAGATGTACAGAAAGAGCTACCAGCAGACAGGTTGTACACAGATGCCGAGCTATTTGAGGTTTTGTGGTCGGAGGACACAGCAGTTAAGGAGGCAATGGCACAGAAGTCCGATAAACTTCTGATGCGTGAGCTCCTGGGCTCTAACAAGGCACTGCAAATTCACAAAGGTGCGTTGCAAACAATGCAGCCAAAACCAACGAATAAAAAATGACATAGACACATTAAAAAGGTCATATAACAATTCCAAGATGAAACAGAGAGCAAGCAGCTACAAGCCCAACTTGTGGCTAAAGACGGGGAACTCGATAGCCTTTGGCAGATGGCCATTGCATTACGCAATCAATTTACCTCTACTCTCGAGCTTATTGGCCAAATTGCCCACGAGGATACAACTCTTGGCAAGAAGCTGGGAACCCTCTTTCGCGAACAAGGTATCACCATAGCCTTAATTCTCACCACGCTCGGTTGTATCATAACATAATTGTGCTAGCAGCCACGGGTGGCACAACACCAGCGCCAGCTCTGGCACCTAAATCAGACTCCAGCGGCGGGAGAAAATGTGTGAAAAAGCAGCTGGGGGTGTAATGTTGATATGACTTTCCATTTAGGAGGAGTAGCAATAAGATCGTCAAGATGGCTGCTGTGGTGATCATATTGACTATCAGATCGGTACAATTGTTAAATTTAAGGCCAACTAGACACGATAACAATTCTTCTGGTTAAAATTCTATGTCGATATGACTTTCCGTTCAGGAGAAAAAATAACAAGATTTTTATAATGGCTGCTCTGGTGGCAATTTTGGATGTCAGATCGGCACTACTTTTGCTTAAGATCAACTACACATCGTAAGTCTTAAAGTGAAACCCTTATGTTGATAAAACCATCCATTAAGGAAGAGTAGTGATAGCAAGATTTTCAAGATGGCTGTTGTTGCAGCCATGTTGGATGTTCAAGCTGAACCATTTTAATTTAGGACCAGCTAAACATCAGAATCGGTCTTCGGTGAAACGCCATGCTGATATGACTTTCCGTTGAGGGGCAGTAGCAATAACAAGATTTTTTTCAAGATGGCTATCAAGATGGTCATATTGGATGTCAGATCGGCACCATTTTAATTTAGAACCAAATAGACATCACAAGAAATCTTTTAGTGAAAACCCCATGTTGATATGATTATCCATTCAGGAGAAATAGTGACCCGATTTTCAAGGTAGCTGCTGTGGCGGCCATATTGGATGTCTGAGCGGCACCATTTTCATTTAGAACCAACTAGACCTTGAGATGAATGTGTGTATAAAGTTTCATGGCAATCCTTTAGGAGGAGTAGCGAAAACAAATTTGTGCTAAAGAATGGACAGACGTCGAACATCGGATGACGGACAGCAGGTCATCCCATAGGCTCTCCTGGTCCATAACCAGTAGAGTTAAAAACAGACACATCATGCCTTCCTCAAACAAGGGTCTTGAACTGTGAACATTATGAATTATACAGAATATTTAATAGTATGGATTATCATTCACAATTCTAACGGACATATAGTCAAGTTATACAAGTATCTGGTCTGGTAATAAAGTTATGAAAGGATATCATTCCTTATATATTTCTTGAGATGAGGACTCTATTGTTATATTGCAGAACCATTTATTCATGTAACATGACTGTAATTTTTCCAAGGAGCATACGTTTGTTCAGCTAATTTTGCATTACATTTTAAAAAGCAAGCATCTTTCTTAATGTTTTGCACTCTGACACATAGAGAGAGACACAGATGTTCTCATAATTACATTCTCTCTCTCTCTCTCTCTCTCTCTCTCTCTCTCTCTCTCTCTCTCTCTCTCTCTCTCTCTCTCTCTCTCTCTCTCTCTCTCTCGTCACGTAATAGCTTTCCCAATTGCACATATGCATACACAAACAAAAGTCTCTCTCTGTTTCTCTCAAATCAAATGATAAACACTAGCTTATTTTAGGTTTTAAAAATGCAAATGAGTTTTGGTCATAAACTTTAAGGTTGGTATCGATGATGATGTGTTTGTACAGCTATCAGATACTTATCTATAAAAATACCTATTTTGTCATGCCTGTGTCAACTTCAGTAAACCGAAAACCTCTTGTTTTTAAGGGATTTTCACACACACATATACACACACAAACATATATATATATATATATATATATATATATATATATATATATATATATATATATATATATATATAAACAGAGACAGACAGACAGAGTCAATTTAGCTTATTTGCATAGATCATTTGCCAGAAATGTTATGCAATTATCCGGATTATGCAAATTATCGGAGTGGTCAAGAATTAAAGGGAGATAACTTTCGATATGCCTGTATATATGATATATAGTCCTTTGCTGCTTTCCATTCTCATTTGCATTTGTCTGCCATTCCAACATATTTTTAATTTTTAGCTAAAATATGAGAAGATTGAGACTGAGTAGACCCCAATCATTTAATTATTACACACTGTGGAATATTCTGCTTTAATAACTTAATGACTTCTACTTTATCACCAAGTGATTATTATTTTTGAGTAGTGATATAAATGATAACGCAACACAAATGTGTTTCAACTCTTTTCAATCCACGATTTTATACGGGTACAATAGACATTTGGATGGGATGACAATGAATAAATTAGATTAAAGCTCATCAATAGAATTGAATAGGCCTTTGAGATACTAATCTATCCAGGTGCGGGTCAATTGTAAAGGTAAGTGTTTGATTATCTCTAATTATGCAATTAAAGGTCGACTAAAGGCAATTTAAGGACAAAAGTTAGTGCGTATATGCGGATTATGCAAATAAACAATATGTAAATAATCATAAGAATCTGTAGACCGAGATGAAGACAAAAATCTGTGCATGGAGATTTCATGCACTGTTGGCACATTTTTAGTGTGTGCAAGGACTGTGCTGAGCAGATTACTCAGATTTCGGATTCTTATTTTAAATTTTCAGGCATAGGTCATGTAATTTACCAGGCTAGAATGGCGTGGCCTTCATTCTATCCAAGTGGCGTTCTATACATGAAAATTGTCAGACATCTTCCACTGTTATCGTGTTAGCCGTTAGAACGATTCTGACTGTGAATGGCCTCAGGTGTTACAGACAACCGTAATGTTTTGTTTTTTTTAAATTTCAAATAAGTTTAACTATAGACAAGGTTACTTAATGTTTAGAGCCTCTTGATTAGATATTTATGAAACATAACATGGAATCTATGTGATTTATAAAACATAACATGGAATCTATGTGATTAATGAAACATAACATGGAATCTATGTGATTTATGAAACATAACATGGAATCTATATGATTTATGAAACATAACATGGAATCTATGTGATTTATGAAACATAACATGGAATCTATATGATTTATGAAACATAACATGGAATCTATGTGATTTATGAAACATAACATGGAATCTATGTGATTTATGAAACATAACATGGAATCTATGTGATTTATGAAACATAACATGGAATCTATATGATTTATGAAACATAACATGGAATCTATATGATTTATGAAACATAACATGGAATCTATATGATTTATGAAACATAACATGGAATCTATGTGATTTATGAAACATAACATGGAATCTATGTGATTTATGAAACATAACATGGAATCTATGTGATTAGTGAAACATAACATGGAATCAATGTGATTAGTGAAACATAACATGGAATCTATGTGATTAATGAAACATAACATGGAATCTATGTGATTAATGAAACATAACATGGAATCTATGTGATTAATGAAACATAACATGGAATCTATGTGATTAATGAAACATAACATCGAATCTATGTGATTTATGAAACATAACATGGAATCTATGTGATTTATGAAAATATTAGCAGATGCTCTGCTTACCCAATGACATCCCGACCATCACAAAGAGGGTTAATGATGTGAGCTTTGGTCCTTCGTTCATTTAGATTCTAACAGATCCTGTAATCACAAAGTTGAAAAACATTCCATTTAAACATGATTATGTTGCAGTTGAAGCCCAAGATTAACTCTCAAAAATTAGGAATGTATGCATTGTCTTATATTACATGTTGCAAAAAGATTGAAGATTTCTGCAAATTGTGTATAAGAATAGGACTACATGTATGCTAGACTTTGTTTTTAGTTCAGAACTTCTACACACGAAATACAGTCTGGTTTCCGGAAGGTGAAAATTTAATGATATTCATCATTGCATTTATATTTTCAATAATCAAAGTGTAAAGGTCATGGTAAAATATATTTACATGTATTATACATTTTCATCTTTACTGTTTAAAACTGTTATGTAGGCTTCATTTAAAACAAAAAACAGACAATGGATCTAAAAGGATAATCACATGGGGCATCATCCATTTATATACACACAAAAAAGCGTAAACAGTGGCCTCTTATTGCTTGAAACTAGTGAACAAATAATAATAATAATAATAATAATTATAATAATATTGTTTAAAATGTAAACTTAAATAAGACTAAATGTTCTCTACAATGAACAATATTTTGTAAATTTTGTTATCGAAAAATAGGGTTGGCAATACCATTGAAGACATCAAGAAATCACAATTTAAAATATCTCTGCCAAGAAAGCGTGCAGGCTTGTTGATTAGAACATATATGTTATTTCACTGATATGATTCAAAATAGGACTTTTCTTATTCATGACCAAGTCTTCAATACTCACACGTGGTTATGCAAATGGAAATGCAGTTGACTCTGACGTTTTCCTTACCTCAAAGGTTGATTTGTATGAAATAGAGGTGCACGTGTATTTAATTCAGTAGTTTCCACTGGTTTTCAAATAATAGTTTAGATGACACCTGTCAATTAATAAAGCAAATGTAAAAAAGACAGATACTATACATGTATGTAAGACAAATGATAGCTAAAGGCTGAACTCCAAGAGGTAATAGCATTAACAGTAGTAGCGTTGGTGGTGCTGTTGATTGTGGTTCTTTTTTCGTAGTAGTAGTATTATCACAGAGTGATTTAGCCATGTTCAGAATAATGATTCAGAAACTAGAAATTACAGTATTAAATATTGCTTTATTTTAGTTTTGTGGAAAAAATGTGTTTAATTTTATTAATACGGTTGCCTGTGTAGGCTTGCAAAACACTCATAGATGTTTTCGCTATGTGTGTAAATTGGTGCAAATCTCTGCCATGCTACAGATGCAGGTGTGTTGTGTACCACATTGGGAGTTTTATCTTTAAGGTCAATGTCATGGTGTTATACTTGGAATTTGTCAATTACACTTTCTTTTGCACTCTTTAATTTTAGAGCCATTTGAGATGAAGGGATGAAATTTGGTATAGCTATTTATTACATGACTACTATGTTCATTACGTTAGTATACTCATATCATAATGTAACACATGTAACAAAAGCTCGACATGACACTATAATGTCATAACATCATGCACAGAAAACACGTAACGGTTGATGAATCTGTGTGTATTTAAAGTCGTATCGCTACACTATTCTGCAATGTGGTCACATAAAATCGTTTATTTCGTCATGCACTAAATATAATCTTACAATTGCACTCGTTGATAATGGAATGTACGACGCTCTTCAAAATATTTAAATCAATTGCTCGACAAGACTCATAAAAGATAAAAATTATTCAACTTGTTTCATAAGATTCCTTTTAAATAAGCACTCATATAAGATCCTACGTATATCACCACCAAAATGTGTGTTGCATACCACATTGGGGGTCCCCCTCTTCAAGGTCAAAGGTAAATAGTTTAGGTTTCAGTCCCACTTGCCCTTCTGCTTTCTAACTTAACAGCTGTTTAAAATAAATTGATGAAACTTGATGTATCTGTATATTAACAATAGAATCATACCTGCCTGATCACGATGTGATACACAAATGTAACATGTTTTACTTTCTACCCCCTTTCCCCCACCCCCTCCGCCTGACATGGTCTTGTTTGCAAAAACATGATTTTAAATAAATTTATAAAAGAAAGAGAAAAGATAGAGAAACCTTTTTTCACACTGCAATATATGTCTGTCACCTGTAAACTTTTAAACAGTAAACAATTTTGATTTGTACAGCTTAATGTTTAATGCTCATGAAAAACAATCACCACTTGTTGTACTTTATACAGTTAATTGCCGCGGAGGCGATTAAAAGATAAAGGCTGTCAGATGTGAACAACTACAATTCTACAGGTTACTTTAATGACAATAGCTACCGTAGCTTTATGTTTGATAGTATTTGCAGCAATCAACGTCGATTTCGGCGCTCCCCTCCCCCTACTGAGAAACAAATACCGCAAACTCCGCGAAATGGCGCCCCCTCTGTCCCCGGGCTTGGCACGCCGGGCGGTCGCCCGTATCTCCTGCCTCTTACGATGGCTCTCGCTCTGGGATAGCCCATTAGACTAATTTACATAGGTACAGTACACAAGTGGAACAACTCAATTCATTTTAAGATAGTTGAATCAGAGTTGGGTTTGTGAGAAGAAAAGCTGTTTCACTTTATTGTCTTGAATATGAATGTTTAAGCCAACTTTATTAAAGATTATTGACCAGTTCGTGATCGGTGGCAATGTTTCTTTGAAGTTGGATTGTACTCCAAACATAACTTGCAAAACTTGGTTAATGTGGTAGCTGAAATCATATAGTCAGAGCAATATCATTGTAGTAGTGTGATCCATTTCTTAACTTTAAATGTCGAAATGCAACTGTGATTCAGGGAAGGGTGAACCATTTGCAGCTTAAGCAAAGCCCAACAAAACAAAACTTCAGAACTAAGTGACAAAGCTTGACTTTGTGAAGCGTACCAGCATTTTATATTTTGAACATACTGCAAAACACCATATCGACACTAGTCATTCTGGAGTATACGACATCTGTCGACATAGTAACACCACCCTGTATCTGGGCAGGTGCAGAAAGATCTTTTCCAATTCTGAGAAAAATTCAAAAAGATCTTTTGGGAAGTCTGAACAACAGTAGTAGTGGATGCAAAAGGAACTTTTGAGTAGCTTCGTTTTGGTAACTTATGCCTTTGGGGCCAGCAAAAGCCAATGCCTGGCGCAGGCCCCAGGGAACAAAATGTGAAAATAGCCAGAAGCGGTCCTGCAGGGATCTCCAATGAGTTTTTCATGATCAACTAGCATCTTTAAAAGCTCGCTCCTTGTGCTCAGCAGCTATGATGAAATTGCCTATATCATCTAAACGAGAATGAGCTCTCGTGTAGCCCCTTGACAATAATTTTTCATTAAAGTCAAAGCACAAACAGATATAGCAAAGCGGTCATATCGGCCCAAGTTCAGCATCGTGTATAGCATAGGTATTTGTAAACTCTGTGGAGAGTTTCAGCTCAGCTTGAAACTGTGCTGCTTGCTGTCACTTAAAGCAACTAACTGCCATGATTGAAAGCTTATCGACGAGAAGGTTTCGCCAAATACCATGTCATCATTGTAGTAGCAATCACGCCCGAGATGCTACGAGGGTAGTACTTTTGCCTATGTTCTGACAGAGAAAGCGCAATTAACCTAGCTGCTTGGAGGTTTTCTAAGGGTGCTCTGAGTAGTCCCAGTGCTCGATGTATATCTACTTTGCATCTTTGTTCCATCCCAATCTGAACTGGTGTCAAACACAAAGGAGGCGCAGATTCTCTCGCACCAGTGGTTTGTATTATTTGTCGATGTCATGCACATGATGTGAAAGCTGCACCGATACTCTGTCTTTCTCGTTGATCACAGGATCGGCTGGCTGTACCAATGATTCGTATTCTTTGTCTATGTCTGGTTGGTTCGCCATGATTTTGTTTTTAACTAATATAGAGCGGGTTCTAATTGCGGAAGCCGAAGATGGTCAGAGTGACGGAGAATCCTAACGCTTGTGCGTCGACGTTCTTGCCCTCGCACCGGATGGAGTCTCCAGCAGCAAACATAGACGCAACGTTAGTTTTAAAGCTTTCGTATGAGACGTTATTGAAAGACTGATCTGTGCTGTCGTTATGTGCCCATATGACTCCATTTACACGGATTAAGATCGTTACCCATGCTTTGTTACAACGATGCCCATTAATCATGTAAAATCTGGCACCCGGGACGGTGATAGAGTCGTTGGTGTTGCTGAGGGTAAAATCACAAACGATCTGAAAGGTTTGCGTTGAATTCCAGCGATAGTAACCAGATGCATTCATTGTTGAAATCTCGCTGACCGACATGATATTGTCAGATATCAAGTACACGACCTTCAAGACAGCACCAACGCTAACATAGGTTTGGCCCGCCAAGTGGTCGAGAGTTCCAACAGCTGTGGAATCTTCGGTGGCGATGATGTTAGTAATACGGTTTCCGCCGGCAATAAACGGGGGCGATGGCCCCAAGATGTTTGTGGCATAGTTATTGAGGAAACTCAGACCACGCAGACTCATCATTTTCTTGAGAAATCTCAAGAGTCACGCCAACATATTAACAGGTGACTGCTGTTTATTTAAAATCCGATAGCTCCTGGATGCTACCTTCACATAGCCTATACCAGTGTCCGCCAAAGGAGAGAGTATGCAACTCACCACTTGCCTTGCCAACCACACGCTGTTCTTTCCATCAAGAATGCTGCCGGTCATGTTGATCTTGTTGAGGTGGACATAGAGTTGCGGAACGTTCATAAATGCTGGGACATTAGATGCCATGTGTGTGCCTATACAGAAAACAGGGGTCGATTTATCCGCCGACCTGCCAGCTTGTGGGTTTTAAGGAGGCTGCCGCAGACCCACAGGGCTAGTTAAATTTTCCGAATTGGTTATTAAATAAATTCTGTTAAATTATGAAATCTAATCTGACAATATTTTCCAATGCCAAGTACGTTCGATTTTTTCGTCAAACATTTCATTGTTAATATCATCTCATCCTATGCAGTCTGGTTCTATGGTCTCTTAGACTAAATTGTAAATGGTAGTGTAAAGATCAAGTGTATCAGACTATATCTGCCACCAAGATTTTAACCAAGTAAAATAGTAAAATACGTGATCCATTTTGCGTTGGTTCATGGAATAAAAAATGTCAGTGGCCTTAAATCACTAACCTCGAATTACTAAATTACTAACCATCATGGAAAAATGTCTGCTGAATTATAAGCCACCACCGAAATAAAAAAGAAAAAGAGAAAGACCACATGATTATGTGCCAAAATGGGAGTGAAAGTTTAGCTGGTTGATGCACAGTGAAATATGTATGACCTGCAAAGCATGCTGCATTTGCGAAAAAATGGAACATTTGTTACATGATGTAAAAACTGCATGAAGGCCAAAATTGTTTGCCATGAAACCCATCAGATTAACCTGAAAAAGTACAATGCTCCGTGGCTTTAAGCGAACTTGAGGCACCACATCACTTAGAGTCTTTAACACATTAATAAAATTACTTGTATTTGATTAGTAGGGCCAGTTGTTTCTCTGCAGGGCCAGTTGATTTCCATGTGAGCTGGCGCTGATGGCCAGTAGAAAAATCTGTGTTAAGTCTACTTCTGGGGGTCAGCGAGTCGAGATTGAGCATCCAGTTCGGGTTAGTATGAGGCTGGTCTGCCAGGTCCTCACGTTGAAAGGTCACAGGCATTCCAGGAATGGCAACTTGAATTACATTTCCGAGTGTACTTATGTTGTATTACCCATCAGAAATGGCGATGGTCATCAGCAGGACGAACACATAGGAAAGTTATTGTTGCCGAGCGCAGTTTAAAACGTACCACCTCGGGCTCTAGGTAATCTCGAGGAGCTGTACATGGGCACTTGCATCAGCGTGGGTCACTTCTAGAGCCACTGGCCAAACCAGAGGATTAGTCAGTACTACATAGCACAATGGTACTTCTACCAGTACTTCACATTAATAGTGATGCGAAATAAAGAGTCAGCGGCGTCTTTAACTATAACGATGTGGAAAGAGCGTACATTCATGAACTCTTGCTCAACCTCGACGTGTTTGTGAAAGATGGTGTTTCGTTTCAGACCAAATTTATTGCAATAGCCGATAAGTACGTGTTACCTTCGTCGAGTGGAAGAATATTGTGGACAACTGGTTCTCTAGGACAGCAGACGGCGAGAAGAAGTTTTGGCAAGATCAACTAAACTTTGCTTTCTGGTGTGCACCCACGGGTTGAGGTGTCAGCATCCATGATCACCTGTTGTCCAGGGGAGCAGGGCTTCCAGAGACAGTGCACAGCTTTTACCAGTTCCATGTTTACTATGTGCAAAAGAGTCTCATTGAGATGCGGTGTCCCCTTCCGTACCAATCAGGGTGGAATGCACTTGAAAACAGCATCAACATGGTTGCTTACAAGTGCTTTTGCAACGAGTTCAATATGTTTAAAAACTCAAAATGGCAGCAAAAGTACAGCGAAAACCATGGCCTGGGCATAATGTATAACTATAGTGTTAAGAGCGGCTACCAGCCAATCCGTGATTTATGGAACCCCAACCTGTATTCGTTTGACAGGTCAAAAAAACACCTCATTGACTACTTCGCACAGGACAACCCAGGCAGCTAAAACAGTTTTGTGTATTTCGTGCTAGACAAGTCATAAGGCTTTGTCTGAGCCGGGGTAGAGTGTCTCAATGATAGCGTTTGGACGTACGTTTAGTGGCAATCATGGGCACGCAAACTTAAACGCACAATACGATAGTGGGATCAGGAGAAACCATTGATGCGCAAAAACACTGTTTCTTGCAAACGTAGAAGATAAGGCCATCCACGAAGAAGACATCTCCGGGTCAATATAGAACTACCAAAAAGTGATCGAGTATGCAAAAAGCAAGCTAGATTACGTCCTTGGGGCGGACTCTACTTGATCCCAAGAGACATGGAGTAAAGTCGGATCCTGTAAGGGGCATACCAACGAACATCTATAGCAGACGACCACATGGCGCTAGCCACCAAAGTCAATGTTAATTCGATAAGGATGCCCAGCACTGCAGACGATGGTAGCAGTGCTTGCACACCACAAAAACCACAGCCAACAAAGCATGAAGAGGTCGGCTTTGATTCGCATGCACAGGACATGTTAGCAGCACAAGTGCGGACCAGCACCATATAAAAGGTGCAGATATGAAAAGAAGCCGAAGACCACGATGCCAACAAAACAGCACCAGTCGTGGCTGGTATTGCAACAATCATTTTTCTCTGCCCATAAACAACTAGCACCCTTGTCCCACATTCTTCTCTCACTCTTGCTGCTGTCTGTGCGTGCTAATATAAGCGCAGAAACCAGCAAAGATGACAAGCGACACTAAATGCTCTACCAGCCAGCCAACGATATTGTCGGCTGTTTTCAGTAGAAATGACACATTGGCGTCTATGATGCTAGGCAGCGCCACCAAAGCCTTTTCTGAGAGCATTTTCAGTATCAGGGCCAGCCGCTTCAGCTGTATTTTTACCCATTTCTTTGCGCTTCTGGCGTCAGGTTTAGGTCTCGGAGATAGTGTACAAAAATCAAGGCTAAAGCAATACCCTGTTCGCGGAATAGGGTTCTCGTCTGCTGGCCGACTGTTGTGTCCTCGTACATCATTTTGTAAAAGGTCTCATTATTCAGGGTCTTTGGCTGCAAAGAGCCTCTCGGTTAGCAATGGTAGTATCTACATATGGTCTGACTCCAGTTCTGCAATGCAGTCTCGTATCATTTGGCGCGACTTTTCATTTTGAGGTAAAACTCGTGGTACCTGCCCATATTTTGACATTAAATGTCTTCCACACGCTCTGCGCTCTGCGCTGGGACATAGTCAGCTATACTGACTCGGTAATTTGACTGTAGAAAGCCGCTATGGGCGGAAGCTGTGTTTCTTCAAAGAACTCCCAGCTATCCATGTGTTCATACGGGTACAACCCTTTACCTGTAAGGAGGGCGACGTCAGCGTCAAGCGCCACGTGCTGTGGTGCGGAATGCCTTCTTCGGTAGGTTAGACTGTTCTGACAGTCTCTGTAATAAGGTGCCCGTCATAGCTACGCAGAGTATGGAGCACAACTTGCACCTTTGTGGTCTTGACGTACATCCGCAGCTTGAAGTTACATACATTGTGGGCTGCAGTAATTGCCGGTGATATTGCAGTGGTCTCGCACCCTATCGTTACCTGGCGTCTTGCCACAGATGTGACAGTCTGCGGCTTCTTGGAAAACATCGCTGAATTCTCCATCCATAGCAATCTCGGCCAGATTTTCTGCGCGTGGCTTTAGTCCGGATTGTAGGCAGGTATTCAACTGGCACATTCAGTGCCTCGGAATCCGCATAGATAATAGATTTGATGCGCATCTTGCGGTGGTGATTCTGGAAGGCCAGGATGTACTTGCCTGACTTGAGTAAGGACAGACGCTGGGGTCTTTCACCTATACTGCGGCAGTCTTTCGTGTGGGTTTCCAATAGGTTCACCCTGCTAAAGACGTAGAGACACCAGCGGCATACATGATTTATTTTCCTTGTGGAGACTATTATTATATACCATGTAGCCTAGGTCTTTAATCCAGCCTCTTCGCCATCGGTGAGCTGCTACAGGTCTATCGTATGTTACCTTACTTTTTCGCTAATGCGTAGCGGGTACAAGACTTTTTTCGCAGCAGAAGACATTAAATGCGATAGTTTGGTTGAGGCCCTCAGACTTACCAATATCACTCACCTTCACAAGAAAGTCCATGCCAGCAAAGTCAGCGTAACCTTGCTCCACGATATTTGGAAAAAGAGTTTCCTCATAAGAAATACATAGTCTGCTGGCATTTTTTCGTGGAGTAAGACTGCGCTCATATCTAATTTGGAGTATGAAGTTTGCTAAACGCAGTATTTATTTTGCGATTTCCAACACCAACCCATGTTCAATGGTCGTATTTTGACATGAAATAGAAGTCTATAAATATAATGAATGTAGAAGAGTTTAATTTGTATCTTCAATGACATATTGAGACAAAGAGTCATGAAATTTAACAATATTGTTTTTATAAAAACGGGGGCTGAAAACGGCGTTTATTCAATATAGTCCTTTCTTGGTCATAATGTTATCGATGTCTATTGACCGCAGTGCAAATATATTTTTGATAATACACTGCAGTTAATTATCAAAATTATTTCTTTTTAAAAAATCCACAATTTCACCAAGTAGCACCAAATAAAGTCTAACTGCTTTAGTCTTACTATACTTACTGTAATGCATTTTTCCTTACTGAAGTATATCCAAGCACAATCAAGTGGTTGAGTTTCTCAAACTCTGTTGGGCGCCATTTCAGCTGGTTGAAAAGCGATGGTTGCCGAAGAATGCAAAAATCGGTTAACTTACGGCAATCGAAATATCCTCGGCCTTTTCCATCGCATGCCAGGAAAAGAAAAAGAAAAAATAAATCGCATCGGAAAGAGTCGATGATGATCCGAATGAACTTACGGGCTACTTTTCTTTAACCAAACGAATATGGTTAATAATGAGGAAAAAGGAATTACAGTAAGTATAATATGACTATGCAAAATTAGATTTTAATCTGTGCAACATATTCAATATGGGCTGCCAACTATGTGATATATTCTTGAAATTCTGTCCGCTAGTTATGACCAAGATGACCCGGGAACACGCGTCACGGCACTGCTTGTTCAAGCAGTCAGACGTCGACCGTCCCCCATCATTCATATCAGGGTCAACGTCTTTCATTGCATGACTAGGTTGTATGATGCAATTTTGCACAAGTATTGGTATTGATTGCAATGAACTTTCTCAAATTCAAGAGCAAAATCGAATGGATCCTTTCTAAAAAGGAGGCTAACCACAGTAGCTCGGCGTCTAAATTAACCCCAAGAGTCACGTGCGTATTTCGTTTGAGTAAACCAGTCTCCCAAGGTTGTTAACAATGACATAACCGCTGTTATTATGTCCATCTTTGGGCGATCTGCTTGGGATTCTCGCCCAAACACTCAAGAACACGTTTGCACATATTCCCAGATGTTCCCTATCAACGCTCGGCATGTTCCGCCATCTTTGCTCTTGTCTAACGTGGTGTGGGTTCTCAACACGAGAACGAGGTACTGCACTGCTCTCGAACAGATTCTTTGCTTGAGGGCGAGAAGACCAACGAGAACATTGTACTCGGGCTGATAAATTAATTCAAGTTCTGCACAACATATTTATGTTTTCCTTTGCCACTGTACGTTGTAGATAAAATCTGCAAACTGAGTTAAGTTAAGAATATTTGAAGATTTGTTCTAGTTTTCGTTTTTTAAAATTTGTGGTGTTGTTGTTGTTTCTGTGTCTTTTTTGTTTTTTTGAGTGTGTTTTGTGTGTGGGGGGGGGGGGATATTATTGATGTAACGATTTGGCATGTTTACATCAGTGTTGCAAACATAGAGATTGAGCATTCGCAACTTCTAGGTCAATCCTACGGATCACACGATGTATGTATGCCGATAGTCGCGATTGCATCGACCTATTTTGTCATTCGAAACTTCTCAGTCAATTCATCGGTAAATCGTAGAAATATCCGAGATGGTCAGAATAGATTGAGGTTTCCTTTTTGCTATGAAATATCCGGCGAACAAAATGTATGATTTTTTTCCCATAAATTACTACGCCCGACATACATCAGAGGCATATTTAAGTTTTATATTGGATTTTGTTTTGAACCTGTAATCGGAGGTTGTTTTCCGCATCATCGTTAGGGCATTTTAAGTACCAAAGGCGACACGAGTGAAATATTCCATGAAACAGTTTTTGCTGTATTTCCCATTTAAGAAATCAGTCCAAATGAAAGATTGTTTCTCTTCTTCCATGCTGATAATTGGATATAAATTTCATGCTCAAGATGAGATTGAATAAAATTTGTATCGTCTAACTGGTAACTATGAATTTTTCACAGAACATTTAGAAGGCATCAAGGATTAAATTACAGTTATAATATCTTAAATTCTCCTAATAAGAGTCTTGCTTTATCTCTGGGGAAATTTTGTGGTTCCAATTTTGAGGAATTTCTCAACTCCTTTTTCAAAAATAAAAAATTGACTATGCCTTCAATTTTAAAACTAAAAGTGATTTTGCATTCTTTCCACTATGTCTACCTCTGACAAACATATACATATTGCTTGAAGTATAGTAACAGGGTGTTTGCGGATTCTGACTCACATGATCAATTATATTCTTTTCAGTCATTTTTGTTATTATTTAGTCATTTTTTTAAATCATAAAAAAGCCATTTTCAAATACTTTTTCATATTTTTTTATGTTGAGAAAAAAAGTCCGGTTTTTTTCCATATGGCCGATTCTGGCTCACTTAATCTGTTCTATCCAGTTTAAACTGGTTAACCAGATTTTTTCCTCTTTAAACCGCTTTTCAGAATTTTAAAGCTAACGTCTGGCCTTTGGCCATTTTCTTTTATTTAAACAAACAAAACAGAAAAAAACAGGCTCAGTGGTCATCATATTTTGTTTTAAATGAGAGAAACCTGGTTCAGTGGTTGTCAAATAGTTTCGAGAAAAATCTAAATGCTGATTTTGGTTCAGTGGTCATAAATACTTTTTTTACCAGAAATACTGGGTTCACTAACAACCAAGTAGTTGCTATAACAACACGTAACTGCTGACTGAGTGGTCGTCAAAATAGTCCTTCTGACAGGGCCACTCGCTAAGCAGCCTTAGCAAAGCGCTGTCCTGTCGTCCCGTCCCCCACAAAAAAAATGTAGGATAAAAGTTGGCGCCTTTCCCCAAATTTTATATAACTGCATAATTAACTATTACAATATTTTTGCAAAATGCCCACCATACTGCATAAAGTATCTCCCCTGTGGAAGGACATAGGAAAAAAACACCTTACTCACAGGGGAGAGGCTAAATCTCTTTTGCAGATCTTTTTCCTACACGATAGAAATTTGTCCTCACTTCGGACCTTTTGTGCTGCTAATTTCACGCGGCTCTTTATGTATGTTACATACATGGGACCGAAATTTTCCTAGCGCCATTTTGGCAAACCTGGAACGCTTCATTCGCACAAATGGCGGATCATTTAGCCTTTGTTTTGTTTGTTTGTTTGTTTACCATTGTGGCACGAGGCTCCCATTGAAGGTACTTTGCACAAGACCAAAATATTCCCAGCACCATTCTGGCTAACCTGGGATGCTTCATTTTGAGCATTTACGTAGCAACTTGGACGATCAGAGCGATTCACACATCTCACACACTTTTTAATACTATAATCCCTAGCGTATACGAGGACACTTCCCGTCTCCCACAGAGAGCACAATAAAAAGAGGTGTAGTGTATTACCTGGATAGATACACATTTACTGTATCACACAGAGAAAGTAGATTTGTTTATCCTCAGGACAGCCTTATAGATTAAGATTTTATGTCAAATTAATTCCTATCGAGATTTAATGTTAACACTAAAGAACATAAAACTCCAGGTTTATCATTATTTTTTACTCTGAGAAGGCCTTTCATTCAGTTGCTTTGTCTTATATTAATGTATGTATTCTTTCTTCAATTTCTTCAATTTTGGGGATTGTATTATAAACTATTTTTTAATTCGTAACTTCTCGGCCAATGCTACGGGAAATCGTAGAAATAGCCGAAGTGGTCTGAATGGATTGCAGTTTCTTCTTTGCGATGAAATTTCAGGCGAAACAAATGTGTGATCTTTTTTTTGTAAATCACTGTACCGACACACATCTGAGGCATATTATGTAATCAGCGATTGTTTATTCCGTCATCATTCTCCTGTTTAATGCGGTGTTTGACCTCATTACTGTGACCTCCGGGTCATCGTTGAGTTTTGAATCCCGCTACAGCTGGTACCAAGATTCGAAAGTTTTTTTAACAGAATATTGTATATTTCGCCACCAAGGACATTGTGTTCCATGTGAGGTAATTGTTATCTAATTAATATTTATTCGTTTATTTTAAAAGTAACGTTTTTTATTTTTTGTTTTACTGAATGGTCATTTTCTTTAATGAATTCTTAGAGGATTGTATGCGAGTGAAATATTCCATGAAACAGTTTTTACTGAAATAAGTCTAAATGAAAGATTGTTCTCTTCTTTCACGCTTTTAGTTGGATACAAATTTCAAGGTCTATGCTGTGAATGAACCAACAGGAAATTCTCTTGAATGATATGCCTCACCTGATTCGCCTGTATAGTACATGATCCAAAAACATGACATACCCAGTTCTGCAAGAAATATAGTTAATTACAACCACAATTTACTTATTATGATAATAAACATGAATGCACACTTGAAATTCCATGACCATACATGCAACATTTTCTAGGAAACTGAGTTACAAGCGATAAAGTGTGTCTTTGGTACTTTGCCAAAGAAATTATGATCGCTGGATATGTCTATCTGTACTGAACAATACACAACATACTTTATTTCAGTAATATAAACCACCGGCCCAAATTACATACATACATATTCAAGAAAGAAATAAAATATGAGGTGAGTACAAAAAGTACAAGTACAGTAAGTGTAAGTACTTTCATTTTCATAATAGTTTTCTTGTTTTTTTTCCTGCTAAAGAATACAAACTGACAAATTGATACAATAGTTTCTCTATGACAACATCTCAAGGCATCAACAAATTTCTCTTCACGTAGGTAGAAATACAGAAACAGAGGTAAATACTTCACACGAATGTCTGTAAATATTGGAAAACAGCAAATAAAGTTATATTCTTTTTCCACAATTTTAAGATCACAGTATGGACAGAGTCTATTATATTTCAATTTCTCAATGCGTCCTGAATTCCGATAACATCAAAATAAACCCCTTCTCACTTTACAGAATATATTCCTAAAATAGTTTTGTCTAAGCAAAGCAGATGATCTTCAACACATACATCTGTCTTTAACAAGCTCTCAGTCTGTCCATACTATTCTCCTCTGTATGCCAGTTTTTTGTATCTGTTTAGTTGCACCTAGTCTTTAACATATTTATAAATGTCTCATTCCCCACTCCTTGGTTATACCATGCCTCACCAAAACCATAACTCGGTACAAATGTCTTAGCATTATGAGCCCAAATTATCATAGATGCTCGTTGTGCTCGTTCTGCTAACAAGAGAAAACAACACCTACATAGTTATAACAAGAACTAACCTTAAGTTTCCTGTCCCTAAAATGCCATTTATCATAACCTCTTAAGTACTCACCCTTGCGGAAAACCGTTAGCACCGTTTTTTCAAGATTTATCTTACGTTTATGTACTGATTTGTGCATGATCAATTGCCCTTAAATAAACGAGGCTTGTGGCTATATGTGAGATTATCTTAATTTATACTCTCGTTCTGGTAGAATTATCTCACTTAAGTGCCGTGGAGTACACATGTTCTGTCCTCGAAAAATTGACAGTCTAAGCTTGCTCTCTGTGACAGTGTGACGGGCATGCTAAAGAAGGGGAGAAGGTATATTCGTATTTCACCAAGCGTTATTCTGCATTATTATTGGTGTGCACCAGAGACGCACAAGAACATTTCTAGTTTGGCTGGGTTACACCCACTTTAGGGAAAGACCATTTTGGGGGGAAAATATTCCAGCTCCCAAAGTAGGTTGAAAAACATTCTTGCTCTGATTTGTAGAGGAAAAGATCATATTGTATTCATCCTTTTAGTTGAAAACAAAAAAGTATCTTGAGATGAGAGTAAAAACTATATCCTGATCGTAAAGAAAATACCAGGTTCCTCACCTCCCGCAATCTTTTATCTCGATCTACTGCACTATCTTCGACGATAATATTATCAAAATATGTTCAAAATATTAGCGATGTCAGCCCTGAATCCATTTGACCATCAAATAAATATGTTTTAAGGATCAGACGATTGCCCGAAATGTATTAACAAGAAGACCAGGGCCTACATGTCAAGACCACGATAAAAGCGTTGGTGTACAACGAGTAACCTTGAACCCAAGATCAAAAGGCTGCGGCTGCTAGTAGCAAACTGATTTGTCTTAGCTTCATTAAAGGGCCTTAATAAACGATCGATCATTATCGCCATTTTAAAAGTACTGTTTTGCTTTGCACTGCTAACCTGTCAGACTAAGACAATTGAATTCTTGCCAGCATTTGTGTGTGTTAATTAATAATGTAAACTTTATACGTATGAGCTTGGATGACCGTATTAGCAAATGTTTTCCCAAAAGTTTGTTCCTCCTGCCAATTTTAATAATTGAGTTCCTTCCCACTACATATCTGTCTGTCTGCTACGCAGATGCAACACGCAGCACTAAATGCAACTAAAATTTGTGTCTCAAGTGATGACTTTTTGGCTACGTGCTTTTTAGCTTGTAGATTGCATCAGTATAATTTAGTGAAGGCTATTTAAATACCGTGGGGATCTTTAAATAACAAAAGCTTTTTATACAATGTTAATTGTTTTGTGTTTTTTTTATTTTTTTCATATGTTAGAGGCTAATTATTCAGAGAGTTATCGCAGACTTTATAGATGAAAATCAGGCCTAAATACAAAAAACAAATTCACACAATTTCAAATCTTTATCATATCATGTCGACCTAGTGAACTGGTAATCATACTTCAACAGTGACATGGAGTTAATTATATTGAATTTGTAAGATATGTCCATGAGATATGTTGTACTTTAGTCAGATTATGGTAAACAAGTTGTTTACTTAGATTTTGAGGTCAAGATTGCTTTTGTTTACAACTGGATTTGTTTTTTCACTAGAGTTACTGATATATGTCATGTAGGCATTTGTTTTCTGGAATGTTCTGCTAGGCGACTTATATTTATATAGAGAAATTTTGGTGGACAATATTTCATTCTTATTTAAATGGTATGTCTGTGAAGAGTCATTTTAATAATCAGATGTTTATAGTTGTGTTCTGAACGTCAGAGGAAGTTCAGAGAGAGGAATAATTTATTTGAAATATTCATTGGAATTACTAAAAGTGCTCATTTTCATTTTGGATTAATACTTGACTTGCGATTTATGTGAAGCCATTCAAAACTACTGGTACATCAGGACATTCAAGACTACTGGAATTCATTCGGAACATTCTATATTTAGGACTTGTGATTATGACACTTAGGATTATTGGATTATTTGGATTTTAATTCACGTTATTGTAAGTGTCTTTTGAATTTTCACTTTAATCGTCTAGGAATAAATTGCTTCTTGATTTTACTTATATTATTTGTTTCACTTTCTTTCTGTTACATATGTTTAGGCCATAGAGTCGTAACATAAACTGAGGGCTCGTTCGGGATGTGCATGTCTTTAAATTCTAATTTACATTAAGAGCAAACCATGGGGAAACCACTAGGCAAGGAACACGAAACATCGGTGCCGCCTGGCGATCCCGTGGTAGCGGGCGACGATGGAGTATTGGTGCAGCTAGCAAAACAAGTTTATATCGAGAAGGTTATACAAACCAAAATTCTGTTAAATTATTTTAAGGCCTAGAGTCGTAACACATGGGGAGAACGAAAATATGTTGTAATAGAGAATTATTACAGCCCGCAGCCTTGATTCTTGTCCCGAATTGTATCTCCTAGCTTACGTATTATAATCCTTTGTGCATTCATTGATCATACAAAGTGAGTAAGTGGTTTGTGTTTTACGGCATACCAGAATGGCTGTATAGCACCACATAGGCTTGAAAATGTTGGCTTCAGTCATATCTCTTTTTCAACGAAGATTTTAAAAAATTCTTCCTTCTTTTTACGATAGTTAACATTTTTATACAGGTTTTCAACAGAAAAATAGCTTTGACATTTCCCGTTATTCAACAGCTGATATAATATGACCGAACCGTTATTGTCATATTCACATGGGTGCATTCATATGTCAATTTCTAGACTAGCATTGCAGCTTTTTATATAAACAACGTTGTATATCATTCCAACAAATACGGTTTTTAAAATAATACCTGATTTATATGTTTTATATGGGTAATTGTTTAGATTTGTCAGCAATTCTTGGAAGTATGTTTCAGATCGAGGCTAAAATATTGCTTCATTTAGAAGGACGCACTTTCGTTTTACAGACCTGGATTAGACTGGAATAGTCCTCGCGAGTCGAACTTTTGTTATGATTTAGGTACTTAATTTACGGTATATAACAGCAAGATAATTATCCTTTCCAAGTTAGTAATTGGCAAGAAAAAGCACCGACAAACATAAAAAAGATCCGTTACTGTCGATAATCCGTTGCTGTCGCACGCACTGTAACAATGTTGCTAAATATATAAACTTTATATAGGACATATATAATTTATAGGTAACGGTGCAAGGGACAGTTTTTCTGTACAAATATAATGCCGCGTCCACCTGCCTAATATAACAATTCATTAAAAAAGAAATAAACAAGTGAGGTCAAAAAGGTCCATATTTTTGGATAGCTATAATAAAACAAAACATAAGAATATCATTAACTTGACCTGACAAATCAACGGAAGTTCATAGCATAAAAAGTGTATGCATCCCAACCCCCAGCTTATACGTGCATTGTTCACGTCCGAATGCCATTTTTAACACAAAGTGATGCCCACATTGCAAACGCAAGCCCTTTCCCTAGTTGATAATTTTGAAAAACGCTGTGTGCTAAGTAGCTTGATGCAATTCAAAATAGTTGCCATCCAGGCAGTTTTTAAGATATTCTACTTGCCTTGAACCCACGTATCTACTGATATGGGTGGCTAGCTCTGCTTCCTAGCCGACTATTGTTATTTCACTGTCAACATACTGTGAACTGACTATGAAGAACAACACAACCCCGAAACACCTAATTCGCAAATATATCCCTATTTTTAATTATTAAACAATAATAGTTGTAAAAGTCACATCATAGCCTTAAAGTTAAGAAATTTGAAGTTACGAAACTGTCCACTGCCACCTAAACCGTATACTAGCTCCTGTGCCCCGGATCAAAGTCGGCAGAGATGAGGGACTACAATAGCGACGAAGAAAAGAATAAATCGTTTATAAATTTTGGTAAATGTTGCAGCCTTATTTATTTGGAAGGACGCACTTTCGTTTTACAGACCTAGATTAGACTGGAAGAGTTCTCGCTAGTCGAACTTTTGTTATAACTTAGGTTCTTGATTTAAGGTAAATAACTACAACAAGCTTAAAAATGATCCAATACTGTCGATAATCTGTGACTGTCGCACGCACTATAACTATGTTGCTAAATATAGGGAACTATATATAGTACATATATAATGTATAGGTAAACTGTATATACTACCTCCTGTGCCCCGGACCACAGCCGGCAGGGATAAGAGAGAAAAAATTCCGCCTCTCAAGTAGCCTGAAAAGAAATAGTCTTGCTCTGATTTAAAGCAAAAACAATAGAAATTATATCCATTATGTGAGATAAACAAAATAAATGATCTCGAAATTCAGGGATTGACCATTTTTTGGACAATAATTCCGGCCCTCAAAAAGGTTTAAAAAATTACTCTTGCTCTGATTTATAGAAAAAGACACTATATTGTTGTTTTGTTTTTTTTGGGTTTTTTTTTTTTTTTTGTGATCATTTTAGTTGAAGACAAACGCATTTTCTTGAGATGAGAGTCCAAAATATGTCCTGATAAGAAACAAAATATTCGGCTCCATGGCCGACTCTAGGGGTGGGCGACGTGTACGTCCACATAGGTCGTCACGACTAAAGGGCAACAAAATCGACCTTGCAAGGCACTAAAAGTGTTCTCTTGAATTATTTGGATTTTCATATTATAAAATAAATTAAAATGTTGAACATGTAGACCTTGCATAGAGTTGTTTACATCAACCTTTCCTTAATAATGGGCCGGGGGGGGGGGGGGGGAGGGGGCGCCGAATATAAAGTTCGCACAAGCCACAATGGGGGGGGGGGGGCGCAAACACAAAGTTCATTGGAGTCCAGCATGGAAACCACTGACCTACAGCGCTAGTATGGATGACTGTGGAAAACCATTGGTACCATGAATATAGTCCGCCCCTTCTCGCGGAACAATAACGCTATAAAGGAACTATGTATATATATTCATGCGCCCTTCTTGTATGTTTTGACAATAGTTGTAAGCAATAGTTATGTTATTTATTTCTTGAGATCATTTATTATTTGCATAACTCTCTGCAAATATAATAATTTATCTTCATAGTTTTATAGGGTTCATGAGTCATGAACCGTGAAAATCGATAGCACAACTGTGTTGAATGTATTATAATCAGGCCCGGCAGGGGGGTGGGGGTGGGGTGGGTGGGGGAAATCTACGCAGGAGGCATATACATGCCGTCAACTCAGTTATACGAAATAAATTAATCTTTGCAGTAAATATTAAAATTTGTTCCTTGTAAGTGTCTAAGTCATGGTTGGTTACGACAGGTTTATATACGAAAAAGGAGACAGGTTTTTATATACAAAACATTAAACTAGTTTTGGGGCCTATGACTGTTCTTCCCAGGGGCCCTGAATTTCTGTCAGCGGGCCTGATTATAAAATTTATTTTAAAAATTACATTATGAACCGGCTTTCATTTTGACATCATTTTTATTTTAGTTTAAAGTTCGATGCATTAAGTTATAGCTGAGAAAATAATAACTTCATTTTAATACAGACGTTGGCCATGACCCGACAAAGCTGTGAATATAGATAACAAAACTTTAACATTGAGGCTTATATATAGTGTGTGGATAGATCTCAATATGATTTAAGGAAAATAACTGCAACAAGCGTAAAATGATCCGTTACTGTCAATAATCCGTGACTGTCGCACTCACTATAACTATCTTGCTAAATATAGGGAACTATATAGAGTACTATATAATGTATAGGTAAACTGTATACTACCTCCTGTGCCCCGGATCACAGTCGGCAGAGATATGGGACTATAATAGCGACGAACGAAAAGAAGGTATCGGCTTCTGACCAACTTTGTTGTTGAGACAGTTTCTCGACTTAAAACAAGTTTACAGTTTGTAGTTACACGAATACCGACACACTTTTTTGCCATTACTGGGGCAAATTTTATTCTTAAAAACTGGCATATGCCAGTGTAACGGAATCGTTAGTTGTAAGTAAATATATTAGGTGCATACCTGAATGGAATTGCTTGCTCCTGTATTTTGAACCAGACCTTCTAGGTCAAGTTTCTGAACTAGTAACTGAATCGCGTAGTATAGACACTGGAAGGTTCAGCAATACAGTGGAAGCTTATGGACCGACCATTTAATTTTCGGGGGGTGGGGGTGGGGTGTCGGGGTAAGCTTTTTATACAGGTGTTCAACAGAAAAATAACTTTGACATTTCCTCTTATTCACCAGCTGCTGTAATAAGAGCGATCCGCTATTGACATTTACCCATGGGTGTATTCAGCTGTCAATTTGTAGACCATCATTGCAACCTTTTATATAAACGACTGTATATATATATATATATATATATATATATATATATATATATATATATATATATATATATATATATATATATATATATATTTCCCGAAATATGGTTTTTAAAATAATACCTGATTTATATGTTTTATATAGGCGCCTGTTGAGATTTTTCAGCAATTCTTGGAAGTATGTTTCAGATCGAGGCTAAAATATTGCTTCATTTGTAAGGCTGCAACGTATACACGTGTAAACGGCTTAGTGTAGTTTACTGCCAGTAAACGTTTACAAAATCGGTAACCGTGGAAACGAACATGCACGTGACCTTCAGTAACGTAGTAACTGCCAGTTCCAATTTAATGATATATTTCCACATTACTGCTTAATTGGGCTGTTTGGTAGAATTTTTTAAAATTGTATTCTTGAAGTGTATGATTTCCGTACAGAACATGTCATCGCTTGGAATTAGCCTTAGTTGAGGAGAAAATTAAATTGGCTGTGTCGCATCAGGTTGATTTACTGATAATGCTGACACAACTTTCTTTAACTGCATTATTTACAGCCCGCTTTTTAGCAGGATATTTGATGTGTAACATTTTTAAGTGCCACTTCACAATTCGATAGTCACTGTATGTCTTACGTAAACATCTTTTGCACATGTCTAGGAGGTACTCCCGGCTGCATTATCCATTTTTTCATGTACATATATATGTAACATTGGAATACAATATCACAACGATCTTAAAATTGTTGTATCTAATTTGTCGTATATACAGGAATTCGCCAAAGACATGTCTTACAAACTGAATTAGTCATAATAAGATGTATAAGACGTATAGCAAATAAAACAATCTCGAGTTGTGTGAGGTACAGCATGCAAATTGCCAATGCTTTATAAGTAATTGTCAGATGAACATTAAACCTCATTAGTAGCTGGGGGGTCGGGGGAATGTACAGTATGGAATCGTTTCGATTAAACGGCATCGTCTCGGTTACTGTATACCGTGTGCACGTTTACAAATTTTGGTAAATGTTGCAGCCTTATTCGTTTGGAAGGACGCACTTTCGTTTTACAGATCAAGATTAGACTGGAAGAGACCTCGCGAGTCAAACTTTTGTTATGATTTAGGTACTTGATTTACGGTAAATAACTGCAACAAACGTAAAAATGGTCTGTTCTGTCGATAATTCGTTACTGTCGCACACACTATAATTATGCTGCTAATATAGGAAACTATATATAGTACATATATAATGTATAGATAAACTGTATACTACCTCCTGTGCCCCGGATCACAGTCGGCAGAGATATGGGACTACAATAGCAACGAACGAAAAGAAGAAATCGGCTTCTGACCAACTTTGATGTTGAGACAGTTTCTCAACTTAAAACAAGTTTACAGTTTGTCGTTTCACGAATACCGACAGACTCATTTTTTTCCCGTTACTGGGACAAATTGTATCCTTAACAACCGGCGTATGCCAGTGTAACGGAATCGTTAGTTGTAAGTAAATATATTAGGTGCATACCTGAATGGAATTGCTTGCTCCTGTATTTTGAACCAGACCTTCCAGGTCAATTTTCAGAACAAGTAACTGAATCGCGTAGTATAGACACTGGAAGGTTCAGCAATACAGTGGAAGCTTATGGACCGACCATTTAATTTTCAGGGGGTGGGGGTGGGGTGTCGGGGTAAGCTTATGATTCTTTTGAGAAAAAATTCCGACTCTCAAGTAGCTTGAAAAGAAATAGTCTTGCTCTTAGTTAAAGCAAAACCAAAAGAAATTATATCCATTATGTTAGTTAAACAAAATAAATGATCTCGAACTTTTGGAACAATAATTCCGGCCCTCAAAAGGGTTGAAAAATTACTCTTGCTCTGATTTCTAGAAAGAAAATAACCTTATTTTTTTCTTGTTTTTTTTTTTTTTATCATTTTCGTTGAAGACAAAAAAAATATCTTGAAATGAGAGTCCAAATATGTTCTGGTCGGAAACAATATTCGGCTCCAGGACCGAGCCTAGGGGTGGGCGACGTATGCCCCCACACAGGTCGCCGCGAATAAAGGGCACCAAAATCGACCTTGCAAGGCACGAAATGTGTACTTTTTAATGATTTGTATTTTCACATTATAAAATAAATTAAAATGTTGACAATGTAGACCTTACATATAGCTGGTTTACATGAACCTTTCCTTAAATGAGGCCGGGGGAGGGGGCGCCGAATACAAATTTCGCACAAGCCACAATTTTGCCTAGGGCCGGTCATGCTAGACCCCTTACCTTCCTCCCTTCCCTCAGCCTCCCAAGCACCAATATTAAATTCCAGGTCCTTTAAGGTGTTTGCACGAGGAAACAACACTGGTCAGGAATCGAAAGCGTTACTCCTATCTAGCAGTCGAGCACGGTAACCACTGACCAACAGCGTTACTGTGGACTGTGAAAATCAATTGGTAACATAATACCATGAATGTAGTCCGCCCCTTGACGCGGAACAATAACACTAGAAAGGAAGTATCTATATATGCATGCGCCCTTCTTTTGTGTTTGGACAATAGTTGTAAGCAATAGTTATGTATTTCTTGAGATTCGTTATTATTTTCATACCTCTTTGTAAATATAATAATTTTATCTTCATATTTTCTATAGGATTCATGAGTCATGAAGAGCTTGAAAATCGATTACACACTATGAAAGTACGGCCTTCGCTTCGCTACGGCCGTTCACGCAGTGCTTAATCGATTTTGTCAGGGTTCATGCCTGATGAATCCTATCAAATATGAAGCTCAAGTCTTAAATAACAATAGTGGAACTGACCTTTGTGTGCATACGGCAGGTGTAATCCCTTGAATTGAATCATTTTAAGCACAAGCTTTTTATTAGTACCGGGGGCGGGGTGGGGTTGAAATATACAGTGGAAAGTTGCTCTCGTTATTATTATCAGTATTATTATTAGAGAAACGAGAGCTGACAAACTTATGTTGCATGTATTATAATCAGGCCCGCCGATGGGGGAAATTCCAGAGATGGGGAAATTGCCCAGAAGCCCAGCGATCTCTAGCGGACCACCCGTCAACTCAGTTATGAAAAATAAATTAATTTTTGCAGTAAATATTAAAATTTGTTTCTTGCAAGAGTCTAAGTTATGGTAGATTACTACAGGTTTTATATACGAACATGTACACAGATTTTTATATACAAAATATTTAACTTGTTTTGGGGTCCATGGCTGCTCTGGGCAGGGTGTCGGCAGGCCTGATTATAATAACAAATATTATAAAAATTACATTATGAACTGGCTTTCATTTTGACATCATTTATATTTTAGTGAAAAGTTCGATGCATTAAGTTATAGCTAAGAAAATAATAACTTCATTTTAATACAGACGTTGGTCATGACCCGACAAAGCTGTGAATATAGATAACAAAACTTTAACATTGAGGCTTATCTAGTGTGTGGATAGATCGCAATATGATATATTAATATTTTTTAAGAAGAAACAAAAAAGCATTCTCTAGCTGAGTAAATGTAAACACCATACTGTATGTGCATATTTACCAGACGTTTTTCTTCCTAAATCCACTGAAACATTCCAAAACAAGAATCCACGTCCATCAAAAAGGGTGTATATATCCAGATTATTATTCCTAACAGGACATGGTTGAAATAAAAACAATATTCAACGACGGCAAATCCACCTAGCAAAATAACACCAATAGCTTATGTTGAAAATCGATAAATGTTAAACAACAAAACCCTCTTTGTTTTTCTTAAACCCAATCTAAGTGGGATTGTCCTCCGTGGTCTATATTTATTTGCCTCGTTTGATATCAGATTCCACACTGTCTTTTCATTTCTGACATGCTTTGTAACTTTGAATAGATTAAAACGAGAACTAAAGTTCGCAACTAATTTTTTTCTTCAATTTTTATAATGATATTTTAGTTGATGCAATTTGTAAAATAAAAATCATAGGTAGAGAGGTGATGTATTATGTGATAAGAACTGATAGGAGCTAATTGTATTATATAAAAAATAGTTTTCCTACTCCTACTCTTGGTAAATCAAGAACAACTCTAATACATTTACATACGATTTACTTTCCTTAACATAAACGAATACACCTAAGATCTCTTGTATTGATGTCGAAAACGATCATTTTTCTTCTACTAATCAGAATTCTTAATTTGAAAGGTATCAGCAGTCTCTTTGTTAGATCTGCTGCACTATCTTCGCCGATGATGTAATCAAAATATGTTGAAAATATTAGCGATCTCAGCCGTGGATTCATTTTACCATCAAACAAAATTTTTTTGAAGCTCAGACGATTGCCCGTAATTTATTAACAAAACGACTAGGCCCTGCATGTCAAGCCCACGATCAAAGTGTTGGTGTACAACGAGTAACCTTGACCCCAAGGTCAAAAGGCTGAGGCAGCATGTAACAAACTGATTTGTCTTAGCTTCATAATAATTCATCCAAGGGACCTTAATACACGATTGATCATTATCGACATTTTAAAAGTACTGTTTTGCTTTGTACTTCTCACCTGTCAGACCAAGACAATTGAGTTCCTGTCAGCATTTGTGTGTGTTAATTAATAATGTAAACTTGATACGTATGAGCTTGGATGATTGTATTAGCAAATGTTTTCCCAAATGTTTGTTCCTCCTGCCAATATTAATCATTTAATTCCTTCCCACTGCATGTCTGTCTGTCTGACTGCTACACACATGCTACATGCAGCATTAAATGCAACTAAAACTTGTGTCTCAAGTGATGGCTCTTTGGCTTTTGCATGTATTTTAGCTTGTAGGTTACATCAGTATGATTTAGTGAAGGCTATTTAAATACGGTGGGATCTTTATATAACAAATGTTTCTTAAACAATGTTAATTGGGTTTTTTGTCTTCATATATCAGAGGTTCATTATTTAAAGAGTTCTGGCAGACTTTAGAGATGACAATCGGGCCTAAATAGAAAACACAATCACTCAATTTCAATCTTTATCATATCATGTCAACCTAGTGAACTGGTAATCATACTTCAACTGTGGCATGTAGAGAACAAAAATATGTTGTATAAGAGAATTATTACAGCTCGCAGCCTAGATTCTTGTCCCGAATTGTGACTCGTAGCCAACATATTACAATCCTTTGTTCGTTCATTAATCATACATACCGTGCATGCGACAGTAACAGATACACTTTTTGTATAAACGATGCTACCATGCTTATTTATGAACATTTCAGGACACACTATACATGATTGGAATCAAAATGATCTCCACTTACCTTTTGATGTAAAACTCTTTACTAAATAAAATTATTAAGAGAGTAATATCGATTCTAATCAGTGCTATTTTTAAGACATTGCGGGATTCCACTTGACATGACCGAATCACACGAGTACAGGTTAAGGTGCAGACCCGGAAGTCGTCTAAAAACAACTAATTTGAACTAAAGTGAGTACGTGGGATGTGTCTTACGGCACACCAGCATGAAATTGGCTGTATGACACCACACCGGGTTGAAAATGTTAGTTTTAGTCGCATCTCATTTTCAACCAAGATTGGAAGTAAAGCAAAATAATGAAAAAACACATTTTTTTACATTTAAAAGTACAACCTGAGAAACCATTACCATAGTTGTACAAATACTTGTGCATTCTCTTCCTTTTTTTACGATAGTTAACATTTTTGTACAGGTGTTCAACAGAAAAATAACTTTGACATTTCTTCTTATTCACCAGCTGCTGTAACAAGAGCGATCCGTTATTGTCATATTCACATGCATGCATTCATATGTCAATTTGTAGACCATTATTGCAACTTTTTATATAAACAACTAAGTATATGATTCCAAAAGTACGGTTTTTAAAATAATACCTGATTTATATGTTTTATATAGGCGGTTGTTTAGATTTTTCATCAATTCTTGGAAGTATGTTTCAGATCGAGGTTAAAATATCGCTTCATTTGTAAGGCTGCAACGTTTACACGTGTAAACGGCTTAGTTTAGTTTACTGCCAGTAACCGTTTAGAAAATCGGTAATCGTGTAAACGAACATGCACGTGACCTACAGTAACGCAGTAACTGCCAGTTCCAATTAAATGATATATTTCCACATTACTGCTTCATTGGGCTGTTTGGAAGAATTTTTTAAAATTCTATTCTTGAAGTATAAGATTTCCACATAGAACATGCCATCGCTTGGAATTAGCCTAAGTTGAGGAGAAAATAACATTGGCTATGTCGCACGTTACACATCAAGTTGATTTACTGATAATGCCTGCAAAAACTTCCTTTAACTGTGTTATTTACCTTTGATAAACCCGTTTGTTAGCAGCATATTTGATGTGTAACATTTTTAAGTGCCACTTCACAATTCGGTAGTCACTGTATATCGTACGAAAACATCTTTTGTGCATGTCTAGGAGGTACGCCCGGCAGCATTATCCATTTTTTTTTTCATCTACATATATGTAACATTGGAATACAATATTACAACGATCTTAAGGATGTTGTATCTAATTTGTCATATATACAGGAATTCGCCAAAGACATGTCTTACAAACTGAATTAGTCATAATAAGAGGTAAAAGACGTATAGCAAATAAAACAATCTCGAGTTGTGTGAGATACAGCATGAACATTGTCAATGCTTTATATATAAGTAATTGTCAGATGAACATTAAACCTCACTAGTAGATGGGGGGTCGGGGGAATGTACAGTATGGAATCATTTCGATTAAACGGCATCGTCTCGGTTACATTATACCGTGTACACGTTTAAAAATATTGGTTAACGTTGCAGTCTGAGTCGCACATTACACATCAGGTTGATTTACTGATAATGCTGACAAAAACTTCCTTAAACTCCATTATTTACCTTTGAAAAGCCAGTTTGTTAGCAGGACACTTGATGTGTAACAATTCGGTAGTCACTGTATATCTTACGTAAACATCTTTTGCGCATGTCCAGGAGGTGCGCCCAGCTGCATTATCCATTGTTTTCATGTACATATATGTAACATTGGGATACAATCTCACAACGATCCTAAGGATGATTTACCTAATTTGTCATATATACAGGAGTTCATCAAAGACAATCTCAAGCTGTGTGAGGTTCTGCATGCACATTGTCAATGCTTTATATATAAGTAGTTGTCAGAAGAACATTAAACCTCACTAGTAGCTGGGGGGGGGATGTATTTTTTGGAATCGTTTCGATTAAACGACATCGTCTCGGTTACTGTTGTATACCGTGTACGCGTTTACAAATTTTGGTAAATGTTGCAGCCTTATTTATTTGGAAGGACGCACTTTCGTTTTACAGACCTAGATTAGACTGGAAGAGTCCTCGCGAGTCAAACTTTTGTTATGACTTAGGTACTTGATTTAAGGAAAATAACTGCAACAAGCCTAAAATGATCCGTTACTGTCAATAATCCGTGACTGTCGCACGCACTATAACTATCTTGCTAAATATAGGGAACTATATATAGTACTATATAATGTATAGGTAAACTGTATACTACCTCCTGTGCCCCGGATCACAGTCGGCAGAGATATGGGACTATAATAGCGACGAACGAAAAGAAGGAATCGGCTTCTGACCAACTTTGATGTTGAGACAGTTTCTCGACTTAAAACAAGTTTACAGTTTGTAGTTACACGAATACCGACACACTTTTTTGCCATTACTGGGGCAAATTTTATCCTTAAAAACTGGCATATGCCAGTGTAACGGAATCGTTAGTTGTAAGTAAATATATTAGGTGCATACCTGAATGGAATTGCTTGCTCCTGTATTTTGAACCAGACCTTCTAGGTCAAGTTTCTGAACTAGTAACTGAATCGCGTAGTATAGACTCTGGAAGGTTCAGCAATACAGTGGAAGCTTATCGACCGACCATTTAATTTTCGGGGGGTGGGGGTGGGGGGTCGGGGTAAGCTTTTTATACAGGTGTTCAACAGAAAAATAACTTTGACATTTCCTCTTTTTCACCAGCTGCTGTAATAAGAGCGATCCGCTATTGACATTTACCAATGGGTGTATTCAGCTGTCAATTTGTAGACCATTATTGCAACTTTTTATATAAACGACTATATATATATATATATATATATATATATATATATATATATATATATATATATATATATATATATATATATATATATCATTCCCGAAATATGGTTTTTAAAAAAATACCTGATTTATATGTTTTATATAGGCGCCTGTTGAGATTTTTCAGCAATTCTTGGAAGTATGTTTCAGATCGAGGCTAAAATATCGCTTCATTTGTAAGGCTGCAACGTATACACGTGTAAACGGCTAAGTGTAGTTTACTGCCAGTAAACGTTTACAAAATCGGTAACCGTGTAAACGAACATGCACGTGACCTTCAGTAACGTAGTAACTGCCAGTTCCAATTTAATGATATATTTCCACATTACTGCTTAATTGGGCTGTTTGGTAGAATTTTTTAAAATTGTATTCTTGAAGTATATGATTTCCGTACAGAACATGTCATCACTTGGAATTAGCCTTAGTTGAGGAGAAAATTAAATTGGCTGTGTCGCATCAGGTTGATTTACTGATAATGCTGACACAACTTTCTTTAACTGCATTATTTACAGCCCGCTTTTTAGCAGGATATTTGATGTGTAACATTTTTAAGTGCCACTTCACAATTCTGTGGTCACTGTATGTCTTACGTAAACATCTTTTGCACATGTCTAGGAGGTACTCCCGGCTGCATTATCCATTTTTTTCATGTACATATATATGTAACATTGGAATACAATATCACAACGATCTTAAAATTGTTGTATCTAATTTGTCATATATACAGGAATTCGCCACAAACTGAATTAGTCATAATAAGATGTATAAGACGTATAGCAAATAAAACAATCTCGAGTTGTGTGAGGTACAGCATGCAAATTGCCAATGCTTTATAATTAATTGTCAGATGAACATTAAACCTCATTAGTAGCTGGGGGGTCGGGGGAATATACAGTATGGAATCGTTTCGATTAAACGGCATCGTCTCGGTTACTGTATACCGTGTGCACGTTTACAAATTTTGGTAAATGTTGCAGCCTTATTCGTTTGGAAGGACGCACTTTCGTTTTACAGATCAAGATTAGACTGGAAGAGACCTCGCGAGTCAAACGTTTGTTATGATTTAGGTACTTGCTTTACGGTAAATAACTGCAACAAACGTAAAAATGGTCTGTTCTGTCGATAATCCGTTACAGTCGCACACACTATAACTATGTTGCTAATATAGGAAACTATATATAGTACATATATAATGTATAGGTAAACTGTATACTACCTCCTGTGCCCTGGATTACAGTCGGCAGAGATATGGGACTACAATAGCAACGAACGAAAAGAAGAAATCGGCTTCTGACCAACTTTGATGTTGAGACAGTTTCTCAACTTAAAACAAGTTTACAGTTTGTCGTTTCACGAATACCGACAGACTCATTTTTTTCCCGTTACTGGGGCAAATTGTATCCTTAACAACCGGCGTATGCCAGTGTAACGGAATCGTTAGATTAAGTAAATATATTAGGTGCATACCTGAATGGAATTGCTTGCTCCTGTATTTTGAACCAAACCTTCCAGGTCAATTTTCAGAACAAGTAACTGAATCGCGTAGTATAGACACTGGAAGGTTCAGCAATACGGTGGAAGCTTATGGACCGACCATTTAATTTTCGGGGGGTGTGGGTGGGGGGTCGGGGTAAGCTTATGATTCTTTTGAGAAAAAATTCCGACTCTCAAGTAGCTTGAAAAGAAATAGTCTTGCTCTTAGTTAAAGCAAAACCAAAAGAAATTATATCCATTATATTAGTTAAACAAAATAAATGATCTCGAACTTTTGGAACAATAGATCCGGCCCTCAAAAGGGTTGAAAAATTACTCTTGCTCTGATTTCTAAAAAGAAAAGACCTTTTTTTTTTTTCTTGTTTTTTTTTTTTTTTTATCATTTTCGTTGAAGACAAAAACAATATCTTGAAATGAGAGTCCAAATATGTTCTGGTCGGAAACAATATTCGGCTCCAGGACCGAGCCTAGGGGTGGGCGACGTATGCCCCAACACAGGTCGCCGCGAATAAAGGGCACCAAAATCGACCTTGCAAGGCACGAAATGTGTACTTTTTAATGATTTGTATTTTCACATTATAAAATAAATTAAAATGTTGACAATGTAGACCTTACATATAGCTTTTTTACATGAACCATTCCTTAAATGGGGCCGGGGGGAGGGGGGAGCCAAATATAAAGTTCGCACAAGCCACACTTTTGTCTAGGGCCGGTCATGCTAGGCCCCTTACCTGCCTCCTTCCACCCCCCACCCCATATTAAGTTCCAGGTCCTTTAATGTGTTTTGCGTGAGGAAATAACACGGCAGCCGAACAACACTGGTCAGGAATCGAAAGCGTTACTCCTATGTAGGAGTCGAGCACGGTAACCACTGACCTCAGCGTTAGTATTGATGACTGTGGAAAACCAATTGGTACCATGATACCATAAATATAGTCCTCCCCTTGACACGGAACAACAACACTAGAAAGGAACTATTTATATATTCATGCGCCCTTCTTGTGTGTTTGAAAATAGTTGTAAGCAATAGTTATGTATTTCTTGAGATTTGTTATTATTTTCATACCTCTATGTAAATATAAATAATTTATCTTCATATTTTTTATAGGATTCGTGAGTCATGAAGAGCTTGAAAATTGAGGCTAAAATATCGCTTCATTTGTAAGGCTGCAACGTATACACGTGTAAACGGCTTAGTGTAGTTTACTGCCAGTAAACGTTTACAAATTCGGTAACAGTGGAAACGAACATGCACGTGACCTTCAGTAACGTAGTAACTGCCAGTTCCAATTTAATGATATATTTCCACATTACTGCTTAATTGGGCTGTTTGGTAGAATTTTTTAAAATTGTATTCTTGAAGTATATGATTTCCGTACAGAACATGTCATCGCTTGGAATTAGCCTTAGTTGAGAAGAAAATAAAATTGGCTGTGTCGCATCAGGTTGATTTACTGATAATGCTGACACAACTTTCTTTAACTGCATTATTTACAGCCCGTTTTTTAGCAGGATATTTGATGTGTAACATTTTTAAGTACCACTTCACAAATCTGTGGTCACTGTGTATCTTACGTAAACATCTTTTGCGCATGTCTAGGAGGTACTCCCGGCTGCATTATCCATTTTTTTCATGTTCATATATATGTAACATTGGAATACAATATCACAACGATCTTAAAATTGTTGTATCTAATCTGTCATATATAATGGAATTCGCCAAAGACATGTCTTACAAACTGAATTAGTCATAATAAAATGTATAAGACGTATAGCAAATAAAACAATCTCGAGTTTTGTGAGGTACAGCATTCACATTGCCAATGCTTTATAAGTAATTGTCAGATGAACATTAAACCTCATTAGTAGCTGGGGGTTCGGGAGAATGTACAGTATGGAATCGTTTCGATTAAACGGCATCGTCTCGGTTACATTATACCGTGTACACGTTTACAAATTTTGGTAAACGTTGCAGCCTTAGTCGCACGTTACACATCAGGTTGATTTACTGATAATGCTGACAACAAAATTCCTTAAACTCCATTATTTACCTTTGGAAAGCCAGTTTGTTAGCAGGCACATTTGATGTGCAACAATTCGGTAGTCACTGTATATCTTTCGAAAACATCTTTTGCGCATGTCCAGGAGGTGCGCCCGGCTGCGTTCTCCATTGTTTTCATGTACATATATGTAACATTGGGATACAATATCACAAGGATCCTAAAGGATGTTTACCTAATTTGTCATATATACAGGAGTTCACCAAAGACAATCTCAAGCTGTGTGAGGTACAGCATGCACATTGTCAATGCTTTATAAATAAGTAATTGTCACATGAACATTAAACCTCATTAGTAGCTGGGGGGGGATTTATAGTTTGGAATAGTTACGATTAAGCGACATATACCGTGTACACGTTTACAAATTTTGGTAAATGTTGCAGCCTTATTCGTTTGGAAGGACGCACTTTCGTTTTACAGACCTAGATTAGACTGGAAGAGTCCTCGCGTGTCAAACTTTTGTTATGACTTAGGTACTTGATTTAAGGAAAATAACTGCAACAAGCCTAAAATGATCCCTTACTGTCAATAATCCGTGACTGTCGCACGCACTATAACTATCTTGCTAAATATAGGGAACTATATATAGTACATATATAATGTATAGGTAAACTGTATACTACCTCCTGTGCCCCGGATCACAGTCGGCAGAGATATGGGACTATAATAGCAACGAACGAAAAGAAGAAATCGGCTTCTGACCAACTTTGATGTTGAGACAGTTTCTCGACTTAAAACAAGTTTACAGTTTGTAGTTACACGAATACCGACACACTTTTTTGCCATTACTGGGGCAAATTTTATCCTTAAAAACCAGCATATGCCAGTGTAACGGAATCGTTAGTTGTAAGTAAATATATTAGGTGCATACCTGAATGGAATTGCTTGCTCCTGTATTTTGAACCAGACCTTCTAGGTCAAGTTTCTGAACTAGTAACTGAATCGCGTAGTATAGACTCTGGAAGGTTCAGCAATATAGTGGAAGCTTATGGACCGACCATTTAATCTTTGGGGGGATTGGGGTCGGGGTGGGTTTATGATTCGTTTAAGAGAAAAATCCGACTCTCAAGTAGCTTACACCACGGCACACCAGCATGACATTGGCTGTATGACACCACACAGGGTTGAAAATGTTAGTTTTAGTCGCATCTCATTTTCAACCAAGATTGGAAGTAAAGCAAAATAATGAAAAAACACATTTTTTTTATTTAAAAATACAACCTGAGAAACCATTATCACAATTATTCAAATACTGGTACATTCTCCTCCTTTTTTACGATAGTTAACATTTTTATACAGCTGTTCAACAGAAAAATAACTTTGACATTTCCTCTTATTCACCAGCTGCTGTAATAAGAGCGATCCGCTATTGACATTTACCCATGGGTGTATTCAGCTGTCAATTTGTAGACCATTATTGCAACTTTTTATATAAACGACTATATATATATATCATTCCCGAAATATGGTTTTTAAAATAATACCTGATTTATATGTTTTATATAGGCGCCTGTTGAGATTTTTCAGCAATTCTTGGAAGTATGTTTCGGATCGAGGCTAAAATATCGCTTCATTTGTAAGGCTGCAACGAATACACGTGTAAACGGCTTAGTGTAGTTTACTGCCAGTAAACGTTTACAAAATCGGTAACCGTGTAAACGAACATGCACGTGACCTTCAGTAACGTAGTAACTGCCAGTTCCAATTTAATGATATATTTCCACATTACTGCTTAATTGGGCTGTTTGGTAGAAATTTTTAAAGTTGTATTCTTGAAGTATATGATTTCCGTACAGAACATGTCATCGCTTGGAATTAGCCTTAGTTGAGAAGAAAATAAAATTGGCTGTGTCGCACGTTACACATCAGGTTGATTTACTGATAATGCTGACACAACTTTCTTTAACTGCATTATTTACAGCCCGTTTTTTAGCCGGATATGTGATGTGTAACATTTTTAAGTACCACTTCACAAATCTGTAGTCACTGTGTATCTTACGTAAACATCTTTTGCGCATGTCTAGGAGGTACTCCCGGCTGCATTATCCATTTTTTTCATGTACATATATATGTAACATTGGAATACAATATCACAACGATCTTAAAATTGTTGTATCTAATTTGTCATATATACAGGAATTCGCCAAAGACATGTCTTACAAACTGAATTAGTCATAATAAGATGTATAAGACGTATAGCAAATAAAACAATCTCGAGTTGTGTGAGGTACAGCATGCAAATTGCCAATGCTTTATAAGTAATTTTCAGATGAACATTAAACCTCATTAGTAGCTGGGGGGTCGGGAGAATGTACAGTATGGAATCGTTTCGATTAAACGGCATCGTCTCGGTTACATTATACCGTGTACACGTTTACAAATTTTGGTAAACGTTGCAGCCTTAGTCGCACGCTACACATCAGGTTGATTTACTGATAATGCTGACAAAAAAATTTCTTAAACTCCATTATTTACCTTTGGAAAGCCAGTTTGTTAGCAGGCACATTTGATGTGCAACAATTCGGTAGTCACTGTATATCTTACGAAAACAACTTTTGCGCATGTCCAGGAGGTGCGCCCGGCTGCGTTCTCCATTGTTTTCATGTACATATATGTAACATTGGGATACAATATCACAAGGATCCTAAAGGATGTTTACCTAATTTGTCATATATACAGGAGTTCACCAAAGACAATCTCAAGCTGTGTGAGGTACAGCATGCACATTGTCAATGCTTTATAAATAAGTAATTGTCACATGAACATTAAACCTCATTAGTAGCTGGGGGGGATTTATAGTTTGGAATAGTTACGATTAAGCGACATATACCGTGTACACGTTTACAAATTTTGGTAAATGTTGCAGCCTTATTCGTTTGGAAGGACGCACTTTCGTTTTACAGACCTAGATTAGACTGGAAGAGTCCTCGCGAGTCAAACTTTTGTTATGACTTAGGTACTTGATTTAAGGAAAATAACTGCAACAAGCGTAAAATGATCCGTTACTGTCAATAATCCGTGACTGTCGCACGCACTATAACTATCTTGCTAAATATAGGGAACTATATATAGTACATATATACTACCTCCTGTGCCCCGGATCACAGTCGGCAGAGATATGGGACTATAATAGCAACGAACGAAAAGAAGAAATCGGCTTCTGACCAACTTTGATGCTGAGACAGTTTCTCGACTTAAAACAAGTTTACAGTTTGTCGTTACACGAATACCGTCACACATTTTTGCCATTACTGGGGCAAATTTTATCCTTAAAAACTGGCATATGCCAGTGTAACGGAATCGTTAGTTGTAAGTAAATATATTAGGTGCATACCTGAATGGAATTGCTTGCTCCTGTATTTTGAACCAGACCTTCTAGGTCAAGTTTCTGAACTAGTAACTGAATCGCGTAGTATAGACTCTGGAAGGTTCAGCATTATTGTGGAAGCTTATGGACCGACCATTTAATTTTTGGTGGGGTGGGGGTCGGGGTGGGCTTATGATTCGTTTGAGAGAAAAATCCGACTCTCAAGTAGCTTGAAAAGAAATAGTCTTGCTCTGATTTAACGCAAAAGCAAAAGAAATTATATCCATTATATGAGTTAAACAAAATAAATGCTCTCGAACTTTTGGAACAATAATTCCGGCCCTCAAAAAGGATGAAAAAATTACTCTTGCTCTGATTTGTAGAAAAAGAGACCATATTTTTTTGTTGATCATTTTAGTTGAAGACAAAACATTATCTTGAGATGAGAGTCCAAAATATGTCCTGATCGGAAACAACAATATTCGGCTCCAGGATCGACCCTAGGGGTGTGCGACGTGTTCCCCCACACAGGTCGCCGCGACTAAAGGGCACCAAAATCGACCTTGCAAGGCACGAAATGTGTACTTTTCAATGATTTGTATTTTCATATTATAAAATAAATTAAAATGTTGACAATGTAGACCTTACATATAGCTTTTTTACATGAACCATTCCTTAAATGGGGCCGGGGGGAGGGGGGAGCCAAATATAAAGTTCGCACAAGCCACACTTTTGTCTAGGGCCGGTCATGCTAGGCCCCTTACCTGCCTCCTTCCACCCCCCACCCCATATTAAGTTCCAGGTCCTTTAATGTGTTTTGCGTGAGGAAATAACACGGCAGCCGAACAACACTGGTCAGGAATCGAAAGCGTTACTCCTATGTAGGAGTCGAGCACGGTAACCACTGACCTCAGCGTTAGTATTGATGAATGTGGAAAACCAATTGGTACCATGATACCATAAATATAGTCCTCCCCTTGACACGGAACAACAACACTAGAAAGGAACTATTTATATATTCATGCGCCCTTCTTGTGTGTTTGAAAATAGTTGTAAGCAATAGTTATGTATTTCTTGAGATTTGTTATTATTTTCATACCTCTATGTAAATATAAATAATTTATCTTCATATTTTTTATAGGATTCGTGAGTCATGAAGAGCTTGAAAATTGAGGCTAAAATATCGCTTCATTTGTAAGGCTGCAACGTATACACGTGTAAACGGCTTAGTGTAGTTTACTGCCAGTAAACGTTTACAAATTCGGTAACCGTGGAAACGAACATGCACGTCACCTTCAGTAACGTAGTAACTGCCAGTTCCAATTTAATGATATATTTCCACATTACTGCTTAATTGGGCTGTTTGGTAGAATTTTTTAAAATTGTATTCTTGAAGTATATGATTTCCGTACAGAACATGTCATCGCTTGGAATTAGCCTTAGTTGAGAAGAAAATAAAATTGGTTGTGTCGCACGTTACACATCAGGTTGATTTACTGATAATGCTGACACAACTTTCTTTAACTGCATTATTTACAGCCCGCTTTTTAGCAGGATATTTGATGTGTAACATTTTTAAGTACCACTTCACAATTCTGTAGTCACTGTATGTCTTACGTAAATATCTTTTGCACATGTCTACGAGGTACTCCCGGCTGCATTATCCATTTGTTTCATGTACATATATATGTAACATTGGAATACAATATCACAACGATCTTAAGGATGTTGTATCTAATTTGTCATATATACAGGAATTCGCCACAAACTGAATTAGTCATAATAAGATGTATAAGACGTATAGCAAATAAAACAATCTCGAGTTGTGTGAGGTACAGCATGCAAATTGCCAATGCTTTATAAGTAATTTTCAGATGAACATTAAACCTCATTAGTAGCTGGGGGGTCGGGGGAATGTACAGTATGGAATCGTTTCGATTAAACGGCATCGTCTCGATTACTGTATGCCGTGTGCACGTTTACAAATTTTGGTAAATGTTTGCGCCTTATTCATTTGGAAGGACGCACTTTCGTTTTACAGATCAAGATTAGACTGGAAGAGACCTCGCGAGTCAAACTTTTGTTATGATTTAGGAACTTGATTTACGGTAAATAACTGCAACAAACGTAAAAATGGTCTGTTCTGTCGATAATCCGTTACTGTCGCACACACTATAATTATGTTGCTAATATCGGGAACTATATATAGTACATATATAATGTATAGGTAAACTGTATACTACCTCCTGTGCCCCGGATCACAGTCGGCAGAGATATGGGACTACAATAGCAACGAACGAAAAGAAGAAATCGGCTTCTGACCAACTTTGATGTTGAGACAGTTTCTCAACTTAAAACAAGTTTACAGTTTGTCGTTTCACGAATACCGACAGACTCATTTTTTTCCCGTTACTGGGGCAAATTGTATCCTTAACAACCGGCGTATGCCAGTGTAACGGAATCGTTAGTTGTAAGTAAATATATTAGGTGCATACCTGAATGGAATTGCTTGCTCCTGTATTTTGAACCAGACCTTCTAGGTCAATTTTCAGAACAAGTAACTGAATCGCGTAGTATAGACACTGGAAGGTTCAGCAATACAGTGGAAGCTTATGGACCGACCATTTAATTTTTGGGGGGTGGCGGTGGGGGGTCGGGGTAAGCTTATGATTCTTTTGAGAAAAAATTCCGACTCTCAAGTAGCTTGAAAAGAAATAGTCTTGCTCTTAGTTAAAGCAAAATCAAAAGAAATTATATCCATTATATTAGTTAAACAAAATAAACGATCTCGAACTATTGGAACAATAATTCCGGCCCTCAAAAGGGTTGAAAAATTACTCTTGCTCTGATTTGTAGAAAGAAAAGACCTTTCTTTTTTTCTTGTTTTTTTTTTTATCATTTCCGTTGAAGTCAAAAACAATATCTTGAAATGAGAATCCAAATATGTCCTGGTCGGAAACAATATTCGGCTCCAGGACCGAGCCTAGGGGTGGGCGACGTCTGCCCCCACACAGGTCGCCGCGAATAAAGGGCACCAAAATCGACCTTGCAAGGCACGAAATGTGTACTTTTTAATGATTTGTATTTTCACATTATAAAATAAATTAAAATGTTGACAATGTAGACCTTACATATAGCTGGTTTACATGAACCTTTCCTTAAATGAGGCCGGGGGAGGGGGCGCCGAATACAAATTTCGCACAAGCCACATGCTAGGCCCCTTACCTTCCTCCCTTCCCTCCCCCTCCCAAGCACCAATATTAAATTCCAGGTCCTTTAAGGTGTTTGCACGAGGAAACAACACTGGTCAGGAATCGAAAGCGTTACTCCTATCTAGGAGTCGAGCACGGTAACCACTGACCAACAGCGTTACTGTGGACTGTGAAAATCAATTGGTAACATAATACCATGAATGTAGTCCGCCCCTTGACGCGGAACAATAACACTAGAAAGGAAGTATCTATATATGCATGCGCCCTTCTTTTGTGTTTGGACAATAGTTGCAAGCAATAGTTATGTATTTCTTGAGATTCGTTATTATTTTCATACCTCTTTGTAAATATAATAATTTTATCTTCATATTTTCTATAGGATTCATGAGTCATGAAGAGCTTGAAAATCGATTACACACTATGAAAGTACGGCCTTCGCTTCGCTACGGCCGTTCACGCAGTGCTTAATCGATTTTGTCAGGGTTCATGGCTGATGAATCCTATCAAATATGAAGCTCAAGTCTTAAATAACAATTGTGGAACTGACCTTTGTGTGCATACGGCAGGTGTAATCCCTTGAATTGAATCATTTTAAGCACAAGCTTTTTATTAGTACCGGGGGCGGGGTGGGGTGGGGTTGAAATATGCAGTGGAATGTTGCTCTCGTTATTATTATCAGTATTATTATTAGAGAAACGAGAGCTGACAAACTTATGTTGCATGTATTATAATCAGGCCCGCCGATGGGGGAAATTCCAGAGATGGGGAAATTGCCCAGAAGCCCAGCGATCTCTAGCGGACCACCCGTCAACTCAGTTATGAAAAATAAATTAATTTTTGCAGTAAATATTAAAATTTGTTTCTTGCAAGAGTCACTGTATGTACATTTCTGAAATGCTTTGTCATTTTTAATGAATAAAACGGGGACTAAAGTTCCCAAGTATTTTAAAAAAAGTTTTTATAAAGATATTTTAGTTGATGCAAATTGTCCAAAAAAAAATATAGGTAGAGAGGTGATGTATTTTATGATAAGAACTGATGGGAGCTAATTTTTATTATATAAAAAGTAGTTTTTCTACTCCTACTCTTGGCAAAACAAGAACAACTCTAATACATTTACATACGATTTACTTTCCTTAACATAAACGAATACACCTAAGATCTCTTATATTGATATCGAAAACGATCATTTTTCTTCTGCTAATCAGAATTCTTAATTTGAAAGGTATCCGCAGTCTCTTTGTTAGATCTGCTGCACTATATTCGCCAATAATGTAATCAAAATATGTTGAAAATATTAGCGATCGCAGCCTTGAATTTATTTTACCATCAAACGAATATGTTTTGAGGCTAAGACGATTGCCAGTAATGTATTAATAAGAAGACTGGGCCGTGCATGTCAAGCCCACGATCAAAGTGATGGTGTACAACGAGTAACCTTGACCCCAAGGTCAAAAGGCTGAGGCAGCATGTAGCAAACTGATTTGTCTTAGCTTCATAATAATTCATCCAAGGGACCTATATAAACGATTTATCATTATCGCTATTTTTAAAGTACTGTTTTGCTTTGCACTTCTCACCTGTCGGACTGAGACAATTGAGTTCTCGCCAGCATTTGTGTGTATTAATTAATAATGTAAACTTTATACACATGAGCTTGGATGATTGTATTATCAAATGTTTTCCCAAAAGTTTGTTCCTCCTGCCAATTTTAATAATTGAATTCCTTCCAAGAGCATATATGTCTGTCTGACCGCTACGCAGATGCTAGACGCAGCACTAAATGCAACGAAAACTTGTGTCTCAAGTGATGGCTTTTTGGCTTTTACATGTATTTTAGCTTGTAGGTTACATCAGTATGATTTAGTGAAGGCTATTTAAATACGGTGGGATCTTTATATAACATATGTTTCTTAAACAACGTTAATTAGTTTTTTGTTTTTTTTCTTCATATGTCAGAGGTTCATTATATAGAGAGTTCTAGCAGACTTTAGATTTTGAAATCGGGCCTTAATAGAAAACACATTCACTCAATTTCAATCTTTATCATATCATGTCGGCTTAGTGAACTGGTAATCATACTTCAACAGTGGCATGGGGACAACACAAATATGTTGTATAAGAGAATTATTACAGCTCGCAGTCTAGATTCTTGTCCCGAATTGTGACTAGTAGCTTACATATTACAATCCTTTATTCATTCATTGATCATAATACTTACAGTGCGTACGACAGTAACAGACTCACGTTTTGTATAAACGGTGCTACCATACTTATTTATGAACATTTCTGCAATGAAATTGATCTCCTCTTACCTTGTGATGTAACAATTGTTTACTAAATAAAACTATTAAGAGAGCAATATCGATTCTAATCAGTGCTCTTTTCAAGACATTGTGGGATACCGCTTGACAGGACCGAATCACACGAGTACAGGTTAAAGTGCATACTCGGAAGTCGTCTCAAAACAACTAATTTCAACTAAAGTGAGGACGTGGGTTGTGTCTTGCGGCACACCAGCACGAAATTGGCTGTATGACACCACACCGGGTTGAAAATGTTAGTTTTAGTCGCATCTCATTTTCAACCAAGATTGGAAGTAAAGCAAAATAATGAAAAAACACTTTTTTAAAATTAAAAATACAACCTGAGAAACCATTATCACAATTATTCAAATACTGGTACATTCTCCTCCTTTTTTACGATAGTTAACATTTTTGTACAGGTGTTCAACAGAAAAATAACTTTGACATTTCCTCTTATTCACCAGCTGCTGTATTAAGAGCGATCCGATATTGACATTTACCCATGGGTGTATTCAATTGCCAATTTGTAGACCATTATTGCAACTTTTTATATAAACAACTATATATATCATTCCAAAAATAAGGTTTTTAAAATAATACCTGATTTATATGTTTTATATAGGCGCCTGTTGAGATTTTTCAGCAATTCTTGGAAGTATGTTTCAGATGGAGGTTAAAATATCGCTTCATTTGTAAGGCTGCAACGAATACACGTGTAAACGGCTTAGTGTAGTTTACTGCCAGTAAACGTTTACAAAATCGGTAACCGTGTAAACGAACATGCACGTTACCTTCAGTAACGTAGTAACTGCCAGTTCCAATTAAATGATATATTTCCACATTACTGCTTAATTGGGCTGTTTGATAGAATTTTTTTCATTGTATTCTTAAAGTATATGATTTCCGTACAGAACATGTCATCGCTTGGATTTTCCCTTAGTTGAGGAGAAAATTAAATTGGCTGTGTCGCACCTTACACATCAGATTGATTTACTGATAATGCTGACACAACTTTCTTTAACTGCATTATTTACAGCCCGTTTTTTAGCCGGATATTTGATGTGTAACATTTTTAAGTACCACTTTACAAATCTGTAGTCACTGTGTATCTTACGTAAACATCTTTTGCGCATGTCTAGGAGGTACTCCCGGCTGCATTATCCATTTTTTTCATGTACATATATATGTAACATTGGAATACAATATCACAACGATCTTAAGGATGTTGTATCTAATTTGTCATATATACAGGAATTCGCCAAAGACATGTCTTACAAACTGAATTAGTCATAATAAAATGTATAAGACGTATAGCAAATAAAACAATCTCGAGTTGTGTGAGGTACAGCATTCAAATTGCCAATGCTTTATAAGTAATTTTCAGATGAACATTAAACCTCATTAGTAGCTGGGGGGTCGGGAGAATGTACAGTATGGAATCGTTTCGATTAAACGGCATCGTCTCGGTTACATTATACCGTGTACACGTTTACAAATTTTGGTAAACGTTGCAGCCTTAGTCGCACGCTACACATCAGGTTGATTTACTGATAATGCTGACAAAAAAAATTCTTAAACTCCATTATTTACCTTTGGAAAGCCAGTTTGTTAGCAGGCACATTTGATGTGCAACAATTCGGTAGTCACTGTATATCTTACGAAAACAACTTTTGCGCATGTCCAGGAGGTGCGCCCGGCTGCGTTCTCCATTGTTTTCATGTACATATATGTAACATTGGGATACAATATCACAAGGATCCTAAAGGATGTTTACCTAATTTGTCATATATACAGGAGTTCACCAAAGACAATCTCAAGCTGTGTGAGGTACAGCATGCACATTGTCAATGCTTTATAAATAAGTAATTGTCACATGAACATTAAACCTCATTAGTAGCTGGGGGGGGATTTATAGTTTGGAATAGTTTCGATTAAGCGACATATACCGTGTACACGTTTACAAATTTTGGTAAATGTTGCAGCCTTATTCGTTTGGAAGGACGCACTTTCGTTTTACAGACCTAGATTAGACTGGAAGAGTCCTCGCGAGTCAAACTTTTGTTATGACTTAGGTACTTGATTTAAGGAAAATAACTGCAACAAGCGTAAAATGATCCGTTACTGTCAATAATCCGTGACTGTCGCACGCACTATAACTATCTTGCTAAATATAGGGAACTATATATAGTACATATATAATGTATAGGTAAACTGTATACTATAGTGCATATATAATGTATAGGTAAACTGTATACTCCCTCCTGTGCCCCGGATCACAGTCGGTAGAGATATGGGACTATACTAGCAACGAACGAAAAGAAGAAATCGGCTTCTGACCAACTTTGATGTTGAGACAGTTTCTCGACTTCAAACAAGTTTACAGTTTGTCGTTACACGAATACCGACAATTGAGTTCTCGCCAGCATTTGTGTGTATTAATTAATAATGTAAACTTTATACACATGAGCTTGGATGACTGTATTAGCAAATGTTTTCCCAAACGTTTGTTACTCCTGCCAATTTTAATAATTTAATTCCTTCCCACTGCATGTCTGTCTGTCAGACTGCTACGCAGATGCTATATGCAGCACTAAATGCAACTTAAACTTGTGTCTCAAGTGATGGCTTTTTGGCTTTTACATGTATTTTAGTTTGTAGGTTACATCAGTAGGATTTAGTGAAGGCTATTTAAATACGGTGGAATCTGTATATAGCAAATAGTTCTGAAACATGTTAATTGGGTTTTTTTCTTCTTCATATGTCAGAGGTTCATTATTTAGAGAGTTCTCGCAGACTTTAAAGATGACAATCGGGCCTGCATAATAGGAACCTAAAAATTCATGTTTTTTTTTTTCTTCTCTTTTTTCTTTTCCTTGACAGAAACCTGGCTCAGTGGTCATCTTTTTTTTGCTATAAGAGAAACCTGGCTTAGTGGTTTCAAATAATTTTGAGAAAAACCTTCATGCGGATTTTGGCTCAAGGGTCATCAATTGTTTTAAAAAAATTTTTTAATTTTTCTTTTTTTAGGAAAGAATCCTGTCTCACTAACCACTAAGTAGTTATTGTAGCAGTTCGTAACTTTCTGAATCTGTGGTCATAAAAATAGTTTTTATAACAGTGCGACCCGCGAAGCAGTCTTGGCGAAGCTCAGTTATGTTGTTCCGTCCCATACCAAATATGTTCTTTAAAAAGTCTTTGCCTATCCCCAAATTTTATATAACTGCATACTCAACTGAACAAAAATAGTCTTGCTCTGATTAAAGAAACCAACATATTATGTCCATTATATTAGTTGAAAATAATAAATGATCTTGAGGTTAAAGAATGAAAAACATTCTGGATCGAAAAACATTCCCCCCGCCCGCAAATAAAACCAATTTTTAGTCCATGATACATTAGGAATCTGAAAGAGGTCAAAAATATGGCCAATATGGGGAATAAAGAGAACCCTTCTATATTTCACGTTAAAATTTAGATTGTAAAAGTCTTAAACGCACATTTAACTTTATTCTGTATTCCTTCTTTTCAATCAAGCATATACCGTTTCTCTTATTTATAACTCCTGTCCCATTAACAGATTTTGAAAAATTCCTCACTGCGAAATTCAAACAAGAAAAGATACGACAATCAATGAGATTGTTTGCTTCAATATTTGGGTATTCGACTCCTCTAAAATGTTTACGAAAATTTTCCAGTCAAATTAGAAATCGTTTTAAATTAAAAACATGTTATAAATAATGACAGAACAAAATATTTCGCTCAAATAGGATATCTGGTTGCTGAGACATTGGTGTTAAAAGTGTAAAGAATAACTTGCACTGTAAATTGTCCTTCCATGTCCCCGTTTCACAGCAGCTCGTGCCCCTAAGGGGCAAATTATATATGTACTCTCTCTCTCTCTCTCTCTCTCTCTCTCTCTCTCTCTCTCTCTCTCTCTCTCTCTCTCCCTGTATTTGTCACTTAAGTATCACTAGACCTTTTCAAGTAATTTAATTTGACAGGCTCAATTGTTGACACAGTCAATTTTGCGCCAATAAATTCGTGTGTGTGTGTGTGTGTGTGTTAGAGCGACAGAGAGAGTGAGAAAGATCTACTTGTTTACGAAAATTATCCCAAAAGTTATTATATGTTTTCCTCTACAGGCCTGAGTCCGCGGAAATTCATGTTACAAATTTACTTTTCTTGTTGAGGAAGGTGAAAAAAACCGATATTCTGATTCGAAAAAAAATCCTAGCTCTCCCCTATCCCCATCCCCCACCCCCACAACTTATATGGTCGGTCCCTACTCACTGAAAAATTTGGAAAGTGTTGTACAAGAGATCGTGCTAGACAGTCTGTACGCAAATAGGTATCAATTTTCCTAAAATACCATTCAAACGATGACTCAGTGTTAGAATATCTAAAGTTAATAAATAACGCTTAATTCGGGTTACAGTGTATCTCAACCTCTTGTTTATATTTACTTATTAAAGTTCAATTGTTCTAACAGGAGTCTTTTTTATATTCCCCCAACCAGTAGACTTGTTCTCTGGCTGTAAAGTAATTAGAGGTGGTCCGATGCCTTAATTTACAGTTATATTGTCTTAATTTCTCCTTATAGGGCTTTATATCTAAGATAAATTTGTGGTTCAAATTTTAAGGAATTTCTCAAATCCTTTTTAAAAAATATAAAGGTTTACGTGTATTCAATTTTAAATAAGTAATGTTACATCCTTTCCACTGTCTCTACCTCTGGCAAACATATAGATATTGTTTGAAGTATAATAATAGGGTATTTGTAGGTTTGGATCACTTTATAGTTTTGTGTTGGGGGAATTTCGGTTATATTTTCTACTATTTAGTCATTTTTTTTAACAATTGCATGTTGAGAAAAAATCCAGTTTTTTCCAGATTGCCGGTTCTGGCTTACTTACTATGTTGTATCCAGTTAAAAACTGGTTAACCAGTTTAGGTCCACTTTAAACCGTTTCTCAAACTTTTAAAGCCAACAATTAGCTTTCCGCGATATGCTTTTATTTTTTTAATTAAAACCTGGTTCAGTGCACATCATTTTTTTTAAAGAGAGAAACCTTGATCAGTTGTAGTCAAATAGTTTAGAAAAATACCTACATGCGGATTTTGGCTCACTGGTCACTATTTTCTTTTTTACGAGAGAAACCCGACTCACTAACCACGAAATAGTTGCTACAACAACACGTAACTTTCTTGCTCAGTGGTCGTAAAAATAGTTCTTATAAAAGGGCCACCAGCGAAGCAGTCTTAGCAGAGAGCAGTCCTGTTGCCCGTCCCACACAAAAAATGTAAGATAAAAGTCAGCGCATATCCCCAAATTTTATATAACTGCATAATTAACAATCAAAATGTTTTGCAAAATACCCACCATACTGCCTAAGGCCTCTCCCGCGTGGATAGACATGGGATAAAACACCTTACCTACAGTGGATAGTCCAAATCTCTTTTGCAGATTTTTCTCTACACTACAGAAATTGGTCTTCACTTAAAACATTTTGTGTTGCTAGTTTCACGCGACTCTTTAAGCACGGGACGAACATTTTGCTAGCGCCATTCCAGCAAACCTGGGACGCTACATTTGCACATACAGCGGATCATTTAGCCTTTGTTTTGCTTGTTTGTTTGTTTGAGTGTTTACCATTGTGTTACTAGGCTCCCATTGCAGGTACTTTGCGCAAGACCAAAATCTTCCTAGCACTATTCTATCTGACCTAGGATGCTTCATTTTGAGCATTTACGTAGCAACATTTTTTCCTAAACTTATCGTGTAGTTTTTTTTTGTATCTGCCTTTTATGCGGCTAGCTATAGGCAGTATTGTGAGACACAATTATAGATGCAGTATTTTAAGGCGGAAACCAGGGGTCGAACCAGCAAACTTTGCTTTACAACTATGATGATTACACATTTCACACAGTTATTAATACTATAATTTATAGTGTATATGAGGACACTTGCCGTCTCCCACAGAGAGTGTAATAAAAATCCGAATAGTGTATTACCCGGATGATAAACGTTTACTTTATCACACAGATATTTTTTTTTTCTTTTTTAATCCTCAAGACAGCCTGATCGATTAAGATTGTAAGTCAAATTAATTCATGTCGCGATTTAGGTGGCGCTCTACAGTTTCGTATTTTACATAAGGGTTCGATTTTTAAATAAAAAGAATTACCCAGGTTTTTCTCACTAGTTGTCCTGGCTATTTAAAAAAGATCTTGTATATCTTAGGTATTGTTAAAAGAACTTTTAATTCCCTTTATTTTGGTGTATGATTGATGGGTGCGGAGAACAAAGAATACAGATGGCAGAAGACTTTATACATCAAATCGGAGCAGATATAGGGATGTATAAATAGCCAGATCACAAACCGGTCAATCATGCGGTGGCACCGTTGATAGAAAATATATCAGCTATGCTAATAATATCAGCCCAATTCGGCTGTGTAGAAAATATCTTCTGCAGTGGAGAAAATAATATCATCAAAATCGCTTACACCGTCGGTGGCGATCAATAAGCATCACTGCGCTAGCTGGGAAATTCCCGTAGCGACCTTGATAATATAAATCGTATGATTGCCGCGCTGGAAGTTATATTTTGTAAACCTAACCGCGCATGCACTCGCGTGTAACAACTAAGATAAAAAATACTAAAGTCATGGGTATAGACTTGTCCACAGCTCTTCGGTCTAAAATATACAAAGTAACACTACTTTTCATATTGAAAATATTCTCCGCTGGATGCCTTGATGGCGTGGATCCATCGGTCCATTTTACTAGGTAATGCTTATTCCCAGAAATCCATTTGGATTTCAAGAGTTTATCGACTGAATACCAGTCGTTATGATGATCATGAGGTGTCAGTGACCATCTTCCGTTCCGTTGTTTAGTGCCTCTTTTGACTGAGGGACTGTGTTGGCTGCACCTGGTGTCGGAAGCCGACGATCCCTCGAATCATTGTAAAGTTTAAGTCTATTTGCATGGATAAATGATTTAAGTTCCTTATTGTTGGAAGAGCGATGCAACTTGTAATTGTTATTCGGGCCGATGCGAGTAATGTAGAACCTATCCTCCCATCGCAGATAGAGCTTGTCAGATAACCCTACAGGTATATGTGAGATTTGGAGGTGGACATAATCTCCAACACAAAAGGAAGGTTCTCTTGTTTTTTGGTGAAATCTCTGTTTACTTGTTTGCTGCACTTCTCGAGTATTTTACTTAGCTATTTCCTGACCCATTTTCATTTTTTTTTATTAATTGATCAACCTAATGTTGGGTTTGCTTCTGGGCGGTCTCATGAGGTATAAGAGACACATCTAAGGGTAAAGTAATTTCTGTCGCAAATAATATGCAAAATGGTGAATAACCAGTTGAGTTCACTACGGAACTCATACCACATGCCATCAGCATTGACGGCAAATCGTCTTGGTACTTGCTACAATAGGCTCGCAAACTTTGTGCTTCCGTACTGTTTAACCGTTCACAAGCCGCATTGGTTTGTTGGTGATAAGAACTAGTATGATGACGGTTCACTTAAAATAATTGACATAGTGCTAAACGAATTTAAGACATAAAGTTGCGTCCACTATCAGTAACAAGTGTTCGCGGTGCTCCATAACGTGTGAATATCTCATTGTACCAAATAATTGCGATTTTATTTGCTGGCTGAGAATGTTAAGGAAACGCCTCACACCATTGTGACAAGCTGTCTGCGACCAATAGAATTTACAGGTGACCTTGCTTACATTAAGGCATTCACAAAATGTCCATATGCCACCGAGAAAATACATCTTCCGGAGGTAACGGGTGTAATGGAGCTTTTCGAGCATTTGAGCATTTGTGTCTCGTTTAATAAGTTGGCATTAGAAACAAGATGTAATATCATCATACACATTTTGGTACATGTTTGGCCAAACATATTTTTGTTTCATAGCTTGATAGGTTCTTTCTACACCCAAATGACAACCACCTGCGTTTGAATCATGATAAGACAGAAGAACATCATGTGTCAAAGGTTCAATGTTTTCTTCGATGTTGATGAAATGATGTAAAACACCACTGATGAGCTCATACTGACTTCTGACTTGCCTCATATGGAATACCTTTTGCGCGACGAGATACTCCCCTCTTTACATCCATATTCTATTTTTACATTGCAACTAACTACCTTACTATTTTCAGCAATGTTAATATAATTGTTCAATCTGTCCCTAATACGCGTGATCATAAATGTACTCTCTATAACTCGCTTGAAAAAAAAATGTTTTCTTCCGCACAGAACAGGCCCGTGTTTTGAAACATACATTGTATCCAGTTTCTTTGTATGTTTTTTTACAATTGTCTTGTATCCCCGCTATGTATTTTTTTTCCTTATCGAGCCCCGAGGACTCGGCTCACGTAACCACAAGGTTTTGTTACGATTGAATTTGCTCGATTTTTCATAAAATCAAATTTTTATTGTTACAACTCAATATGTTTTAATTTTTACGAAATAAAATATGTGTAGCAGCTTACATTACAGAGATGTATAACTGTAATCCTTCCTATATTTCCGCATTAGTAATTTAAGTAACAATATACAGTAAGATGTTACGTGCATGAAAACATAAGAGCCTAGTTCTTTTCGCTTGTGTTAACAAATTCTTCTGTAATACAAGCAAAACTTTTAAATGAGTTAATGAACGAAAGTCACATCTGATTGGTTGCTGGATTTGATGGAACAGCCGAATGTAGCCATGAAATTCGAAATGGTGACATAAGGTACGGTTATGTTATTCCGCGTCGATTTACAAGTTGTCAGACATAGGATTTGATCAGAAAATATTCTGGACATATCGCCGCAAGGCCGTTGTAACCAACCTTACCTTAGGAGCCGCAAGAAATACCGGTAAGTGTCCAAAATGTACACTGATTTGTTTCGGACAAATTTATTTGCGTCAACTGCATGATTTTTTGAAAAGGCGACAGTCTATCAGAATAAGTACAGGTTTGGGGGCTGATTTATCGCACTAGGATTCGTAGGGGTGATATTACAATTATAGTCCATTACACACACCAAGGCTTGACAGAACTTTTACAACATATATACGTTTAACAGCTGATCATAAGCTATCTAGATCAATGCTTCTGTTTTCGGGTCTATCAAAACTGATACTGTGACCATATCACACAATGACTTTGCATATGCACTTGCGCCACACTACTTCTGCAATCATAATGAAACGCATATCAAAATAAGCATTGATTCGTTCCAATTATTCCACGGTAAAAGTCAGTTCTTTTCAGGGATATTTCAAACAAAAGCTCTAAATTTAGAATTGAACTACTTATCTGGGTACTGACGTGGAAGGATTTTATCCTAGTCAGGCCACATATTGTGCAAAATCGAGATGAATGATAACCATTTAGTTTCCATTCACATGCATCTATGAACAGAGTTGATTACAAAAATTTGATTCAAGCCACAAGTCTCTGCAGGAATATGTCCAACAGGCTTCAGAGTTTGGCATCGTCTATCTAAAGTGTTCAACTGAGATAAAGTTTGAGTTAATAAATATATGCTACTGGACAGAAGTTACTGAGAGTAACATCAAAACTTATTAGCAATTTAATGTATATATCAGCCTTGAACTGCCCCATTTTTTAGTTTTATTTTAAATTTATACTTGTTAATTTATGTTTATTTTTCTTAAGGAAAACGGTTTATCTTTGAAGCTAACGGTCCGTACCATAGTCTTGCGCGAGTTATCTCCCCATCTATTTTTTTCAAATGTATATGAGCGGTACTGTAGTTTAATATTTCAGAGCCAATATGCAAATACGGTAACATCTATTTAATTTCATGTAGATACGTGAAAGAGATCCTAAAATGCCGCTTCCAATATTAAGAAGACATGATATTTATTTTAATTCTGCAAAAGTTAAGGAAAATTAATGAGGTCTACCCAATCCCCGATATACATTTTCTAAGAAAGAGGAGAAATAAATTAAAAATTACTTGCAGTGTACATGCAGATGTACGAAATCTACGTAACATTTTATGGGACATGCGATTTTAACTTTAATGTTGGAAAGCAAGAAGAAAGAACAATTTTTGGGGGAACAAGGTACCCAACATCATTAGGAAGGCCCCACAAATAAACAAATCAAGTCCAAAGTAACGGTGTGCCCAGTTCAAATAAAAGGAACCACAGATGCGTTGTGTTTAAAATCGTCTTTAAAGCTGGAGGATTTGGCACTATCGTTGTGGTAAAATTTGTCACATAGTATCATTGAAGTGTAATCAATTGAAAATTATTGGGTTACATTCTATATATACACACACCGAGTTATTTTCTTTTCTTTCCTTTTGTTTTTTTTAAATAAATGTAAAAATCTAGTTTGTAACGTGCTTGTTGATAACAACGAACGATTATACCATATTTTCTTGTGCTACTGAACATGTTTTTTTTTTCCTTCACACAATTCTAGAAAATTCAGAATATTTCACTGTATCGTGCAGTTCGCTTTGTGCGTACTGTTACCTGTTCTATATATGCTACCCTCCTCTCTAAACCAGGCATTTCCTATCCCTCTCTCCCTTCTCCACGGTCCATTTGTGTATCTATTTAAATAGATCCGCTCATTTGGAACGTGCTATTGAGACAAACTGATTATATTTGTTACGTTATTTTATTACCATATTTTAATGATACACAGTATGTATGCATCTATGTGTCTAAGTAAAATATTCTTAAAGTTTGCGGTAAAAAAAAAATTAAAAAAAATTATTTAAAAAAATCCAGCTTGCATTGTCTCCTCTTTGGTTTAAAAAGTGACAATGAGCCCGATGCAAAGTCTCACATGTTTCAACAAGCATATATAGTAAATCCGTCCCGAAACAAATGCGAACACAAACATATAATACAAATTAATTAAATTCAGCATATTCTTTAAAGTAGTATGCGATAACTTTGAATGGCATCGGGAAAAACAACGTATAGTCTTTGCATTTCAGGACCTTCATTGCATTGCAGGCTTGAGAAAGTATGCACAATAATTAATCACTCAATTATTTCAGTGATTAGAGAAGTAATTATTTATTTATTGTATTATCATTAATGATAATATGATATATAACATATTTACTATTATTAGTAGTAGAAGTAGCATTTGTTTACACAGCCTTAGATGTAACATACTTGACGATGTTCTTTATCTAAAATCGTACTACTTTCTGGGGATTTAGCTTTCTAGTTTTCTCTTTAAGAATGTTCTATACTCAAAAGCAAATCAGTCATCAGAAGATATGTTGAGATCACCATGAATGAAAAGGTAGTTGGCAACAGTATTTGCATTGAAGCTCTCGATGGTTTTAGATACAGTCCAGATGGCTATATTGTCAGTGACAACAAAATCATGTTGCTAGAATTCAAGTGTCCTTTTACGCTAGACGTTAGCAAGTTGCCAAACTATTATTTGCCACAGGTCCTATCAGGTCTTGCAGTTTTTGTTGTTGCGTCCTATGGACTGCTTGTCGATATTATATTGCGCAAGTGCTCGTTGGAACAATTTGGACTTTATCCTGAATACGACAGAAAATTTCATAATAGAGATTACTGCCGCTATGACAAGTGTGGCGTGGTGGTGGTGGTGGTTGTGGTTATCGTTATCTAGAGGATGATCGACCTCGGTGTTATTGCCCGGATCGAGTAAAGAATAATATAAATTGTGAAACTTATAGATGGAATGAATAGAGATCTGAGCAGATATATAGAACAGAATAACACGAGCCCCCGTATGTGAAATATAACAATTTAATCAATTACATAAACAACTGTGATAATGCATTACATTAGGAAGATACACTTCTTTTTGAAATAAATCATTCACCGAATTTTAAACACAAATATACTTATATAAATAGCCGATCTGTTTAAATGATAGAATTAATTCATCATAGAATCGAGTGAACAATCGAAGTCATTGCTTTGTACAGCTTCATAACCTGGTTTCCTCCGGTTCGCCGTGCTGTTCAACTGGTTGCTTCGCTTTCTTCTCACTCTGACTATCTTCTTGCCTCTGTCGGCCCTCAAACTTTGTGTGGGTAGGTGGATACGTAGGTATGTAGATACGTGGATACGTCAGTGGATTACGTCAGTGGAGTTATTTCCCCTTGTGCTTTCAAAATAAACAGAGAAGCAACCTAAATCTTCTGTCCGATATCCTACTGGGAATAGATCATTACTCCACTCTCGTTATGTCAGATATCATCCTATCGGAAGTCAAACAGATACCAAAGGCTATCTGGTCAAGCCAAACACGGCAGGCCATAAACAAACAAACCTAGTTTCATAAGATTAATCTATTTCCTAACGGCTATTTCATCGCTGACTCACATTAACATCACACGAGACATAACAGTTCCGTTCTCGATTATACAAATGAATGAATGAAATTCATTACATGGCTTAACTACGTTAATTTCAGTCGATACGCACTTACGTTTTTATCATACAGGAAATCATCTAAGATCGGTGAATTCACACGGATTCTCATACTCATATCAACTAAAGTAATGCATGAAATTCTTAGAATACATGATTCCTATAACACTCAAGACAACAAATTCAAACAATCTGTCAAACTTATATATAAGATCATTGTACGAATTCAGATAATGAACTCAAACACAGTTATACTCATATCAAGAAAATTGATCTACGAATTTATACAAATACAATAAATTCATGCAAATATAAGTAAATAAATTCAAGCAAATAATTATATTGGTATCAACGAATTACATGAGATTGATGCAAATACCTTGTGCTTTCAAGCCTTGTTCGCTTCTACCGCCAGAATTGTGTCCGTCAACTTTCCAGACATCCGGTCCCTTGGATAATTGTTTTACGAGATAATTTCTTGCAAATTCAATCTCGGAGTCCCTTATACTCTCACGGAAAAAACGTAGACTGGCTATATTTTGCGATGTGGCATATTAAAACTATGAAATTTCGTGTGGGAAACACGCCCCTTATTTAGCGTAGCCAATCAGGATTAAATATATCTACCGCCTTTTATAAATAGGCGCCAAAATGTGCGGTCATCCTGACCCTCTAGATTTCCAAATAACTGATTCTGGACAATCTCAATTCTGACATTTTCGATACAAAGATTGAGTTAACCTTTTCCCTTCCAGTTTCTCTGACTGTTAAATAAACGAATGCTTAATTAAAAATCGGTTCCTCTCACAACACAGACCTTAAAATCCTCGCAGCATAGCGATTAAATACGCACCCTTTTCTCATAAATCTAATTAATTGTTCTCTGTCCAAGTTAATGTTCTCTTTATAGATCGACAGAAATTTGCACCCTTACAACAAGGAGCCAGCAGTTGGCATCATACATTTCTTTTGCGACTACGACGATTTCAATGATCTTGGCGAATCATCTGAAGCTGAGTTTTATCGTGCCTAAAGAAAGATCTGCACAGAGAGCATGATTATGTCATTGTTGACATTCAAGATCAACCTGATGACATTGCCACAGCGATTGATGACACCACAAAAAGTGTCCTAACAAAGAGTTAGACGTGGTGTTACCATGGAACATTTTCAATATCACGCACAACTATATTGCTCGCGAACCAGGCTATGATAAGACTATCAAAGGCGCTATATCAGCGGATTGTACTTGCAGCGGATTGTACTTGAATTAGAGACAATATGATGTTCGAAAACGACTCGAGAGGAATAGTGGCTGCATACGAGCGCGCTTATGTTGCCAAAATAAAGTTTACTATAGTCAGGTATACCGAAGGCGTCAGATGGATGGTACAAGAAATTAGAACATTCAATGGCGTTTACAAATTTGTCAAGGACGCTCTCAATTATTTATCAGAAGTCAAAGTAACATCTAGAACACTTTGATTTTTACGCAGATATCGCCATACAACTAGAAGAGCTAGGCTCGCTATGAGAAGAGTACAATAAGGTTGGCGTCAAGAAGTCCTTGTATTATTTCGTCAAGACCAGCATAGAGGGTACCAGATTTGAATGATCACTTGCCTTTACCTTTCATCCGTTGACTCTTAGTTTTTAAATCCGCCATTATCCTCTGCTTTAGTATCACCAGTACCAACGCTTTTACTTCTGTGGTGCTGATATTTTCTTAGGATAAATTGTTTCGTATCTGGCAACGCACATCGAACTCAACACAGCAACAATACTATCTATGATCCGAAATTCTTCGACCAAATCGGCCATGTTAAATGTGGCACCACTCAGGCAAGATTTAATCTGGTTTAATACTTTTGTGTACGTGATGTAAGCGTATTTACACATGGCCATCTTATTTTGAATTTTTGGCTTTCTACAACAAGCTTTAGTTTCAATGCCAACGCCAGATATAATCAGAAGAAAAAGATTTAAGAAAGCACCTGTCCTGGCAACTCTGGCCGCAGTGATCGCCAACAGAACAGCAGACAAGAAAAATAATATACGTTTTTAATGCTTGTACTCCTGCTTTAAACAGTAGGCTTGTTTGTGATAGCTGCGATCATATGCAATAAGTTCTTCACGTTGTTCTTTTTCCAGATGGCTGCTAATATGATTAAAATCTATAATATCTTTCATCATACATAATCTTTAGTTTATACTTTATAGATACTATAAACATGTGTATAAAATATGGGAACGTTTAGTTTAACCATAACATGATTCAATTTTGTCATGGACCTGTCATATTTTTTAAAGGTTGCTTCCATTTCTTCTGTTCGAATTTGCGAATCATGAGAAAAAGGATAATAAAACAACTTTCTTTCTGAATCATAATAAGCACTTATCACTCCAATTCTACCATCAGGTTTTGAGTATAAATAAGCAATTGCACCAGCAAGAAAATTTGAGTCGTAGCACCGTGTTACGTGATATCTAATGATTTCATCGTAGGCACTAAATATTGTTCTCAGTTTTAATGCGAATAAACTATTAAACGCTTTTTGTATTCTATCATAAATATTTTTGCGGTTGTAACAAGGTTTTCTTTGTGAGGTGTCATATCAATCAAGTGATCTTTAAATTGGGTTTTCTTTTTTTCATCTGGACGTGGTGGGTCTACAAAATATTTATTGAGCAGTAAATGCCATATGACATCATCAATGGATGCAGTAGAATCTTGGTTTTCGTTTAGAGGTAATGGAATCATATCACTATATGTTGCGACAGCAAGTTTGTCTTCTGGTGTTAATTTTGTTATGTATGTTCAATAGCTGTAGTACGAACATTATCTTTATACACAATACAGTAGCCTTTTTTTACAACTTCTGGAATTTCATCTTTTTGTGGTTGCTATGCTTCTACTTTAGGAATTTCTAGTTCTGTTTGAGGTTGATGTTGCGCCTTTTCTGCTTCAGGTTGTGGCTGCTCAAGATGTGGCTTGTCTGCTTCAGGTTGTAGCTGTGGCTTTTCTGCTTCGGCTTGTGGCTGCTCAGATTGTAGCACTCCTATGTTTCTAGCAGCGCTGGCCTATTCTTTGTTATTGTATAACTTGTTTAAGTTGTCATATTTGTTTAGCTCGTCCCGCAGCTGTGGCGCTCTCATGTGCATTATCGAAAAAGGATTGAGTACGACGATATCATGTATGTTTTGCGCCTTCTGGATCCGCCAAAAACTTTTTATACAGTTGTTTGTTTTCTCTAATTCATCATAAAACGTTTTAGTTCTCAAGTCATCAAAAGCAAGGTCCTCGTGTTTTTCTTCAAACAATAGCGTGTTAAATTCGGGTGCAATTCTTACGAATTCTGACATCACATATATTTGTTTACAATAGATCATCTAGCGTAAATATCTGAAAATATGTCAGACCCGGATTGATTAGCATCGCAGAAATAAGTCAGACCGGGGTTGATTAGCATCGCAGAACTGCAATACAATCTGTAGAGGCGATATTCTGTCGTGCCAGGGCTTGCAATGTCAAACGTAGCCAGAGCTGACCCTAATGTATCCGTACTCGTGTAAAGCGTGGTCCAGTTAGCGCTGTATTTGGCTGCTTCTAGACGCCAATTATTGATGTGTTCAGTTGCAATTGATCTGCCTCTAAGCTGAAAGCTCCAAATAATAACCGCCACAGGACAACCTATTCTGCTAAAATAATTATTATAAACGCGTGCTGTAGCCCATTCGCTAGTATATATGTGGTCAGCAAAAACCAGATGCGCCATAAAGGCTGCTGAATATTTCGATGATGCAGAGGCTAAACATCCGTTGCGATTATCAGAATTGGATGACATACGAAGGAATATGCCCAATCGTATTTTATAGTCGCTTGGAATCCACATACAGTTTAGTTGTTGCAGCTGCATTATGCAAATGTAGGAACACCTAGATTTTCAATCTGAGCAAAGGTCTCATTGATTCCAGCGCCAGTAACTTCAAACATAACTGAGTTTACGTTGTTGGTAATTATAAAACCTTCTGGCGCTTGAATGATGATTGGACTATAAGATATCTCAGATGATCCGCCTTGTGAGCGAACCAAAAACAAAACACAGGGATTTACCTACTGGTAGATCCGCAGTCATTCCAATATATTTGTTACCTGCAGCTTGTGCGCTAACCAAAATGTTGCCATCTGCGCTAAGTTTTGTATCTGCATATGATTCTGTAGCTGCATCTTGTTCAGTTTCAGGCGCGGCTAAGTTTGTAATTTTTTTTAAATCCCTGTTGATGTCGCCAGTCATAGTTCCATCAGCTAGCGGCAAAACATATGGCGCTGACACTAACATTTCATTGCCAGGAATTACCGATGCCAAGTTTTGTCCTACTGAAAGTAAGCGTCCTCGAGGATAATATGTATTGGCATCTGTTGACAACGCTTTAGCATTTCCATATTTATTTGCGTACTGTTTATTAGCTGGATCTGCGTTATCTGCTGGTGTAGCCACATTTGTAATCTTTTGCGAAGACATGTTTAGTGGGCCGTTCATCGTGTCGCCAGTTTTTAGCAAGCGTTTGTTGAGTTCTACACCAGAATTAGTTGCTGTTGTGCTCCAAAAGCTGTATAATGACTCATTATAAATTCTATGCTTATAAAAGTGCACATCATCAACTTTGATTCAGAAGGCATCAAGAAATCAAGGCATCACTTTTTGTTATTACATCATTGTCGATGCAACAGGTCGCGACAAGACAAATTTGCTTTTGAATATGCTGCTTAACAACAGGCACAATTATGACCAGATAGTTATTTACAGGCCCAAACCAAGTCAAGATAAATATAAGACACTTGCCGATTTTGACAAAGCCGTTAGCAGTCCAGCTGTTGCTGATCACAACAATACCGCTACGTTTACATTTTTATAGCCAGAAGAAATAATGCCCGTAGAAGAACTTGATGGCGACAACGACTCTGTCATAGTTTTTGATGACATCAAAATTGACCGCGACAGCATGAATAAGATTTAAGAATATTTCTCGCTGTCACGAAACAAGCGCTGCAATTCTATCTACCTGGTGCAATCTTACTATGACGTGGAAAAATACATCTACTGCAATACAGGCCGCTTTGTTTTGTTTTCAGGTCTGGACAATCGCGACATAGATTATATTGCGCGTAATCTTGTCGTGGCATGGATGCTGCTAAATTTAAGCAATGTTATCATGATGCGACTGGCGGCAGCAAACATGATTTTATGACGTTTCATAGAGACGCAGAACATGTTCCTAAAATGTACCGCCGCAGCTTTGACGAATTTTATTTGCCGGATTCAATGTCAGCAAATGTCAGCAATCTGCCAAACCTGCCATGTGACTTGGCTGATATATGCCAAGCTGCAACATTTTATGCAAATATAATGTATACAATGCCGTTTTTAAAAACAGAAGATCAGAAGGACAAAGCTGAGGTTAAGCGCAAATACATAGAGCAGCAACAGCAGATACGTGACCCTGAAGCTCTCTAACTCAAGTCCATATTGTTAAACATCCAGAGTAACTGACTAACTTGATAAAGAATGTTTAAGAAAAAGCATGCAAAGTGTTTGAAAAACCGCAACTAGTAGCTGTATATGGCTTATTAATAGTATTCCCTTTGTAGAATCTTTATGTACAATGTGTCATCTTCACACACACATATAGTTACATATACATCTTATGGTGACTTGAAGTATTTATCAAATACCAAAACTTAACTTGTATATATTGTTACAATGCAGCAAGCAATATTCATATAACAGATGGTGCATAAAGCGTGACACATATAACAGATTATGTTTAAAGTATTACACATATAACCGATTGTGTTTAAAGCAATACACATATAACATATTTTGTTTAAAGCAATACAAGTATAACAGATTGGGTTTAAAGCAATACACATATAACCGATTGTGTTTAAAGCAATACACATATAACAGATTGTGTTTAAAATGAGAAGTAACGTCATTATGAAACGTACTATGCAATTTACCTCAGATTTATGCCATGACTTTTCTCTAATAAAGCCCATATTTCCTTGTCCGTGAAGATTTTATCAGGCAAGACAAATTCACTGAAATCAAGATATAATAATATAAAGAATACATTACATAAAAAGTTTTAAGAGCTTTTGTATTATACGTAATCCAATGATCTTTGTATTTAAGCTATCCATGTGGGAACGTTCCAGTGAATATATATATATATATATATATATATATATATATATATATATATATATATATATATATATATATATACTTCGTTTATCAGCAGCTATTAATTAAATAATTATAATGTTGCTCCAAAAAACATTTGCCTTCTAAAGTGGAGGAAGAACACTGGTTAACAGTGTATGTGGGTGTTAGAACGTGTTCCAATATTCTTCAGGAAACTAAGAAGCAAACATTCCAGTTTCTCCTTTTCTTAACAGTCTTCTAAATGTTTGACCTAACAATGAAAGAAGAATATTGGATATTAATACAAGTTGAAGAAAGCTATATGTATTCAGCGCAGAATCCTTCGATGCTGAAAGTAAAAGAATAAATGCAATATTACACATTTATATAGACATTATTGGGCGTTAAAAGAAAGCAATAAATCACAACATAACATAACAAAATCAATTCTACAAATTTTGAAATCATTCATTCAAGCAAACTTAACTAATATTTGGAGTTCTGACTCTAGATCGGAGATTAGATAGGAGTTAATCGAATGTTTTCACCGACTACAAACTGAAGTATTACCCATATGATAAAGTTATGGAATAACATGCTTGACGAAGAACGGCATGTACATCAATATCTAGATGAAACTTGTAATGGACATTAAACACTGTTTTGCAACCTAATGGGTGGTTTGAACCTTGATATTGATAAGAATTTGGTCCAGTTTAATTTTCAACATTCAACACCATAGGTTAGCAGAGTTATAGCCCATGATTTTCAGGCCCATCTATACTTTTCGTTTCCGCACATTAACTCCCTTAATTATTATGCACCTTGATATTAATGAGGTCTCCGCTGAATGTAATTGTCAGTGTTCGAGAAAAGTCTTTAGCAGAGTTATACCCCCCAAATTTTGGACACATCTGGTTTCAAATCTACACAATAAAGTCTTTAGTTCCGCTCCAAGATTTTGTTGCAATGCTGACAGATGATGCAGATGCAGGGAAATGTTGCTTGCTCTAGGACTCACGGTACTAAATTAGCTCCCATAGTAAACCTATGGAGACATCATGATATTAAAAATTCAGTAACTTTACATTTCTGAATGCTCATGATCAAACCTATATTATTCAGTATAGACCAACCCTGTGACCAGCTTCAGTGTAGAGAAAACCATATGAGCCGCGGCATTATTTGGATCTATATCTGTCTGAAACGCGTGGTTTCAACTGCACACCAAAGGGTCAGGTGCTAATTTCAGTAATGAGGTTTCCAAACTTCAAGTCTGTAAAAGGACTGAAATTCCGTCAATAAAACGTTGTCTCTATTGTGTTTCAGATACGACCAGGATAAGCTCTCAAAAGATTATTTTCAACAAAATTTTACTTTCATTATCAACCAATCCTGGCCAGCCGAACCCATATATATATTCTATTTTATGTTCACCCATTTCTAGACTGGCTCCCATTCTTCCATACCATTAGTAACGAGAGTCCTATATGCACCCTTGATTTACTTTACATGCCTATGTATGGTAGAATAATGCATAAGTAAACAGTGCGCATAGTTCTGCTTGTCAAATATTACATTAGTGAATATTAAATTATATTGCAAGTTCATGCTTACGAGCTATAGCAACGGTGTATTTCAAGCAACATTTAAGTACTTGAACTTTATTTCAGAAAATCAGAAAAAATATTAAAATAAATCTGTCTAAGCAAGAGGTACATTGTTTGGTATCACCATTTATCTCTCTTCGATTTAAGATTGAAATATAGTATCAGCCTTGTCATATTATGCAATAAATTATTAAAAGGTCAATATGACCATCTGTATGTGCATGTATTACTACAGAAAAGGAGATTTAAATGACAAAAAGTATTTAAAATTCCTCCAGAACACATATAATTTAAAACTAAAGTAAGGTAGGCATAAGCCAATTAAAATACAAAAAATATGAAGCCCCAAAACATTCACTGAATGAAATTGGTGGGACACAAAATCATGAGGGGTCATTAGCATTAAGTATGGTGGTAGAGATCTAACTGATCATATCTGAGGCATAATGTTTCAAAACACAACTTGGAAATATTAAATTGGTAACCATAATTACCCTATAAATGGTAAAATGCCTAAACTTTATATATTTGATTGCAGAGATATAAATCAATGTTCAAAATATCCCACCTTGCATAGTCAAATCTACACGCTTTACACATTGCACCCCCGTCCCCTTTCATGGCAACAGTTGCCATATCTGAAATTGTGTTTAACATCCCACTGAAAATCAATCTCAGGTAGACAAAAGTTATTCATTTTGCTTTTTATCTGTGAATAGAACCAGAATGTTGCCTTTATAGTAAACCTAATTGTACTTGCATATGTCGAACCACTGTAAGACTGTTGTTCTCTATAGGACTTACGGTACTAATTCAGCTCCCATAGTAAACTTATGGAAACATCATGATATTAAAAATTCAAAAACTTTGAATTTCTGAATGCTTATGATCAGACCTATATTTATCAATATATACATACCATTGATGCCAGCTTCTGTCGAGAAAACCATATGAGCCGCGGCATTATTTGGATCTACATGTGTTTGAAACACGTATTTTCAATTGCGCACCAAAGAGTCGGGTGCTAATTTCAATAATGAGGTTTCCAAACTCAAGTCTGTAAAACTACTAAAATTCCATCAATAAAACAATTTCTCTATATTTTTCAGTTACAATTAGGATAAGCTCTCAACAGATTTGTATTACTAAAATCTTACTTTCATTACCAACCAATCCTGGCCAGCCAAACCCATATATACTCTATTTCGTGTTCACTCATTTCTAGACTGGTTCACATTCTTCCATACCATTAGTACCGCGAGTCCTCTACAACTCTCACATTGTAGAAATAGTTAACATGCCATCTCATGTTTTTTTTGGCTAGTTGGATTGGTATTTAATTTTTATCACTAACCATGAAACTGACAACTCCTGAGTGCTCGGACAAAAAAGTGAAAGAGCACAACATACACTAACTTTGTCTACGTTTTAAATGCAGAAAATGTTTTGCTATGTAAGCATTAACATTTTCTGAAAGTACACTTCTAACATTTTACAGTATTAATAACTCAACGACATCATTGGCTTATGTTTTCCAATATAATTTACTCTAAAGTTCCAAATTTAAAAATAGCCAACCAGAGTTATGTCATTATTTAGTGGTGTTGTAAGTCCTATTCATCGGGAAAATTCACTTTGATGTCTGCACAGTAAATCTCCCCATAATTGTTGCATTTCAACCAAATTTGGTATGGTGCTTTACATTTACAAGACCTCACCTGAGTTTGATTGACAGTATTCTACGTCATCATTCTTCATCGTCATCATTGATAAGATTGTCACCATATGTCCAGGATTGTGATGATGTACTGTTAAACCTTATGCATATATACTGACATGCCTATCCCAAAAAAACTTATTTGAGGGACACCATTACCAAAAATAAGGGACAGAGCTTGAAACTTAAATAAATAAATATGTTAGTGCGAATCGACAAAAATAAATTCTCTAAAAACATCACTTAATACCGGTAATGAATGCTTACAATATATATTTATATATAAAACCCACCTATTTACAATATATACATATATACAAAATTCAAGTCCACTCAATTCGTACTAAGGGACCTGTACTAAGACATTTTTAAGTCCTGCAGCTGCTTTTTAGTGTAGATCCTGTCTGCAGCTGTCCCTGGTCTACAGTTTGAAATGAAAAGTGTCTCTACAGTCTCTGCACTCAATTTACTCCTGAATCAGATGACACACACACAGCCTGAAAGATAAAATTAGGTTGCTCTTTGATCATAACTCCATAACTCCTCTGTCCTTCCCAACCATCACAGGGGCATTGTCATGCCCAAGAGCCAAGCAATTCTTTCAAAGAATGTCATGAACTTTTAATTCATTCTGTATCAGATTGAATATGTCTTCACCTGTTGCAGAACCGTCAAAAACAGGGACTGAGAGAATGTCTGATGTTACTGATGATGATAATGGATCAACAGTTCTGATAACAAGAGGAAAGGCCCTGACGTTTCCCTAATCATTGCTTCCATCTGTAGAAACAGTGAATAGGTCATTCCGCATTCTTTCAGCTAAATTTAATGTAGTATTGGCCGCTATTTCTTTAACGATAGCAGTTCCTTTTGATCTGCCACAATGAAAATGGTTCGCAATGTCCGAGTCACTAAACATAACTTAACTTTAAAAGCCTTTGAAAATTTATCATAAGCAGATTAAGTTCCGTAATAATATCTACTAACATAACTTCAGAGTTGGACATAGCAGACGCAGTCGCACTAGACCCAGCCGATGATGGAAAAAATCCCACATTTTTCTTTGAGTGTTTAACCTCTTTCTTCAAGGTCGGAATGTCTTTTTACCGAAATATGTCTGCGTATATCGAACATTACTCCAGTTGTTATTCAAAAATTCACCAGAATCAAAAACAAAAGCTTGAAAACACAAAATTTAAAAGAAGAATCTGTGAATGTAGAATATTAGAACACGCATGTGATTGCAATGGCTATTTAAACCAGCGCGCATGCGCAGGGTTTATCACTTCCTGTTCACCGGTTGGTCATAGCATATTTTACGACATGCGGATTTTGTATCCCCACCTTTGCGGATTTGTAACGCTAAATACGTATTTCCGGGACGATATATATATATATATATATATATATATATATATATATATATATATATATATATATATATATATATATACCAGAGTCACGAGCCCCTGATGTTCAGACCCATACACTTTCATTTATGCATGATAAATACCTTATTATTAGAGTTGAAGCAAATTTAATTGGCAGCTTGATATTGATGGCTGAGTTTGATTGTCTGTGACTGATTGGCTATATCACTATCATCACCTAGCCCCTTCCTCTTTAAAGCTATACTCTCCTACTTCCTATGGAAAGCAGGGTAGATCAGTTCCTGGAATTTGCTTGTGTTCTTAAAAACAGTCAGACATACATTATTAAATTTAAAGCATGTCTATCATTGCCCCCAAGATAGAGAAGGTGGAACAGATCCTTTATACAATTTCCAATCGGAGCAGCCTCTGCCTTGTCTGCCATGCTAGGGAATATTGAGAATGAGACTAAAAGTGTAAAGCCACTACCTGATAGCAGTGTGACGCAAAGTACACGATGAAACGTTGTATGTTGCTCTCATATAGTCGAGTGTATTAAATTTGAAATGATCCAAATAATCCATTTATTACATTCGGTCAAATGCTCACTTATCCTTTTTTTCTTTATTTAATAAATGGGTTTTTTTTTGACAATATATATATATATATATATATATATATATATATATAGAGAGAGAGAGAGAGAGAGAGAGAGAGAGAGAGAGAGAGAGAGAGAGATGATAGTTTCTTTTCCTACGTTAATGTCGGATATATTTCATCATGTGGTACATAAAAAGTGATATTTTAACGAAAAAAAGTTTCTTTTTATTATATACCACACTTGCTCCAGAATTGAAGCTTCGGAGATTAAACTCGCTCTTCTGCACAACACTCCACCATCTTTTTCGTAAATTCACGTCTTATTCATAGGCTGATCATAAAAATATGAGTGATTTAAGAGAGCAGTAGGATTGGGATGACCTAATCTGTTGCAGTAAATAACATTGTTGACATTTTGTAAACTATTTGATCATATCTGACTACGAAGCAAGTCCGAATCATCAATGCATCATAGCGGGTTTATCATTGCTGTCAAGGAAGTGAGGAGAAAATAACTTCAGAGAGACAGGTACGACGTCGAGTCACATTTCTTCAGCTTAAATTAATTTCCATGTCTGAATGCAACGCAGTTTCCGTTTATTTGTTCTAGTTCACAAAATGCTCGTTTTTGTTGCTGCAGGTATAACTTCTGTAGGCACACACAATCAAGCGTCGCATGGCATGATGGGAAATCTTAAATTTTCACATGTGAAAATATAAGGATATATTTTTCACCTGAAAATATCGGAATGAAAAAAAAAACAAGCAAATTATTTAGCCAATAAGTTTCTATATATCACACTTAAGCGTGTATATATATATATATATATATATATATATATATATATATATATATATATATATATATATATATATATATATATATAGTCCCCCCGCCTAGCAACAGTTCTGGTATCGTATATGATATCTGTATATTTTTTTTTTCCGAGCGAGATTTCATTTATATTAAGGATATGTTGTTAGTATAATCACTGTATATATTAGTTCATTTATTAATATGGATATGATTACTCTGTATGACAGTCAGTCAAGGAGAGGGGACGTCCACACTTTAGTCCATTCAAAACATTGCCAAGACTATAATCACTCATAGTATTTTGAGGCAATCACTTTACCTTCCAAACAGTACTATTTTTTCATCCTTCCTTTGTTCCACACTAGTTGATATATATTCTTTCTTAAAGAATTTATAAAATATCTCGTAGTTTCTCGAAGCACACACCATTGGTTTTTAGTTCACCTGGACATTAGGTCAAGTCGCACGTCATCCGTCGTCTGTTAGTAATAGCTATTTTCAACTTTTCAAATGACGTTGTTAACTGAATGGTTCTTACAGGCGCAAATACCGCAAATAATTTTCCTCTAATGAACTAACAACCACACATTCACAAGACCCTATTTTCACAGCTGCAGTGACCAATACCTCATCATCATCAGGCCATGCTAGCGGACATTGCTTCCTCACATCTACATCACAACTAATACACAAGAGCTACAGCGATAGAAAACTGTTCACTACCATCTAAAAATTCACAATTTAAAATGTCACATTTCACTTTTACAACTCCAAAGTCAAATTCCTACGCAAACCACACTATGCGAATGATGCTAATCGGCTCCTTAAAAATTCATAGCGTTGTTTACGGCAAATAAACGACTTTTCGCCAGTGCTTCCAGAAGTTAATGCTTCACGTGATTAATCAGAATAATTTACCCCCCCCCCCCCACCAACAAAAAAAAAAAAAAAAAAAAAAACAACAAACAAAGAGTAAAGAAAATGAAGGCATCATTTCAGGGTCAAATAGAATAATTACAAAATGTACAATAACCGCAGTAAACGTAGCTATCTGCATTATCAGTGCGGCTCTGTCCATTCAACCCATGAGATATTGTGTCATCCTTAACCCAATCATTTAACAGATATGGAGGCACAGCGGTTGCCCACCCTTACAAGAATTTTCCTGTTGCGAAATAAAATGACTATTATTTTGACTACTAATAATTACTATTCAAGAGCATGCTAGCAGCTGCAGGGATTTTGTCATTTCTCCACTGCTTAGAAAGTAAAATAGAACGTTCATGAAGCAACCGCTCAGTGAAAACCTGACCGGAAGTGTAAGTTACAAACAAAGTCTGTGTAAGGTTTTTCTTCTGTCAATCAAACACACTAAACTATAAATTATTGAGACCTGAATGGGAAGGAACTAATTATAAAATCATTATTATACTTATAATTTGCCTATGCGAGGATAAATTAAGTTCCACTCATTTCTTGTCTAGCTCAAAATGCGTGACTCACTTATAGGAAGATCCAATCGCCCTCTATTAAAAGATACTCCACTCCAACCCAAAATTATATCCTACCGGTATCAATACAATAGCATTGACTCATAAAGGACTAAATCTGCTCACCTTTAAACGGAAACTAAAATATAGACAATATCTTCTTTGATACAATTAAAGACATCTATCTGGTCATATTTTTATATTATAGAACTCCAACTACTAGCACGCATTTTCCCTCCAGTTGCTCTATCGAATAGCCTGACTTCAGCTATAAAAAAACCCAGTAAAAACTAAATATAACAAAAGCTATCCAGTATCGTACCGCTGTCACCTGAAAATCTTTCTCGTAACACGCAAGATGTATCCCTACCGAGCACATCAAACATCACCTGCGTGAGTCTGGCGTAAGGTCGATGTTTCATCTATTTCCAAGGACCCCTAGACAACTCTTACACGCGGAAATACCACAAATGATTTTCCTCTAATGAACTAACAACCACACATTCACGAGACCCTAATTTCACATTTGCACGGTTTGTTTTTCGTGCTTCACATCTGTATGATTTATGAGTACGCTTCTCTAAGCGTACTACAAAACATTACCCAAACACCCAATTGGGCACAGACACCGTAACGTTAATATTTCCGAAATTACTATAATTTTGTGGTAAGACCGGCAAATCACACTTACATCTTATGAGTCATATATCCCAGAGAAAACTTTTAAAACCATGAAAGTTATATGCTGCGCGCCTCGTTTTTGACACATATTTCCTTGTAGGTGCTCACTTTAATAATCCAGTCCGGTGAGATCTGTGCGGCGACAACGATAAAATAATAATGTTTTCTGTTCAAGTCTACTAATGCGTACAATTTACCCATCAGCTAGCTTCTTCTGAACACTTACCTTACTTTTTTCTGATATTTATTTTCAGACAATCAGCGACGTTCATTCTTTCAAATACGGTATTTAATATACTACCACACACAGGCTGTTTCCGTAGATCATAAAATAAGTAGTTGCTTGTAACATAAAATCAAATTTTACTTTCATAATAATTATTCGTTATCGACTGCACTTTTTGTTGTAACCTCCTGCAAAAGCATAGTTGTCTTGCAATTACCGCTTTAAAGACATCGAGGAATTTATTTCAATTTGGAAGCCTTGTGAAAATACAATTCGATGACCTTTCCACAAAAGAATCATAGTTTCCCTCGGAAACTTCTTAATATATCCAAAAAGAATTAGTTTGGTTCCTATGTGGATACTGAGTGCATATCTAAAGTTAAATGAATTTCAACGCACATTGCAACACGACTCGGACAAAGGGAGATAGTCAGTGATTTTTACATAGGCTTCACGTCGACATAAAATAATCAAAACACTACAACGGGTCATGAAAGTGTTTACATAAAATCTGTATTATTTTCCTTTCTTCCTTTAGAGGGCGATGTTTGGCAAATCTTTATCTGAAAGGTGTATGTGTACGTTGATTGTGGTATAAAACGGAAGTAAATCTTGCAACCCAGTCCTCCTTCTTCACACACTTCAATTTTTACCACTTTGGAGAAACCACGCGGTCCTTTTGCACTGGATGTATATGTTGCTAAAGGCCATAGGCAACTAATTAAATTCCTACAGACCGGAATGTTAATATTTGGCGAAATTACTATACGTTAGAAAATCAAGCTTTCATCTTATTAATGATCGATCAAAAAAGAATTTTTTAATACGATGAAAATGATATGCTGTACGCATCGTTTTGGACACAAATCGCTTGTACGTGCCCAATGTAAAAATCCCGCCTACTGAGGTTTCACCGTTTACATTGAAATAGTACCTGGGAGGTGACAGCTACAGAATAGGTTCAAGCCTACTAATGGCTGGAATTTACCCATATGCAGGCTTCTGTTGAAAAGTTACCTTAATTTTTTCCGGTAATTGTTTTCAGCCAAACAGCGATCTTCATTCTGTTAAATACGGTATTTAATATACCGCAACAAATACGCTGGATCCGTAGCTCATGAAAAAATTAGTTCCCTGTGACCTAATACACGGATTTATTCCTATATCAAATGACCAAACCATTATACGTGAGAATATCCCGATAATTCCTTCTGTTCAGAATATAGGGAGGGTCCATTTTACGAAACTAATCCATTCTACCATAAAGTCATGTGAATACTGTACAGTATGACGCCTGCCCTTATTAAATGACTAATTACTCGGTTTGGAAATATCTTCTCAACAAATAATCACTAAAATCTAACAAAGCTATAAATGGAGACATGCATGCAAATCGCATATACCCAAGGTTGTTACATTACTCAACCCTCCAAAAATCATTCGTCACAGAGTGATCACAAACATTACACTTGTGGTAATTAATCACATTTGAGTACTCCTTCAGAATCAACCACCAACCCTATTCGTGATTTTCAAGCAGGACTACAGATCTGAATCAGAATCATAGGACCTGATACCCTACATTAGCCACTATCCATCAAACTAAAACTAAAGCATACTCACTTATCGCCCAAACAAAGAAACATAAATAGACCAGAAACTGTACAAAGTTCAAAGAAACATGACTGCAAATAATCAATGATATGCAGTACTGCCTCTTCCAGGAAACAAACAAACCAGTTCTAAACAGAACTTTGCGATGGTACAGCTATCAATGCTGCTAATTATTTTTCGTGTACTAAAAGTGGTCTTTCATCAATTTTAGTAGACTATTACCGATGCAATGGTGGTATCTAACAGTTTTCAAAGTAAACTGTAGCAAACGTTTTTCAACAAGAAGGACTCTAACAGGTAAAGAACGCAGGCTCGCCCTGCTTAACCACTACGAAAATTCAGGCAGAAAAATCACGCGTCCTACAGGACAACCCCTCGCTACCAAGACCACAAGTGGTAAGGGCCTCGGTGCCCAATACTAATCAGCGGCAAATACGTTATCGTCATCAAACCATGCTAGCTGACATTGCATCCACACATCTACATCACAACTAATTGTTACGGAATTATTTATCATCTTTTAAATTATAATAGTTTTCATTTGGGTTTATAACCACTGTATTATAATTCCTTAATTCAGTAGCCTACGCTATTGTAAAGTACACATGTACATCAAGAATGAGTCAGTGTTTATGTCCAGGGAAAGTCAATAATTATGTCGGTCAACTTAACATAACAGTGAATCAAGTGGGTGGCGCGTGCTTGATCAACATCTTGTTGATTTGAGATTGGGGTAGTGTTATTGTAGTGCGAGGGTACTGGTTTCTGATTGGTCAGAATAACTTGTTTACTGGATAGTGCTAGAACGTAGTTTCCGAATCAAGGGTTATTCTTTCATGCGCAGTAACAGGCTATATAATGCCATGTAGCCAGATTGAACGCTCATTCTTATACAGTTACATCAGATAGATAGAGAGAGGATAATTATTTATTGTTTGAGGAAGATCGTTTATTGTTTGTAAAATCAACTGGTGGAATATCTATTCTATACATAGTACAATTTGGATTTAAGTACTATTGTTTAAGGAACTTAATAAAAAATTTAAATTCACAGGAGTTTACGTGGGATTATTAATATTTTGGATTTTGAACTGAAAAGCATTGATACATCATAACATTACAGACTCATTCCTTCGGAACAATCTTACATTCGGAACATTTATTACCTCGGAACATTCATTCATTCGGAATACTTTGGATTAACTTCTGGATTGTTAAAGTGTATAGGACAATTTAGGACTAATATAGGAAATTCTAAGTTATTTTTAATTCTTTCACTTTGTTTGTTCAAAATATTTTATATTTTAGGAAATTAAATTTGTATTTTCGAAATTGTGAAAGCTTGTTTGAGTCGTTCTTTCTTTTGTTACATTTACCCTAGTCTTAACATAATACACAAGTGCTACAGCGATAGAAAACCGTTCATTATCATATAACAATTCACACATTCAAATGTCACATTTCACTCTTACAACTAACTCCAAAAGCAAAATCTTACACTATGCCAATGCTACTAGTCGGTTCTTTACAAATGCATGGCATTATTTAGGACTGCTTCTCTAAAAGCACACAAACCAATTTTAATTTACATAATTCTTCCTCGAAGCAGAAAATAAATGACTTCGGCCAGTGTTTCTGGAAGTTTATACTTTACATGATTAATCAGAACAGTTTACAAAAAAAGGAAAACAAAACAAAAGAAAATGAGGCATCTGCCTTCACAACAAATGTTCAGGTCAAATAGAATAACTACAAAATATACATCGACCGTAGTACACGAAGCTATCTGATAAATCCGTACAGTACTGACCATTGAATTTCATTTGAAAGCATTGGATCGTCCTTAACCCAGCCATTTGATAGCCACGGGAACACAACGGTTGCCCACCCTATATGAATTTTCCTGTTGCGAAATAAAAGCACTTATTTTGCCTAGAAATGGTTACTATTCAAGAGCATGCGAGCAGCTTCTGGGATTTTGTCATTTCCCCATAGGTTAGAAAGTAATATAGAATGTTTATCAAGTAACCGTTCAGTGAACACCAGGCCACGAACGAGAAATTAGGGTTAAGCTACAAGCGAAGTTTTTGTAGGGTTTTCCTTTTGTCAATCAGCACAGTAAACTCTATATTCATGAGTCCTGAATGGGGAGGAACGCATTACAAAGTCACTATTATACTTTTAATTCGCCGATGAAAAGCTAAATTAAGTTCCACTCATTTCTTGTCTAGCTCAAAATACGGTTGAATCGACCTGTCTCTATAAAATGTGTGACTCACTTATGGGAAGATCCGATCGACCTTTATTAAACAATAATCCACTCCACCCCAAAATGATATCCTTCTGGTAACAATACAACAACATTGACTCATTTAACATTACGACATTATTCATGGGGTCTGTATGGGATAAATGGGAATTTAACAATAGTCCATAGGATTAACATTATGGGCCTATATGGGGTAAATGGGGAATTAACATGATGACCACAGAGTCAGATTATCTTCGTTTGAGTGATAAACATCTAATCATCTACTATCTACCGCCTACGTATACTAACCAACACGTCGTTTGAGTAACCAGCGCCCAGTTATCTACTATCCAACACCTCACACTTACTATCCAACACACCGTTGGAGTAACAAACGCACACTCATCTACTAACCAACGGGTAGAAGTGCTGACACGTACACAAACATACAATCATACACAAGGGTAGGAGTGCTGACACATAAACAAACATACTATCACACTGGGGCAGGTTTTTAAGTTTTAGTTGTAAATAGACATACAGAAACAAACACAAACAAACATATTGGCAATGATTGAATAGTATCTCTTTTCTAAGAGATCTGTGTAGCCCTGAAAAGGGCCGCTGGGTATTGGTAGCCAAAAAGCGTTAACACATATCTCTTCTCTCGGACCTAGCTCTGCATATTTACTGCTCCATCTCGAATGGCTCCCAGAACTGACGGCTTGTTTGGCGTCTTCTTCTTCTCCTGCACATAACCTCTCCTGAACTATTTGCCATCTCGCAATGTGGATGTCTGGCATCCTCTCCTTTTTCTCGCGCCCCTGCTCCTTCGCCTCATCAGCCGAAGCTCTCTTTATTTTTCCCGTCTCCTCATTCATTACTTTTCGAACAAATTCTTTCCCTGTTCGTAACGAAATCATTTCCCTCTCGAGATATCGGGTAGGGTAGTATTCTCTCATCTGGTCCAAGAGACGCTGTTCTCTCAAACAAGGCTGGTGGCTTCACAAAGTATGCCAGTCTGACAGTGCTGGCTACTCTTTCGTCACAATTGTTGACGTATCGACGAGGAATGGCAAGACTGATGATGATGATGGTTTTTTCATTATAGTCGTTTGCGGTCGTTCGACCATGTATGACTGATAACATTGTCTGTGCCAACAGCGCACTATTTAATTATTTAAGTGGTGGATAGTATCTGGTGAGGTAAATGGAGGAAAAGGTGACCTGACAAGGACTCCACTTGGTCCAAAGTAAAACGTTGTTGGTTGTTGTGCCGAATGATAAAATGTCGCCATCTTGCAGCCATATGCATTGAGTATACTTTTGGAATGACTCTGTACCTATGGCTATTATAAGTCTATTTGGGCGAAGTTATCTTACTGCTTGTGGCACATACATAATCAGTTACTGCCTTGTGCAGTAGCGCCCTGATGGTCTGGGCTTAGGAGCACCTCATATGCTTCATAGGGTATGGGGCATGTCAAAGGGCATCTATGTTATCCAACTTCCAATTTGTGCCGCCTTGTGCAGCTGGCCCTGATGGTCTGGACTTAGGACCACCTCATATGTTTGATAAATTGTGGGGCATTTGAATGGGTTTACTGCCAGTATGTGCCGCCTTGTGCAGCGGACATTGATCGTATGAGCTTAGGACAACCTTATACTGTTTTAAGTTTATATGCGTGAAAAGGCTGTGTGTCACTTTTGATTTGGTTCCTCCTTGTGTTACATGCATTAGAATGTTGAGCCCCAATACAAGAAAATATAAATATATATATTTTTAATTTCTTTTTCTATTGTTTTATATATATATATATATATATATATATATATATATATATATATATATATCGTCAGGCAGGGTTATATTCAAGACTATTAGGTGTTACTATAGTCGCCATCACCACATATCATGCACCCTACACCAACGTGTTACTCTAGTCGCCATCACCACATACTCATGCAAATCAGTGTTTTAAAAGAAAGAAGAAAAACCCACAAACAAAAAATAAAAAGGGGGAGGGAGGTTATATGTCTTATTGCCTTTACTGAGTATTTATATAAGTATCCCACCACCAGGTGTTAGTATACGTTTACTCGCGATAAGCAAACTATGTATTATTGTTATATAACTTCTCACATTGAGATACCAATAGCAATGTTGTTGTATTGGTCAGTCTGTGGGGAGTTATATGTGTATCATGGCATTTTGGTCTGTAATTTTGAGTTTACATTATTAGGTTACATTAATAGGCTTAAGGACACAGGTTTCTAATGTAGAGCGAGGAGGATTATAAGATTTGCTAGAGTTATATTTCTATTTCTTTTGTGTGTGGGTCTGGTTTCGTATGCAGGGCGAAGAGGGCTGTGTGCATATGATGCTTATTTTTTTATTTTATCCAAGTACAAATTAAACGGATGATATACTTTCCATAAAGTGTATGTTATGTTTATTGTTTTTTGGGATTACAATTTAACCTAAAATGTTCTTATACTTTCCATAAAGTTTATGGTGTGGTTATTGGTTTTTTTTTTAAATATATGGTTGTTATACTTTATATACAGTTGATGTTAATCTAAATGTTTTGCACTGTTTGACTCTTTAACCCCAGTCTTGTATTTTACGTTGATCTGAGCTATGTTAAGGTGGAGAACCCTCGCACCATAACTTTATTCGTCTCAACTGGTCTTAGCCGGGTTATTCCCAATTTTTGATTTTGCTGACTTCTACTTTTTGTTGTTGTTGTTGTTGTTGTTTTTGGGTAATGGTGATGGTGGTGGTGGGTTCCATTTACATATATTTGTTTGTTATAATCTAATGGTTATTGTGAGGTTATGGCAAGACTGATTTGATTGAGTTTGAATTTACGTCGCTTTATGCCATTCGGCCATGTGAGACAGATAACAATGTATGTACAATTTAATTGTTGTTAATGTGCGCCCGGCGCACTATTTAATTATTCATGTCCCAACAAGGCCACGTTTTGAACCTAGAAATAACAAAGGAAGGCCCCAGGGAAGACAGGGGGGAAGACCGCGATGAAGGAACATATATAGCACACCCAGCTTAAGCCGAAAGCCACTACCGAAGAGCCCAGCAGAACATCATCGACGCCACAACTAGCAAAAACAGCAAGGGTTGATCGAAAACATGGAGCAGAAAAAGAAAAGAGGGAAATAAAGGAAGAGAAAAAAGGAGACCCGATAGAAGAAAAAAAAAACAAGAGGCGGACGCTAAAAACAATCCCCACACCTTGTCACGTCGACTCCAAAGTGGTCGGAGGGGTCCATTTGCATGTATCTATTTCAACAAAAATGGCATTACGTTTGCGATCAGACACATTAAATGGAAATTGGAGGCCTTTGGACCAATCGAGAAGCCGACAAGCCACATATCGAAGATCATCGGGTGGTCATAGCCGCTACTAGAGGGGGTCCAAAATCAAACACAAGCATCCAAGTCCCGTTGGAGGCAGTCAGCCACAAACATAAGACGGAAGGGTGAGAGATGGAGTGAACGCCGAGATCCCACTGGCTGCGCTGATCTGTAACAACTTACTAGATCACCAACAGATGGAGCCGACAAACATTACCTATCCTACTAAAGGTTAAGGCCACTCATAGTTGTCGACCTCATCGAACCAGGGGACCCAAGAGATGGCATCAGACGCCGGCTGCAATCGCCCGACCACCCGAAAGGAATTCTGAACCCGCCGCCAGGGACACCCAATAGCTCGTTTACAGGCTAAAGAAAATCAAAATAGCCTTAGATTTTTCATTTTTGGTTGAGAAAACCCTTTTTGATCACAACTGAACTAACTAGAAATGTGATCCGTTCGGTACACCGTCTAAAAAATATCTTGATCATTTCGCGCTAACATAAAAAAGATCATTAAAATATTACAAGGATAACAATTATCCAGTATTATAGACCGTTTTTGGAAACCGTTAGTACACTCTGTAGGCCAAATTACTCAAACTTTAATATTTATGTAAATTTCAACTAGTTCAATGATTAAACTAAAAGTATGTGACTTGTACGTAATTAACACGATAGGGACAGCTCAATTTAGATAACTGGGCAGAATGTGACAAAGGGAGTATAGCTGACGTTTCTAATCATGATTCTTCTGCCGCTTTGTGCTACCGGACATGCTTTTTTCAAACTTGGCCACGAACGGACATTAGGCCTTAATTAATTAGTACGCCGTGCGTACATTTTAAACAGTCGTGAATGGCCTCAGGTCGATATATAACTCAAATTAAAAATCAGGCAGTCGGTCAGGTTAGGAGGAATCACGCGGAGCTAAACGAAACTATTCTCCTTAGAAAAATTCAAAGATTGATAAGTAGAGAGAAAAAGGAAAGAGGATTGCAAAGAATTATTTGTTTAAAAAAATTATACATGTTTCCAACAAAGGCAAGAGTACTCACACATACACAATACAGACTATGACACTGGGATTTAAGTTTAAATGTGATAGACATACAAAGCAAGCACCAACATAAAAACACAATATTCTGGCAATGATTGAGTAGTATCTCTTTTCTAAAAGATCTGGATGGCCCTGAAAAAAAAATTGTCTTTTTTTTTAATTTTTTTTTTTTTTTTATGCACCTCACAGCAAGGACGACTCTTTTTTTATGCACTCCACAGCAAGGACGACTCTTATAAGAGACAGAAAGTCTAAACTTAGGCTCATCTGCCTCTATCTCCCAATTTTCTGTGATGGGAACTTGAAATTCCTCCTTTTTAAGCCTTTTCCACTCCCACTTCTCCTCTGTCCAACTCCACCTTATCTTCTTCATTTCCTCCTCCATCACTTTCCTTGCTAAATTCTTTATTTTTCAGGATTCGTGACTCGGGCTTAATATTTCCCAATACATAATAAAACAAAATAATAAGTATTATCAAGTTACTGCTACATTACATTTTGAATTTATATTTTCACTAATATTGTATGTCCCTGTTATTTCATGTTTTGGTTCATTTACGTTCCTTTTTGATTGCAGTACCTTAATGTTTGTTCATTGTAATTAATTTCCACTAAATATTTGTTATTATGGCTGATTTTCTTTACATTTTGGTGAGTAGGCATGTTTCACTTCAAGAATACTATTTCGGAGCACCCACATGGCCTAATTATCTTGGCGGTAAAATCTAAAGTGCATTAAAAAAGCAAACGACTTGCATAAAAAATGCCATACAATTTTTTTCAACTAAAACTGTTTGGTAGGTATTAATTGTGTCTGATAAATTTTGAATAGTGTTCAAACTGTCCCGCAGTAAAATAGCCTGTATTGCTAACTGCAGATGAAGGTTTGTTACCCTGATGTGTCCCCTGAGGGAACTTTTGTGATCGGATGTCAATAACCACTTAACCATTGGAATATGGCCATTACATATCTCTGTGTTAAATACGGTAAAAGATATGGCAGCCAGAGCAGACAGTTTTAAGCAGAAGTATTTGGCCAAATGGATTAGAAACGTAGCCTAGACAACATGTATACAACATTTTATCATTTAAAATAGATATCTCACCTTTATCCATTGTACGTGATCTGTCATGGGTGGTGGCGATGATTGCGGTGATGGAGGTCAGTAGGGGGTCTGCACTTCCATCAGAAAATACGTGAGTCTGATATTTTTGCACTCTTAAAATATTGTTCTCAACTTGAATTTTTAGACATAATATCATAATATATGTATTTTACATAATTTAATTAGACCACAATCAATATTAATAATAATAATAATAATAATAATATTAACAACATCCATCATTATCATTGACTTCTATACTTAGCACAATATTACACAGATATTACAGAGAAAACAATTCCAATTTTGACTCACTAGCCCCGCAAGGTATTCAAACTCAAATTTGTGTTCCTTTTTATATAAAAATTGGGATACTTACATTAAATTGTACATGCCCAACAAATGCTCTTTAGTTTACCGGACTCAATGGGCTATACAATTAATTGGCACTCGCTGGATAATATAGATCCCAGTTGTTATTATTATTATTGTTGTTATTATTATTATAATTATTATTATTATTATTTTTGTTGTTGTTGTTGTTTTTTGCTGTTGTTGTTGTTGTTGTTATAACCATCTAGAGAGGGTTGAATGTAATTTGTTTTCTTATTCTTAATTTTCGTCTCTTCGTGTTTGCTGTTTTTCGGAGGGGGTGGTGGCTGCAAATTTAGTGTCTGAATTACGGAGTCTCTCTGATGGGATGTATGAAATTATGCAAAAATAAGGTTAAAATGTGCGGTTCACCTGTTTAAGTAAGAATAATTTGATGTCACGCAAATTAAGCAAGGCTGCAATCTGGTACATGATTAAACATATCTTCCATATTGATTAAATATTGCATAACATTATGCAGTAATACATTGTAATTTTATTTCTTTCTTTGAATTTGCACATTATTGTTATATTCATAGGACTGTGTGATGCTTTCCTGCCAATACAAACATTGTATATTGAAGTTGGCATGATAACAGTATAATGCAATTTCAGGAAGTTTATAAAACTCATGAGGAGTGAAAACAATGAAGCCTTTGATTTGAAACATATAACAGAATTATCGTCTTTGTTTTAAAAGGTGCTATACAAAACCATCCACATTTTCAAAATTTTAGTTTATTCCAACATCTCGAATTTCGCAAAGGACTTTTATTTTGTCTCTATGTATTCTCAGCAGGAGGGCATATTTATTCATTTGTTTATTTATTTATTTATTTATTTATTTATTTATTTATGTATTTATTTATGTATTTATTTATTTATTCTTTTACTAAGTACTTATTAAAAACTTGTATTAATATAATAATCTAGTCTTACCCCATGAATTTTGAAAAATAATATATTAATAAAAATAATAATCAAACAAAATACTATCCAACTTTCCAATATCAACCCAGCTAAAATTGTACTAGGGTATTTTGTAAGCATGTATAAATAGACTATTTGGAGCGTGTAGGAGCTCATCTGCAACCTATTCCTGCTTTTGACGAACCATTTAGTAGAATAATGACAGACTGTGTAGGTCCCTTACCTAAAACCAAGTCAGGCAACCAATACTTGTTGACCATAATGTGTGCGTCTACAAGATTTCCAAAGGCAATTTATTTGATAAATATTAAAACTAAAACCATTGTAAAAGCTTCGATAAAGTTTTTTTTTTACACTTGTTGGCCTTCCCAAATTTGTCCAGGCTGACCAAGGGTACAATTTTGTGTCTGGAATTTTCCAACCAGTTATGCATGAATTAGGCATCCAACAGTTTAAATCTTCTGCCTATCACCCTGAAAGTCATAGAGCTTTGGAAAGATTTCATCAAACTCTGAAGAATATGATTCCGTCATATTGCTTTGATACAGGAAAATATTGGGATGAGAGTGTTCATTTATTGTTGTTTGCTCTTAGGGAAGCAGTTCAAGAATCATTGGGTTTCAGTCCCTTTGAACTGTTTTTTCTTTTGGACATACTGTCCGTGGACCAATGAAATTATTAAAAGAGAAATTTCTTTCAAATGAAGATTCAAAGATTAATCCTCTTGATTATGTCTCAGATTTCAAATATAAGTTGTCAAAGGTTTGTGAAGTAGCAAGAACTAATCTTCACACTACCCAGTCAAAAATGAAATTAAGATATGACAGAAATACATAGGAAAGGAGGTTTAGCCTCGTGAGAATGTTTTGGCTCTCTTGCCCATATCTCAAAATCCCCTTCGGCCTAAATTTTATGGTCCGTATACAGTTGAAAAGAAAGTAAAAAACTTAACTTATATCAATAATACTCCTGAGAGGCGGAAACAGAAACAAGTTTGTCACATAATAATGTTAAAGGAGTATTTTGACAGAGATAGCCCAGTTAATTATTCAATTAATCTAGTTGTACCTGTCCCACACAGCGACGATGTAAACGATGGAAAACAATCTGATTGTAGTGGTTCTGGTTTTAACCAACCTGCGGAATTCATAAATATTGAACAATCTGGAGCAGAAACTTTCACATCTACAACAACAGGAAAGAAATGAACAAAAACAGCTACTACATGAGTATGAGCACTTGCTTCCTGATGTTCCTACACGAACAAATAAAATCTATCATGACGTTGAACTTGTAGATTCTACACCTGTGAAACGGCATCCTTACAGGATGCATCCTTTCAAATAGGAATATTTGAAAAAAGAAATTCAATATTTACTGGAGAATGATTCTATAGAACCAAGTAAAAGTAACTGGAGTTCACCGTGTATTCTTGTGACTAAACCAGATAATACATTCCGTATGTGTACTGACTATAGAAATGTAAACAGCGTCACCAAAACGGATTCATTTCCAATGCCAAGAATGGATGATTGCATTGATAAAATTGGAAATGCGAAATATGTCACCAAGTTTGACCTTTTAAAAGTATTCTGGCAAATTACACTCACGGAAATGCAAACGAATTTCAGCATTTGTAACTCCAGATGGGCTTTATCAATATAAAGTGATACCTTTTGGCATGAAAAATTCTCCGAACATGATAACATCTGGTCTAAATAATTGTGACGCGTACATCGATGACGTCATTATCTACAACGACACCTGGGAAGATCTCTTGGAAACTATTCGGAAATTCTTCGATCGACTCAGTGATGCAAATCTGACGATTAATTTAAGCAAAAGTGATTTTTGCTATGCGTGTGTCACATTTTTAGGACATATTGTTGGACAAGGTCAAGTTAAACCTGTAGAAGCTATGGTCAAGGCTATCTCTGAATTCCCTGTGCCTGTTTGTAAAAAAAAACAACTGATGCGATTTTTAATTATGACTGGATATTATCGGAAATTTTGTTCAAATTTTTCCATAATTGCCGAACCTTTGACAAATTTGTTGAGTAAGAAATCCAAGTTTCATTGGTCTGATCAGTATCAGAAATCTTTTGACAAATTAAAGGTCATGCTTAAGAATGCACCAGTTCTTTCAGCACCAAATTTCAGCCAAAATTTTAAATGACTGTTGATGCAAGTGATGTAGGGATTGGTGGAGTATTGATTCAGGAAGACAAAAAATGGTGTGGATCATCCAGTGTGCTATGTTTCTAAAAAAAACTAAACAAGCACCAGAAAAATTATTCCACAATTGAGAAGGAATGTTTGGCTTTGATATTGGCTTTACAACATTTTGAAGTGTATGTTACCTCGGCTCTTCCTTCGGTTATTGTGTACAGTGATCACAAGCCCCTTACTTTCATCAACAAAATGAAAGATAAAAATCGGAGATAGTTGAGATGGATTTTAATACTGCAGGAATATAACATTGACATTCGACACATCAGGGGAAAAGACAATGTGATCGCAGATGTACTCTCACGTGTACAGAAGTACTATATTACTTTATTTTGTGTAATTAAGCTGAGTGACATTTATAATATCTGTAATTGTGATCATTATAGTGTCAGATGCATATTTAAAAGAAAGCTTTATTGCATAAATCTTTCTTTTTCTTTATGAGGGGAGGTGTTATGTATAATGCTTACATATTTAACTTTGTCCTTGATTGTAGGATGCAAGCAAATTGCTTACTTAGAATTCGAGGTCAGGGATACTTTTGGTTACAATTAGATTGTTTTTTCCACTAGAATCACTATTTTTTGTCATGTAGGCATATGATTTTCAAGACAATTCTGTCAGGTAGCTTGTGTTTATATATAGGGAGTTTGGGTAAACACTATTTAATTCTTGTTCTAATGGTCAGTCTATGAAGAATCATTTTAATCATCAGATATTTATAGTTGTGTTGTGAAAATCAGAGCAAATTCAGAGAGAGGAATTATTTATTTAAAATATTTATTGGTAATACTAAAGTGGATTAATACAATACTTTGGGATTTTTTGTGAATTCATTCAAAGGTACTCTGGATTACATCATTCAGGCATATCAGAACATTCATGACTACTGGCATATCATGACATTCAAGACTATTGGCACATCAGGACATTCAATGCTACTGGAATTCATTCGGAACATTCATTATTTTGAACTTGTGATTAGGACACTTAGGATTATTGGATTATTTTGATTTTATTTCACAATATTGTAAGTGTCTTTTGAATTTTCACTTTAATTGTCTGCAAATAAATTGCTTGTTGATTTTACTTACATTGTTGGTTTCACTTTCTTTCTGTTACATATTTTTAGACCATAGAGTCGTAATTTGTTTCAACAAGAACATTATAAGTCCTAATTTTTGGAAAACACTTGTGCTTTAACAAGAACATTATATGTTCTACTTTTTTTTAAATCAGAGTATTGAAACTTAAGGCTTCAATAATTTTGAGACATGACTGAGATCATTGCAGCTTCTTTTGTACAGTAATTGACGGATACCGATCATCATAACATTATCGGAGTGGTATAGACGTCATAGGTTTCCTCAACCTGACATTGATCGAAAGGACGTGCAAAATCATTGATAGGGGTCATATAGTTCCTGTCTGTTACATGCATTTCTGTTTCCTCTGTTACATGTGCGTCGGTGTCCTCGACATGACACACTTCAAGTAGGACGGGCCACATCGTTGATGGGAGTTATATAGGTTTCATCTGTTACATTCACGTCTATTTGGTCAGTTGCACGTGCGTTTACTTCCTTAACATAATATGCTTCAATAGGACGAGCGGTATCATTGATGGGAGTTATATAGTTTTCATCTGTTACATGCACGTGTATTTGGTCTGTTGCACGTGCGTTGACTTCCTTAACTTGACATGCTTCAATAGGACGAGCGGTATCATTGATGGGAGTTATATAGGTGTCATCTGTTACATGCACGTCTATTTGGTATGTTGCACTTGCGTTGACTTCCTTAACATGACATGCTTCAATAGGACGAGCGGTATCATTGATGGGAGTTATATAGTTTTCATCTGTTACATGCACGTGTATTTGGTCTGTTGCACGTGCGTTGACTTCCTTAACATGACATGCTTCAATAGGACGAGCGGTATCATTGATGGGAGTTATATAGGTTTCATCTGTTACATGCACGTCTGTTTGGTATGTTGCACTTGCGTTGACTTCCTTAACATGACATGCTTCAATAGGACGAGCGGTATCATTGATGGGGGTTATATAGTTTTCATCTGTTACATTCACGTCTATTTGGTCTGTTGCACTTGCGTCGGCTTCCTCGACATGACGTACTTCAATAGGACGGGCAACATCTTTGATGGGGGTTATATAGTTTTCATCTGTTAAATGCACGTCAGCTGTCTGAACTTGAAATAATTCTAAAGACCGGCCAAAACTGTAGTTTCCCTGTTGAGGACGCCATCCAGATGCATTTGAATGTTCCTCGAATATGCTGTTTCTCACGTCATCATATACCTGGAAAAAGAATACAAGTATGCATTTCAAGCTTTTTATCACTTTCAAGTACCATAAAACAGATTAGTAAATACGTCTCCTTGCTCCAGAGTGGATGAGAATTTATAGATGAGACCAAGTCATTTGGCGGAATGATGTAGACATTCCAGAATTCATTTTGTGCGCTGGGTGGTAGCATAGGGAAATTGTCGCGAGGGAGGTATCTTATATATTGGTGAAAACATTGTAAACGTTAAATTATGCGTTCATAAGTCCTCAATAGATCTCCACCGCCACCGCCACCCCTCTCAAAATCAAAATAAGGTAATATTTGGTTGAAGGCAAACTATGCTTACATGGTGTAGTTGACAGTAAAGTTTTCCTTTGTTCTTATACATTTCTGATGTGGTCCATTTGCAGTATGTCCTAAGAAAATCAGAGTGGAGGGGGGGGAGCATTTTAGACAGACAAATTATAATGGACAGACAAAACTCTTTTCTCTGATCTCGGTCGTTATTTCATGTCTAGACTATATAATATTTTGGGATAACGGATGCATAAATGAGGAAAATAGAAAAAAATTCTAAAACATATAAATGTTCATAGTATTTAGTGAAGATTAAGACATTGATCCTTTTGTGGTCACTCATGGCACCCAGTTTGGCGATACTGTACGTAAACTATGGACGACAGCATGGTTATTGTAATTACTTACAAAACTGCATTCTCAGCTTCTATCAACGGAAACATTTCTTTAGTCGACATATATTGCCTATTCGTCATGACGATTTTTCTCTTTTTTTTTTCTTTTTTTTTTTTTTCCTCATCTTATTCAGTATAAGTTGATATTCCATGCCGGATATGGCCTATGAGAAGTACAGTAGCTAATTAACTTCTCACGACTTCCACAGTTACAGTAATATAAAAAAGTTAAAATCAAGAAAAGTTTCGCGAACTTGTGCTCAGGAGGGACAGTTAACGGATACGCTATTCCAACAATTCACAGGTTTCTTTAATATCACAATATCTGTGAATTCAGTGGAGAAACCATGTGCAGTTTGAAACTGACTATTTTCAAAATAATATATTTCATTTCACTATAAAACTCAGAGGGAGAAAATATTATTGTCAAATGTTACCTCATCAATTGTACTGTACAGGTCTTCTTTGGGGTTTGGTCCACATGTTTCTCTTCGTAAGGATTTTAGGGCCTGAGACTTTACAACAGTATCGTGATCATCTTTGGCACATCTGTTGTCTCTCTTTATTATTGCAAACAACTTTGCCAATCTGCTCCCATTAGCAGGCTTTCTCATATTACAGCTGTCTTTTTCAAAGGTACGCTTATAATTTGCTGAATCATCACTGTATACTTGATTTCCAGTTTGTCTTTCCATGGTATTTGATAACTGAGACAAAGTTTGTGAAGGCACGCTGTCCCTTATCTGGTTCATTAGGGTTTGGGTTTGTTCCGAAAGATTCTGCAAACTTCTTGATTTTCTTGGTACTTTAGGATACTCTAATTCTTCAGTTTTCCTGCGTCCATCTTCTTCCACGGCTGGAATAGACACGGATTTGTTATGCTCATTTAAGGTTTCGAGAGACATTTATTTTTTGCCTGTCCAACATATGGCTGACAAAATGTTCTGGATTCTGTAACAATCTCAAGATCTTGAAGGCTCAAGAGAAACAGTTGTAATCAACTTTGTATTTTATGGATATCTTTCTTTAGTTAAATTCGCCTTCATATCTATATTAAACATGCCAAGTTAATACTGAATAAAAAACGAACTAGTGCCACCAGTAATGGCAGTTAGCGTGTATCCCCATGACCAGCACCCTCGTCCACTCAGCATTGCACTAATCCACTAACAGGATGAAAGAATTTCGAAGTCATGGATTCGAGATGTGCCGAAACTAACTCTTGAGTCAAAAGGAATTTAATAGTCACGTTGATACGCAAACCTACAGTTTCAAGGTATACGCTTGCCATAAAACGAATTATACCACTTTAATCTGTTTGATTACATTGATGTCATTCTATATACTATCTTACATACATACATGCATACATACATACATACATACATACATACATACATACATACATACATACATACATACATACATACATACACAATATGTGTGTGTCTGTCTGTGTGTATATGTGCGTATCTGTGTATGTGTGTGTGTTTTTACTAACAAACAACATTGCGAAACTTGTGTGAAACCAGCTCAAGCATTTTTAGAATCTACCAATTACTTTTCCAAGAGCACAAAAGCTTCATAGGTCAATTACAAAAGCGACACAAGAACACATCAAAAACGTAATTACTATTCAGACTCTACATGATGTTTGGTTGTGGATATTTATAAAAATGATACAAGAAACAAAATAATAAAAGGAAACTGTTTGTACATGTCCACAATCAAACATCATGGAGCTTTTGTTATAGTCTCATTTGTGTAATTGTCCTATGTAGCTTTGTGCCCTTGACAGTCGAATAGTTAGAATCCGAATGCGCTCCGGCCTACACCAGTTTTGCAGTTGTTTGTCAGTTTTTCTTTAGTATACACGATTTTTCTGACCAACACAACTTTTGTGATCCAGTGCAAGTTGCTGGAAAGACTCTTATTTGCCGAGTGATTTGTAATATATATATATATATATATATATATATATATATATATATATATATATATATATATATATATATATATGGTGTGTGTGTGTGTGTGTGTGTTTATCTTGTCAAATTGTTGGATACATATTAGACTTTTCACAACTTTATGTAGTCCCAGAATTCCGTATATGAAAACCAGATGCGTTTATTAAACGCAGCTTGGCATTTATCATCGGTAGCTTCTTTTTGTACTAGTTCTCGGAAATATTAACTTAGTATTACCTATTTACTATCCATTGTAAAATCCAAGCAAATCTTGCTCAAGGGGAGTTCTTATTGGAAGGTCCAACGTGTGATTTGTTTGTGTATATCCATATTTATTTTCAAAATTGGCGTGGAAATTTGCAACATAGTGTGTAAAATTAAATAGCAGAAGATTGGCTTGCTTGCTGATTTCTTTTCTTTTTTTCTTTTTTATTTTGCTTTCTCTTTAGTTGTATATATGTTTAACTGCTTCAAGTCATGAAACATTGGTCAAGTGTTAGACTTAGAACCATTAAGTGTAATAATAATTCGAACATTTGTTTATTCTTTTGAGATCTTTTGTGTTTGAAATCTAATTCGATAATCAACTTTTTAGCTTCACAATTTTTAATATGTTCACATTTTCGGATAATTAAGAAAGTTCCAAATTCTTTGGAACAAAAACTTTTTGGGCAAGTACTCTGTTTTAACTTTTGACAACAAGTGATATACTTGAATACAAGACATTTGTTTGAAGCTGTTTAAACAATAGTATACTATGACTAGGGTAAAATCGTACCTATTCTTCTGAGTGAATGTAAATAACGCTTGTGCGTTAATGATATAAAAAACCCAACCATGAAGAGGAAGACAGAAACAATGACTGGTCCCATCCAATATAGTTCTAGTCGGAGACCTAAAAGGGTAAATGAAAGGCACTGTATTTTCTAGCAATAAGAAACTAAAAAACGTCGAAACGATAGCCCACTGTGACATATGGTATTAATCATGTGATGAGAACTGTAAAATATATTGAAATTTAAATCAAACAACAAAGATGGTACCTGCTCCTTCCCCTCCATATTATCAGTTATCTTTCAAAACAATTATATATCATGTGATAAGTACAATTTCTCATCTGATAATGTAGCTTCTAATGACAAATATATATTTACGAATACTCACACTTTGTATTGATATCATTATTCTTGAATAAATTATTTTAAAAAGACGTGTATGAATATAGATTGTGTATGCCTTCTACTTTCTTGCTGTTGTTGGTATTCACTTTTGACTTGAATTTGCGCTGAAGTTCTGACAGCTTTCATTCAACGCATAAGTATTATCATACTGCTTCTAATTTATGATATAGATTCTTTTTTTTCTTCAAGATATCACTTGCAAATTTAAGTATGCTGCATGCTTTAATGTCTATGCAGAGTAGAACTATTTGGTTAAATATCAAAATAATAGTTGAATATATTTACTTTCTTCTCCTGTGATGGAAGAGTCTAAAATAGTAAAAACTGAAATGAAATCAAGCGATAAATCAAAATTATATATATATATATATATATATATATATATATATATGGAAATTGGATAACATAGGACACTCATGGGATGTTTCCAGAGTCTCATCCATTCTTAAATGCCCTTACACATCTGTGGCCAACTCTAAATATACCTTGACTTTCCTCATGAAGATGTAAACATCTATATATGCAAATAGAGCTAACGAACAGAATTAATTTCATTTCCCTTTAAAATTGCAATCGCTAGCACCGAAAAATCCCAAATGCAGCCTATATTTACGTGTGCTCAGATCAGAATTTAATTGTTTATTATCATTTTGACATGAGGCTGGGTCTGTATTTAGAATTTATTTGGAAACTTCATCCTGAAATATGTAAACACTAGACAGCTAACCGATGGATAGAAAGTTACATACGGTACAAAAATATTATAAAGTGACCTTTTAGACATAGAAAACTCTGTCCTTTTTCTAAAATGAGCACCATCTTAATATATTTACATGGGGTAAATAATGCTGAGTGGCTAATTGGGGCCAGTACATGACCGCCCGTTTTTACTCACCTAAAACCATGGATCAAACTCATTAAAGTCCAAATATTAACATAAATTGCTACACAACAAATGTCATGCATTTTGTAGAGTAATACGTATAACTTGAAAATGCGATTTTGTTGTGCAATTTACATCAACCGATTTCAAACGTTCATTATTTCTATTTTCTAGGTATTGCTGATACTCACTTTTGACTTGAACTTCCGTTGACGTTCTGATAACTGTAACTTTCATTCATCCCATCAGTATGACCATATCACGGATAACATTTTCTGTAGATTCTGCACTTTTGGCATATCTTTTAAAATTAACGAATGCTGCATGGATTAATTTATGTGCAGAGAAGAGTTCTTAAGTGAAAGATCAAAAGTAACAATTATGTACATATTTACCCTCTTTTTCTCCAGCGACAGAAGAAACCATAGTTACTGTCGAAACTGCAATGAAATCAAGGTATACAATTATAACTGCAAGCAGATTTTTTTTCGCATTCTATAATCTGCTTTACTGACTAATTAAAGAGAATTCATTCTTTTAGTTAAGGGATGACAATTAAAGTCGATTTTACCAATTACAAAATCAGAGGAAAGCAGGGATTATTGCAGTTTGTTGATCATTTGTACAAAATATTACGTATTTGATATAATCATTAAAAGAGCATGGTACAAATTATATTGAAACTTAAATAACACAGTAGAGCTATTTATTGTTGCTTATTCTTGATATTATCATTTATCTGACACAATCACGAAATATCATGTAAAATTTTCAGCCGCAGATGTAGTATCCAAGAGTAAATATATATTTTCTAATAGCCACACTGTATATTGGCATCATTACACTTGACTAAGTCATTTCAGCAAGCAATTTTAGAAACTCAAAACACGCATGATTTCTATTTCCATGCAGTTGTTGGCATTCCCTCTTGACTTGAAGTTGACTATTGCAATTTTCATGGCCAAAATTCATAAGTAATACTTTGACATATTTACCTACTTTTCCTCTAAGGATGGGAAGAAACTATTGTCGAAACTGAGAAGAATCCCTGCGAGAAACCATCTATATATATATATATATATATATATATATATATATATATATATATGTGTGTGTGTGTGTGTGTGTGTGTGTGTGTGTGTGTGTGTGTGTGTGTGTGTAGAGAGAGAGAGAGCAATCCAACATGACAAAGCACGGTGCAGCATGTCTGAGAAACTTGCTAAGCGCTTTTGTAATATACGAATCTCTTTTTCCAGGCGGATGAAACAAACAAATAACAACTAAAAACACAAAAACAAAAGCAAAATATCTATTTACATGTTGTTGCGATATTGAAACCAAAATCAAACAATATAATGATAATATATTATAAAAAAGAGCAGATAATATATCCTAAAAAAAGAGCAGAAAACTCTATATTCTGAACTATTTACAATTTGGCAAATCAGGTATTTCAATTTGGCAAGAACACTCTTTTGCGTTTAACTTGCCCTCATGTGGCCTATTTAACCGACTAAAATAAAGGAAACGTAACATGATATGGCAATGATGTTGATGCATGACAAAAAAATTTTTTCACGGATAACATATATTGTATAGTTGTCACCCAAAGAGTTAAGATAACGCGCTTCCAAAATTAAGAACAAGATTATATGTATGTATGTATTAGCGTTGAACGGCGTCTCAGTCCAATAATGGCTATATGTTGCCAATGAAAAGCAAAGTTCCAAACATGTACAAACGAATTATTGCACAAAAAACCTAGGAAGGTAAACCCTTCCACAATAATGACACCAATGGATGTTGTCAGAGCCTCCACCAGTATTGGGCATATTATTGGCCAACGTTCTTACACCTTGGCTTCCCTAACGAGGCTGTAAACATCTGTACATACAAATACAGCAGATGCACCGAATTCATTTGATTTCTTTTTAAAAACACAATTTCCAGAACTGGAAAACTCTCAGTTGCGACCAAATATACGTGAATTCCAGATGATATCTGAATGCCGGTGATTTATAATTTTTTCTACATTAGCCCGAGATTCCTCTGTCATTACAATTTCTTGAAAGATTGCACCGAAATGTGAAACTCCTAAACAGCCAAATGAACGACAGAGAGAATTTAGTACATAAATGTAAAAATCGCAAAACAAAAAAAGAAACGGCTATTTAGTATAAGTGAGCACACACTTTTTAAAGTTAATAGCATATTAATATATTTACATGGAATAAAATATGTTAATGGAATGATTGGGACAAATACGTGACTGACCGAAATTTGTCAAGCACTTTGCACAACAAAAAGTATAATTTGAACATACGATTCTCCTGTATAATTTACTCCAAGCAATTTCCCAGTTTAGCACTAAAATAGTAATGAGTTTGATAATGTAAAATTATCGACTACATTATCTCCCTTTAATAACCCACGGTTTGATGTTATGTGTGATGTCATTCTAAAACGAGATGACCACCCATTGCTAAAGAGGTGTATAATGGAACGGTCATCTTACTTTTTTTCGTGAAGCATACAGTACCAACATTTGATTTAAACAACAACAACAACAAAAACCCAGATATGTTTCCTTAATTTCTTCAGCAAATAAGACGCAGAAAATATGGATCGAACAATTAAACAGTGATCCGCACCGACACCTTTTATAGAACTATTCATTCCAAACGTTCTTTCAAGCACGTTACAACTGGTCAAATCACCAAGTGAATACTTCTAAATTTAGAACTCATATTGAATTTTAAATAACACAATAATTATATTACCTGCTGTGTTCTATATATATATATATATATATATATATATATATATATATATATATATATATATATATTGATATCGGTACACATAAGTAAATCATTTCAGCAAGATATACATGAAATGGAAACGTGCAGGATTTCTAATTTCGTTCTGTTTTTTGTGCTCACTTTTGACTTAAAGTTGTGCTGAAATTCTGACAGTTGTAACTTTCTTTCAGCCCCGTAAGTATTATTATACTGCTTATAATGTATGCTGTAGATTCTTCATTTGCAGGATATCGCTTGCAAATGTACGTACGATGCACTGCATGGCTTAATGTCTATGCAGAACAAAGTTATTATTAGGTTAAAAAACCAGATGTAATAGATGGACATATTTACCTTCCTTTTCAACGGCGTTAGAAGAAACTGTAATAGATACTGAAAGGAAATACAGCGATAAATAAATAGATAGATAGATAGATATGAGAGTAAGTGTAACCATTAAACATTACCAGAATCTCTCATTTACATACATTCTAGATGATATCTGCATTTCGGTCGTTTATAATCATTCTGCAATAGACCGAGTTTCCTCTGTCTTAGATTGAGATATGAAAGTTCTAAACAGTGAACAAAAAATCAATTTCCTATAAAAATAAGAAAAAAATCATAAAACGAAATTTTGTATATTTTTGTTGCATACTTGCGACTTAAAACCTAATTTCGTGAGCAAAAAGGCGCAGAAAAGAATGTAATGATTAAATTGTGACCAACATAGTAAACGGGTGTGTCAATTTTAAGACGATTTTACAAATTACTATCTCAAGCAAATGCAATTTATTCTGAATAATCGTTGATAGTTTTTACAGTCATTAGGTATTTGCTTTAATCATTAAATGGCAACTGTAAATTACAAATTTTGAATTTTAAATAACATTATAGTGCTAATGCCTCTTCCTTCCATCGATATATCAGCATTATGAATAACAATATTTTATTTGAAAGGTAGAATTTCTCATCCGATAAAATTTAAAATTGCATTTAAGATAAAATATCTAGTTCCCAGTACTTTCACTATATATTGATATCTGAATCATTTCAGTAAAAATACATCAACTCAAAACGGACAGGATTCATAATTTCGTACTGTTCTTGGTGCTCACTTTTCACTTGAACATGTGCTGAAGTTCTGACAATTGTAACTTTCATGCAGCGCATAGGTAAAATAATGATACTTATAATTTATGGTGTAGATTCTTTATATGAGGGATATTGGTTCCAAATTTATGCTGCATGGCTTAATGTCTATGCAGAGAAGAGTACTTACGTAAAAATTAATAAGTAATGCATATACATATTTACCTTCTTTTGCTCTGGTGACTGAAGAAACCAAGGTAGATACTAAAATGGAACCAAGGGATAAATTCTTTTCATTTCTTGTTTAAAAATAGAATTCCTAGGACCGGAAATCTCCAATTTGCAGCCTAAATTTACTTGAATTCCAGATGATGTCCGAATTTCATTAATTTATAATCATTTCTACATTAGGCCGAAACTCCTCTGTCGTACAATTTGCTTGAAACGTTCGGACTGAGATATGAAAGAGCGAAGTGAACGACATAATATTTCGTACAGTAATATAAAACTACCAAAAAGTGACATTATTGACATAGAAAACTATTTACATATGCTATAAGAGAGCATAAACTTGTGTAAAGATAATATCATCATAATATCTTGGCATGGTATATAGAACGATGGCAATATGATTGGGACAAGTTTGCGATAAACTGATCTTGCTCACTCGAATAAATCAATCAAACTCATAAGGGTCAAATATGGACAGAATCTTGTGTAAGTTGATTTGTCATACATTTTGTAGTGTAATAAGTGTATGTTGAAAATCCGATTCTCATGCACAATTTACTCAAACCGATTTCCCGCAATTTTGCACTAACATTAGTTTAGACTTAAGCAGTCCAAAGTCATCGGCTTTATTACCTTCCTTTTAATTAGCCTCGATTTGCTGTTATGCGTGAACAGACTCACTCCCCATTGCTGTAGACGTGTACGATGGAACGGATGTATCAAGTAAAAAAATATTCTTCGTATAGTATGCTGTAACAAGTTGTGTTTTAAACAATAAAAGAGCAGATTTTGCTGTCTTAATTTACTGAGAAAGAAAAAAGCAGAACATATTAATCGATCGATTCAACGGCGACCAACTGTAAACATCAGCAAGAACTTTCTGAGAACTGCTCATTCTAATCCTTCCAAACACATTACAGCTGATCATACTACCACAAATCCTTCTAAATGTTTAAAAAGGATTTAGAAACAGATTTATGGAACAAATGATAACTTGCTATGAGAGAGAGGTGGGAGAGAGAGAGAGAACAACAAATAAGTTGTCCCTTCCTGAGGGTACCAAAATTATAATAAAAACATATCATATTTAAAATGTTAACATTTGCTTTGCCGGAGAAATTAAAGCAGAAAATGTCAAATAAAACTCGTTGAAGGTTTATTACATCAAAGACGTGAGAAATAAAGTCGAATTCACAGATTACTAGCTCAAGTAAATGCCATTTATTCTTGAAGAGTTACTGCGAAACATATTTACAAACGTGAGGTGTTTATATACTTATATTCACTCTTATTAAATTTTTATGATATAAAGTTTAGAAAAAATATCCACAAAACCAGAGACGGCACTAATTTATTGGATTGCAAAGTAATTTCGAAATTCTTTCCAGCTATTAGCTTTGATCAGTTCCTTTAAACATCGATGGCTACATAAACTGTATGTGTGACATAAGTCGTTTTAAATTCTTAAATTTCTACAAAATCACTGTTAATTTCATGGCCTATCGCGGATCCATGTTACTCTAAATTAATAGTTAATTGTTCCCCTGATACGTCACTTTCGTACACGTATCAGAAGAGGTTATGTGTGCCCCAACTTTAATATCTGTTTTTGTACTGATTTAACCCGCAAAGTTGAATAGTAACGAGATAACTGACATACGTAATGGTAGATTCTAAGAAAGCATGATGTGCAGGGTAGATTTTAACACCTGTTTACCTCTTGACTGCAATTGCAAGCTGTTAATCAAACCAGACAATACTAAGATTCTAGTAATAATGCACAACATACGAGGCTGCTATGGGCACCCGATCATGCAAGCTGCAGGAACGGCTTCGCGTAAGGTAAAAAGGGGATCCCTAACAACACGGAGAGATACATGACCTTTTCAATTGAATAGCTACATTTTATAGAGATTGCACCCCTGTACTTGCCGGTAATGTGGCAGTGGTCGCGTAAGTTGGCTATCAAAAGCATCCATTTGCGCACTCCTCTTTTCTTTCTGTCGGTTACCGGCTGTACCAACTGTCTGGAAGGCACGGAATAGCGACGGCGGTCTCGACGGTGGCCGGGTTGGCGGTGGTAACAGTCTCAGCCGAGACGGCGGCTGGCGCTGGTGGAAGGAACGACTTGTTGCATATCCAAGACTCCATCGCTCTTTCACACGCCGCCATCGAGAACTCTCATGCGTAAACTTTCAATGTTTTCCAGGATTTTTGCGGTGGCTTGTCTCAACATTTTTCCACCTTGTCCATCCCTAGCAACATCACCGATCCAAAGTAAAAGTAGGGCACTGTCGCCGTCTCTCTCCGTTGGTAGGTGCACCACTTTCAAGCGCACACGCCATCACAAACGCGAACTTCACGCTGCCAATTTGTTCCACTTTCCTGGTGAGAAGCTCCACTATATTTGGATTCATGGTTCTCAGAAACTCCGAAACGTCTGCTTCGTGAACATGGCCAGTTGGAACAGTGGTCTTGTAATCGCTCACCATATTTTTCTCTTTAGCTATTTCAGAATCGGGCAAGAGCTGCGTTTGCGTCGTTTGCTCATCGCGTTGATTCACAACCTCTGCCGGAACCTGGGTGGTTGCCTAGACGTCGGCGATTTGGCCGGAGGCGCCTCTTATAGACAGATGCTAGTTTATGGCCAGAAGCCTCGCAAATCTGGCAAAGAGACTGAGCAAGGAGCAGTTCACAATCACAGACTATGACATGGACGACCCAGAGGGCTCTTTGAAACTTAAGGTAGTCTACCCATACGAGTACATGGACAGCTGGGCAAGGTTCGAAGAAAGGCAACTGCCGCCAATAGAGGCATTCCATACCAGCATTAGGGATACATGCATTACACATGACGAAGACGATCTAGCTCAAGATATGTGTGCCATACTTTGGGCGACTACCACGACCTTTAACCTCAAAATACACGTGCTAATCTTCGCAGACGTTTTGGGTCGTTTACAGAGATGATGGCATGCTTTGGCATAGAACCATGCCACTACTTCAACGCGCCAGGCATGAGCTGGGACGCTCTGCTGAAAATCACAAAAGCAAGGATAGAACTATTAACTGACGTACCCATCCACCTGTTTATAGAAAGGAGAATACGAGGTGGCGTTTCCATGGTCATCTGCAGGTACGCCAAGGCCAACAACCCAAAATGTCTGGACTACGACCCAAGCAAGACAACACGTTGGATCGTGAACCTTTACTCTAACAACCTGTATGAATCGGCAATGATGAAGAACGTGTCAGTAGAAGAATTTAGCTGGCTGGAAGAAATGGAGATCGCCACCAAAGCGTGGAAAGCCGTCACGACCAACAGCAAAATGGGATACATTCCTGAGGTCGACATCGAGTGCCCACCAAAGCTGCACGATTTGCTCAACGACTATCCCTTGGCTTCGGAGACAAAGAAGGTGACAGCAAAGAATCTTGGCGACTAGCAAAAGGCACTAGTAAACAAAATTGGGGAGGGGAGTAAGTTTACCGAGTGCGTCAAGTTATTCCCAAACCTGTTCACAAAGGAAAACTATGTGACAGAATACAGTAACCTTCAGTTCTACACAAAAATGGAGATGAAGGTTGTAAAGGTACACAAGGTCCAAGCATTTAGCCAAAGGGTATGGATGGTGCTGTACATAAAGCTAAACATTGATTTGCGCTCCGATGCGAAAGCAACCTTCTAAGAGGATTTCTTCAAGCTTATGAACAACAACGTATTCGTCAAAACAATTGAAAATAACTGCAAAAGTATCCGAATGAGACTTGTCAGGCCAGACGACAGGGAGGACACATTGAGGCGCTTGATTGCATTAAAATGGCGCAAAATACTTGTCAGCAATTGAGAAGACATGCACACCGCAAAAACAGAACAAAAGCTGAGTAAGTCAATTTACACAGGCATGGTTGTTCTTGAGCATCCCATGATGTTTAAGCACTTCTGTGAGTTGATCAAGCCGCGCTACGGCGACAAGGCAAGGCTGTTGTACACCGATAGTCTGATGCTGCACATCAAAACAAGCGAGTGCTCAGCAAAGCCTAATGCAGAGTTTGTTGGCCCACGCCCGAAAATGTACAATTACCTCGTTAGCGATGAGACAGCGGATGTCAAAGAGGTGAAAAATACAAAGTGCGTGGTCAAGCCAGTCGTAAACAGAGTTTTAAAGCACTTCAGGTAAAAGGAGTCCCTATTAAGTCAAAAAGAGTACAAGCATGAGATGATTGCACTTGGGAGCGTAGAGCGCAAACTAGGGGTTTACGTGATAAACAAGAGAGGCCTGTCGCCCCTGGACACCAAAAGATGGATAGCTCCAGATGCAATAACCACGCTGGCATACGGCCACAACGATATTCCGCCATTGGACGACGAAACGGGGTAGCCTGGATTGCTGTTCCAGCAGTCGTCTGGAGAAGAACGATGCCTTGCCACACCAGAGCTCCAAAAGACGACAAACGGGCTGTTAAAAAGGATTTTGACGAAGAAGGCACCCGCGGAGGTTGTGCCCGAGATGGCAGTCGGTGCGACAGCCAAGGCAATTGAAAATGTTGCCAATCTCCAGCCTGTCTAATAGAAGACCGTGGTAAATCAGGTTGATTAGGTCCTTAGTATAAGCTGGCTTTGCCATGTGGCGTCATTGGGCAGCGTTATAGTATCCCATGTAAAAAGGATCGAACTGGAGCCTGGGCGACACAAGTTTTGCCGCCGCTACCACCGGGCTTGTTGATGCCGTCGAAACCAATGGAACAGCTGCCAAATAAATACAAACCTGCTAAAGCGCAACCAAGGATAAAACGTGGCATGGTCAACTTGCTAAAACCATCCGTTTCGACTTTTTCAGGTTTATTCCTCGCCCCCACCCCGCCCCCCCCCCCCCAAAAAAAAAAAAACAAACACACACACACACCCCTCAAGGGGAAAGAACGCGTACGCCGCCCATTTTGCGGCCTGTACCTCATGCTTTGTTACCACTTTGCCAAAATACAACTTATCTAGCAGCGTTTAAAGCGGCTAATGTTTCGCCAGCCTCCAACCTTCCGGGAATTTTAGCGCGAGTACGCTTTGTCTTAGCGGGATCTTGAGCAGGTTCTTGAGCAGGTACTTGAGTAGGTAGTTGAGCAGGTACCGTCGCTCCGCATGGTCTGGCGTTGCGCTGCTAAGTTACGCCATCGAGCCCTGCTGGTGAACCACTGCAATATTATAACATTTTTATTTTTTCGCGTTGGCCACTCTCAAAAGTCGGAGCTGCAAGCGCAGATGCGCCGGTTTCAGACGTGGACTCGGTGAAGACTGCATGTTTGTAAGTGATCATGCCGGCAGCTACCGGATCTTAAAGAGGATCGTGATCGAAGTAGAGGTTCGCACAGATACCTGACAGCGATGCCTGGACAAGTGGGTCTTTTTTAAGTCGCTCGCCAGCTTATCAGCATCATCAATTTTAAGACTCTGCCTACTTCGGCCGTTTATAGGTCGACTAATGTCGCGCCAAGCGAAGCTATCATCTTAGCGCCAAGCTTTATTTCGTGCAGCGCGTGGACGCGTGCGACCTCAAACAGGCTAGGCCTTCTGGAGCAAGCTGCCTGTCAAGGTACTTCCGAGATGAGCCAGTCAAAACGATCTCTGCAGCCGCCGCCTCCTTGGCTGAGCCACCTGGAACCGCTGTGCTGGTCGCTGCTGGCTGAATGACTTTTCCGGGGTTTCGCTGCGCTTGTCGATAGCCGGCGCGCATGGACAAGAACACCGCCGTCTCGGCCGTGACGGCCGGCGTACATGGCGGAATATAAGGCAGCATTGTCTATCCGCCAGCCTGGCGCTATGCGCGACCTAACCAAACATCTGTTCGACGTCCATATCAATGCAACGTAAACTTTTGAGACCGCTAGGTCTAATGAGTAAAAGCGCGTTTTGCTTCGATCATTACTAGGTGCAGCTGCCGCGAAGAATCATCCGCGGCCATGCTATGACGCGTGCAAATAAATAACATGCATGAATCCGAAAAAAACGGCGCGGCAGCATCAATCAGCCAGGTTTCATCCATTCTTAGGTCGCTACAACCTTTTGGGCCTCATCACACATTTCTGGTGAGATTACATTGTTTTCACGCAGAACGTCTTTAAAGGTATCCGAGTCTTTGCAGTAGTACAGCGTGACCCAGGAGGTGTCTTCGCGAAATCCCTTGACCACCGTATTATTTCTCTGCGTAATGATCCAAACGTTAATGCAAGCGTACCTGCGTGAGAGCGGCCTCGCTACAGCGAGCCTGCTGCACCTCAGTCATAAAGGCGCGATCGTCAAGAAGGAAAAACGCGTTCTTGCGCGACAATAACTGTGTCAAAATTGTATCCTGTGGGGTCCACCAAAAGACCGCTTGTGTCTTTTTGTCCGCAGGTCCACGGCCGGTCGCTCACAGAGATGATGACGATCGTCGGGCAAATTATCAAAATGTAGACGAAAACGCAGCAGAACTCTGTTTTAAGGAGCTTGCAGGCGTAACAGCTTTTTCCGCAGCCACGCCGTCCGATGATCATAGAGCAGTGTTGCGGCGCAGTCACGCCTAGAACATTGCTGAGATGAACTGACAACTGGGTATGTTTAGCTGCGCATCGATTAGTGATAAAACGTACGCGTTTAAGACGCCGGCGGCTTCGGCTGTTTGTTTTTTAAAATTTGTTTTCGATTTGAAACGTTATGCCCTCGTGTCATACCCATAGTTGGGGCTGGCAGCCGAGTCCTCAAACAGCATAACAATGGTCTTTACGCTTTTTGCCTGGGGTGTTCAGGTTGATGTTTCACAATGTGTCGCTTTTGTTGAGAACTATTCTGCGTTGGTGCTGTACCCACGTGTCGTAGATGGGCACCTTGGCCAAGACTGGTTTTATCACCCCGGCCAGCTCTGGGTAGTTTAGGACATCAAACTCCAAAGACAGGCTGCTGATGACATATGTCGCCGTTGTTTGGCGCTTCAGAACACGCAGCCGTAGTCGTTGAATGTTAACTTGAAGGTATGCCTGTCAGTTAGTCAATTAGGGTCGACTGGTGGTAGGGTGTGTGGTCCGTCAGGATCTCAAAGTCAAGAGGAATGTAAAAGCGCGCGCCAAAAGTGTCCGACAGGATTTTGCCTGACAGTGAGGCCGCTACTGCGTTGCCTAGGCAAATGCGCAAGGCTGCCGTGTTGGCGTTTTGTATCCCCTAGTAGACAAGGTTTGTCCTGTCCTTGTCGGTTAGCCAAATATCCTTGTACATGCCCCAAACTTACGGTTATCTTCCCGCCCAAAGTTGTTCACAATGGTGTGGTTCGCGTCCGCCACACCCGTGCCCGACGTTAATGGCAGCGTGAAGGTCAGCCTGGCGCTGATGGGCACGATTACATCATTCTCGCCAATAGCTGCCAACATCGTCTTCGCTGACGACAGACCCGGCGATGTTGCGTTTGGCGAAGTAAAGGGTGCCAATAAAATAGTAAATTCTGCCGAGGACATTGTTCCGTATTTTTGTCTCACGCCAGTCTATTGACGCATAAACTCCATACTCGCTGCATAGGCTCATGTACCCTTCCATGTCAATGCCGTTATCGTGGCACCTCCAGTTTTCATTTCCTGGCAAGGCTACCTTTAGCTCTTCTATGATGCTGCAGGCCTGGCAGTAAACCTGAAATGCATAAATCGCAAGGAGGCTTCCGCTCGGCACTATGTGGTCGTTGAGGATTATGCTGCAACCGGTTGACGCGCACCAAACTGCAAAGTTTACCTGGTTGTGCCTTTCATGGTTACCATTCCACACATCTACTGGTGCATTTTATGTATGTGTATGATCATCTTGCCATCGCCTGGCAAAACGTACGAAGCAGAATCCGCAAGGATGACCATTTTTATCGGCACGGACGTCTTACAGCTTATGTGGAGGTTTGGCTCGATTATTGTTTTTGCCCCATTTAATTGTTTCTGCGCCAGTGTATATCTGCTGCGCGCCGGTAGTGTATTGCGCTTTAGGTTTGAATCTCAACGTAAAATCCATGATTTTTACCCTGAACAAACCTCTCAATGGGTCGGTGCCTTTGGAACAGGCTATATCTACTGAAAAAAATTCTTGCGTAACTCTGCGCGAGTTCAGGCACAAACCCGGATGTTTTAATATCTCAGAGATACTCGGAAACAACACATTTACTTATGCTGTCGGAGGAGGAGTTAAAACGAAAGTAACTATTCCGGATGGCTACTATGGTGTAAGAACCCTGCAAGAGTTTATTCAGCGTTTTTGTTCCCTACTTTAATTTAACCTATTTGACAGAAAGCGACAGAATACGCCTGGAAACAAGCGAGAATGATTCATTTTCATCAAGGAGTAAGTGGGAGACTCTTGAGGGTTACAATTTGTACGCTTTGGGGCTCAACAAAGGTAAATTGCTCGACCTGCCAAAATGTATCAATATACCTCAACTGTTCATTCACATGGACCGAATTAACACAACAGAAAATTACCTGGATGGCAAAAGCAGCACAGTGCTACATGTTGTGTCCGTTGGCCCAGAGATGTACGGTGATCTAAAAACATCAAACGCCAAACAAACGTATTGGCGCAGACTTCGCGCAGGAAATTTTCTTGAGCTCACGGTAAGCATTTTGGACGAACAATCAGTCGGTTAATATACTGGAATGTACCGTTGTCTTTGGAATCAAACACTGAGTCTAAGCGGGCCTCAGCACGTAGAAAGTACTGGCGCGTTTATAAAAAAAAGAATGGCAATACGATTGGCGGAAACCCAGTCATTGGCGGCCATAAGGTTACAAATCATGGGGTGGCGGCTGCTGCCTCTGACGCAGCCACTAAGGAATATGTGGATGCCGTTAGGTATACTAACGGTACTCAAAGGCGCGTTCAAGTGCAGCTAAATGCCTCAACAAATGTTGATGTTTCCATGCTAACCCTGGCAACTGGCAAGACTATAGCGAATGGCAAAATAAAGACTCTCGCCGTTTGTTTCGAGCGCGGAGCTGGAAAGTGGTTTCTGCTAGGCTCGCATATGTGCAGTACCGCCTGGACTACGCTAAATCTTCTAACACGCGACCCGTCGATTTTTGCTTACCATGGCGGAACTCTTTCTGTTTGGACAAAAGATTACATCATCGACTATACAGAGCTTTTCTTGCGCAAGCGTGGGGCAGGATGAGTCTACGTGTACCAGATTACTTTCACGGCAAGCCGCGTCCAACCACAAGGCCAGCTGCACCTGTCACTGTAGCAGCCGGAACGGCGGCTCCTGTAGCCGGGATAGCGGGCTTTATAAAGGAGCAATAAAAAAATTCAACTCAGAGGTTTATAGATCATGGACTCTCCTGGATTTAGATAGAATGAGTTACAAGAGTAAATATAAGAAATGCCATTTGATTTTCGATAGACTTTAGTAACCTTACTATTCCGTTCAAAACTCATAAATATATTATATTGTGATGACTTATGTACTCATTCTGACTGTAATGCTTGTGACTTTACGATGTGACATTTCGCTGGTTTAATACACAAATATGACAGGAATCAATCAGACTTCATATTGATAACGTTATAGGCTTTAATATATCGAAATGTGGGTGTAGCGTTTGTTACCGAACCAGACTGCAAGCTTGCCCAGGTTACAAGATTCATGTCTGAATGCCGAGATAAACATATTAAAAAACGACAATCCTGATAAGTAAACTCACAATTATTCAAATATTTTGTTTCATTATGTTATGATCTGAAGCCTGTCAGATACGACCGCTCTGTGATGATTCTATATTACCACCATGTCAACAATGTTCATCATACCAATTCTCGCAAGAAATGTGTTAACGAAAAAAAAATCTTTTCATTTTTCGTATCATAATAGTCATTAATTTGGCAAATTACAAAATCTGAAGCATTTTTTTTTTCTTTAGTTGATATAAGAACAATTTTCAGGAATGAAGTGAGAAAATGTTATATTAATACTCTTGGCTTTGCCATTCGTGACAACACAATGTTTCCACTTAACGCGTGAAATATTTCCTTATATCTACTCAAAAAACGTAGATTTCCTTTGTATTAATTCAGAGAACTACTGTAACAACCTTTCGCTAGATGCATAAAAATGGGTTTGGATTTCGCTTTCACATCCGTTTCAATATTTCTTGCATTACAAATATATGGTCCTTCCATTCTTGAATTGAAGCTGCTGATTACTAGTTCTTCATTGTCGCTGTCAATGTACCCCTCCCAAGAGAAACTGCAAACCGGGTTACATTCGGCGAAACACTTTACTGTGAAAGCATCATTTTCATTAAGGTAAATATCGCTTTCGGCTAGGTTCGATGCCACGTTGTAGGGTCCATCTAAATAAAAAAAAACAAGGTACTATCAACTGCATGAATGTGAGATAGGAATTCTGAAATTTCCACGCAAGCAAATGTTTAGGGAATGTATGTATGACTGTATGCATTCATGTGTGTTTGCATGTATGCCTGTATGTCTGGTTGACTAGATTAGAGGATATTTGGTGGACATTCAGTCTGCTTCTCCGTCCAATATATTGTTTTTGTCTGTTTGTCTGTCTAAAGAAAGCAAAAATAAGAACATTTCCATACGGACATCTAGAATATTAAAGAACGCTATGATATTAGTATGTGATCGCATAGAACAATATATACTTACAGTGTGGGTCTAGAGCAAAAGTTTCGCTTTTTATACAACAAAGGTTTTCTTTACATACTTCACATGAAAACAGGCTTGATTTGTCAACCGTCCATAAACTTTCAAACATCAGAATAGATGAATTTGTATAGATGCGTCCCATAGAATTTAAATTTGTCCCGTTCAATTTCCATCGATAGTTTACTCCATCGAGTTTGCCGGGAACAATACATGTTATATCCAACGGCTCATTAAGGATGGACTTTCTTGGTTTCTTGATTTGTGGTTTGTCTGGAAGTAAATATGCAATGAAATAAAACAAAAAAAATATACTTTTGGTAGACTTAAAGACATATTGTTTTCACTTTCATGGCAGAATAAATTTCGACAATCTTTATGAAGGATCATACGCCCCTCTTGTCATGATAAATTTTTCGTAAAAGTTACTTAACGCGAATACTTTCTGATAATCACTCTCTATAGTTGAACTTAAAAAACATCAGGAATTCAATGCGGGTTTAAAACCTTTCACAAAGAGTATTTTACCAGTAGATTCTCATATGCAAATTATGAGATGTGAAGTTCAAGTTGTATTTCTCAGCTTTCATTGGTGGAAATAAAACAATACAGCTCCAACCAATAACGTGGAACAATAAATGTCCTGTCCCGTGTAAAGAATTATCAGAAGGTTCAACTGTTGATGATGATGCAATTAAAAGAGAAAGTAATTGGCGTACTCTGAATGCCATACAATGTCGAAAACTAATTTTGTATGTGACACTATCAGAAAGCAACTGCAGATCCGTTACATTTCCAAGAACTTTCCACTCTAGATTCTTAAAGTCTCACCATGTAATTAAGCCGTAATTTACTAGCTGATAAATGGTTTTCCTACCATGATCACAGCAGTTACGTCCACAAACCAGAAACAACATAAACAATGATCAACGCAAATGAAATACCCACAAAGAGTTTAACAACACTTGAATAAATTTATCCATAAGAGTTTTAACTGGTCTAATTTTTTAAAAATGTTATCCCTATTCGTATAATTCAATATTCAAAGGAAATTTTTTTGTATAATTCCATTCTTTATTTTTATAATGTTTTTCGATTCACGGAAGTGTTTCAGTATTTCTAAACTTGTTATGCATATAATATTTTGTGCAAGGGATCAGCATTTCTTCAGAACTCCTGGTCATATTACCACCACACATGCAAAATAGAATTACAGTATTAATGATCTGTAATTTACAAAGAATATATCAGGATAATACGTACATGAGCATTAAGTTCATTCCTTTTGCAGATGTACGTACTAACTATTTAAAAGTTTCTTCCGATGAGAGTGTCAAAGATATAATATTGACGTACTATGCACATTCGAAAGACATAGCAAGAGTATTAAAGTATTCCAGTATTTTATATTTTTTATTGCAGGTGATAAAGGGCATAAAACTAAAATTTGCAAACTCATTTGGGGATGGGGTGGAAATATTAATAATACTACAGCGATAGTAAAGTTCTATTATTGTCAAGTGCATACAAATTGTTGAAATAAAGTATCGCACCAGAATGCTACAAGAGTACCGTGAAGGACACAGTATACGTCCGCCCCATGTTTAATAGTCTGTTATGTAAATAGCTGAAATTTGTGTGCATAAACCATTTTTCTTCTTTCAAAGTTACCTTGACCTTTTGACGTTTTGACCTCAAAATCAATGGATTTCTTTCTTCCCCAAGCACAGGCCACCAACAAAGTTTGATTTAGGTATGTGATATAGAACTAATGTTATTATGCGGAAACCATTGTCTTCTTGCAGTAAAAGTGACCTTGACCTTTGAGCTTTTGAGTGCGAAATCGATAGTTTTCTTTCTTACCCTTGTGCAAGTAATCCACAAAGTTTGGTAACTGTAGATAGTAGACAACTCAAAACGAAATTTACAGCGCACAGACCGACGGACGGACAACGTAAGAACACAATACGCTCCGTCTTATGGCAGGCGTACAAAAAGTAATATCCAGCTCAATATTCCCACAAGTCACTTGAAGTACGTAATCGTGAATATACATGTATTTAGCGCAGATGTGCACTGTATGTATACCTCAGGTGTAAATGCATAAGATCACTTAGGTTCATTTATCTTATTTGTGCCATTACGAAACTAGTGCTTTATTTTAGTAATGAATACAATGAAAGAAATGTACATAATTCTCGTTGTGGAGTAATTTATTTTCTTTAATAAAAATTTTTTATTACTTCTCTTCATTTTCAATATGTTCTTAAGATCAACGTTGAATGGCAAGGCTCCTTGAAAAGGTATTAGTGGAATGTCATCACTAAAAAAAAAAAAGAAAGAAAAAGGATGGGAAAAAGATGTTTTGATTATCCATTAATGTCTCTTTATCTCTTTATAACAGATAATTCTATCCAAGGTTCATTTTGGATACAAAACTTTTGATAAGTGCTTTTCCGTGATATATATATATATATATATATATATATATATATATATATATATATATATATATATATATATACATATATATGTATATATATATATATATATATATATATATATATATATATATATATATATATATATGATAGCGTTAACATTGTGCTCGTAGAAATAAGTTAAGAGCAAAGTCACTCAAAACCGTTCAATACATTGATCGAATTTCCAAATAGATTTCCAAGTCCTGCATGACAATAGGTCTCAATCAACACTTTGAATAATCAACACTTTGAATGAATTGACTATATTGCTTGTCTGATTTTGTGTAACAGACATTGCTCTTTACTTAAAGGCAACATTTCGACTATATCGTTGTTGATAATTCTACAGCAAAGTCAACAACCATGATTGATTCAGTTTAGCATTGGCCATGAAAACATGAATTGAATTTCTTTCTCAAAATTAGTATTCGAGTATATCATTAAAGTGGATATTAATAATTGAAAAATCTATTTGTAATAAAACATACCAATTACTATCAGCTCTTTGGTGATATTTCTTCTTTCATCAAATCCATGCTTTATCTGACACGTGTATATGCCACTCTCTGTTGGCGTTACGTTGATCAAAACCAACGAAAAAAACCATTCATTTCCACGGTTCCATGCTTCACAGTAGATCGACGAATCTTCCACTTTTTCACATACTCTATCATCCACCCATGCAATTTCGAATCCACTTGCATTGAAAACAGTTATTGTGATGGACCAGGATAATTCATATCCTAATGTCCATTCTAAAGTCGTATTGCATCCAGCGATGGCAAATAGTTGATGTTCTGAAGATATATATATATATATATATATATATATATATATATATATATATATATATATATATATATATATATATATATATATAATAGAAATAATAAGATTTTTAATAAGATTTTGAAACAGGCCATATGTATGTATGCATGAAGATTGTATATCTACAAGATATTCTTTGAAAGTATTCTACGACTTGTATACTTACCACTACATTTACCTTTCCCCATGATATATGCTATGTATATCCACAAAGTTACAACACCAGAGCGGCACATTTTCATATAAGAAGTGAATCGAAATAAATGTCATGTGTAGATATCTATATCATTTTAAATGAATGCTGAATATCATCCTTGTGAAAATTAGCCTAGTAAGTGACCCAGAGGAAACGCACGTCACTCTTCCGACCATAGAAGGAAAGCATAGAGGAAATTAATTTTTCTTACTTAGCTAGTTTGAGAAGACAAGGAGACAAGGGATTAAAGCTTTTTTTTTAATGCCAAAACCTCTATGAAGTGGGTAATGTGTTTTCATAAAATATGGAGTAAATACTATCCAAAAGGACACTTTTACATAGTTTAATATTATTAACTATGTAGAATGCCGTTCAGTATTTGAATTGTTTCTATATAATAAGGTTGTCAGGGGGAATATTAAGCCATAAGGCAGTGGACAACCCCCTTCCCCTGACATCTGTAGTATTATAAAAAAAGGCAGCTTTGCTGCATAGGCATCATTTTGGGTTCTGCTATCTCTTACTGTTGCTAGTGCTGCTAAACAGCAGTAATGCTCGTTCCACTTGTTTGTCATTTATTGTCATAAGCAAACATGGAGAGATCAAGAGATGAGACAGGAGATGTTGGTGATGTTAAAGTAGAATCACATTGAAGTGCAAATACACCTATATCTGAAAATGAATCAGCATACCAAAGTGGAGAAACTGTGCATTCACGATAGTCTTTTCTGTAAATGAAATGGGAAATAAGACATAATAATCAATGCAAATAACCTTTTGAAACTGTGAAAACCAGAAGAACAATAGACAAAGACTGAAATATGTTGTGCACAAAAATTAAAGTCATACGGCGGAAACCAGGATGTTGCTAGTTACAGACGATCAAGCAAAGTGCCTCCAATTTCACAATTAACGCAAGAGAAGACGTAGAGCAAATAAATGGGGCACATTTTGTCCGAATTTAAATTCTGTGCTAGTCTTTCCATGTTATGTTTCGGAATTATGTTGTCAAAACACCTCGTACCTTTTGTCTGGGTCAGTCAATAGTGAGATTCTTGAGTTTATTTCAAAATGGTGCTAAGTAATGTATAATACAAAACAATTTCATGTCTGAGATTTTCTAGTTAAAAATAGGCAGCCGATAAGAAGCTCCAATCCCGCCATACATTGAAATTCTATATGTATAAATTTAGAAGCAAATCCCCTGTAAAAGTCATTGCTGTCAATCATAACGAAGACAAGTTAAGCCAACTATTAACTATTGATAACACAAAATATTTCCTAATGATCGTGCAGACTCTGTTCAAATTACATTGAATATTAGTAATATTTTCCAAGTTAGACTTTTCAAAATTATGAATAAGACTTGGAATTAAGTTCTCTAAAGAGTCTGAGAGATATACTTACAATTTTTATGTATATATTGTAACGATGCAGCCATATAAAAGGAGACTTTAAATATATATATATATATATATATATATATATATATATATATATATATATATATATATTGTAACGATGCAGCCATATAAAAGGAGACTTTAAATATATATAGATATATATATATATATATATATATATATTGTAACGATGCAGCCATATAAAAGGAGACTTTAAATATATATATATATATATATATATATATATTGTAACGATGCAGCCATATAAAAGGAGACTTTAAATATATATATATATATATATATATATATATATATATATATTGTAACGATGCAGCCATATAAAAGGAGACTTTAAATATATATATATATATATATATATATATATATATATATATATATATATATATATATATATATATATTATAACGATGCAGCCAATCAGCCTCCTAATTAAGTCCCTATTTCCTGACAAGTAAGACTAAGTGTGACAAAGATCGATTAATTTATTTTAGCTTGTAAAAAATGGTATTTATAATTGGAAGAAAACTTCCCCTATTGATCCTAATGACATTGGTTTACCTTAAAGATTTTACAGCAAAATGGAGTGAATGCTAGCGTTTATAAATTTCTGGATAAATGTAGTGAAGGCAGAGTTTAATTTAAATGAAATCATACATTTCAAGAATAATATGATGTATTGCTTTCACCTATAGAATGCACAAGGTTGGAATAGCTCGAAAATTATAGCTTTAATTTGCTGCTGATGCTGTCACGATACCAAACACCAAGTGTCGAACTAGTCGTTGCATGTTTATATCTTGTACATCGTGTATTAGTCTTTTCTACTGTGCTGAGTTGTGTAAAGCAGAAATTGCGGAATAGGCTACGTTCTGTCGGGCGATATATGCAAGCAAATTTTGTTATCTCGAGTACAAATATACTGAAAAAGTTGTGTTCTGTTAGAACGAATATACTGAGCCGGTTCCGTTCTGTTGAACAGTGTCCCGAAGGGGTTGAATTATATTCTAGTCGTTTTGTTGGGTACACCGTCCTGAGCAGGTATATTCTGTTAAATTGACTGCATGACTTTAAATTAATTATTTAAATACGTACACACCTGCGTTAATTTATAAATTGCACAGATTTTGAAGGGAGATTATGGCGTCCCATAACGATGCAAAGAAGGTAATATCGGGGATTCAATGATGTTCTATCAGGCGTCAAAATTCAGAGCTTTAAACTTCAGTAACTTGCTTCCAAACCATTCCTGAGTCCCTAAAGGAAGAGGCGATATCACAATGCGTAATCTCAAGGTTACTCACCATTGAATTAAACGAATATGTTCTTTGCTCTGGTTTGCTATAAGTATATTATTTATTATCGAGACAACTGTAGTAAAGTTCCTTGTACAAGGAGACACTACAGTAGCCGACCAGGTATGATCCGATTGTAGGATTCGAACTTGCACCCTTTCGGTCATGAGTTCGGCACACTAACCACTGAGCTTCCGTGGCTAGTAGAATATGTTGTACGGTACATATGGTAATAAAAAAATAAAATCCATATCTGCTTTTTGTTAACTCACTTCATCTTCTGGTACCCATGTTGATTTCTTCGATAATACAACAGTAACTAAAAAATAAGTAGATAAAGTCTTTTTTTAAGATTGTTTTGCTGTTGGATAAATGCGCTCATTATGTAAGAATGCACCTGGCGAATCAAGAACAGAAAGGCAAGAAAGTAAATCACTATGTTCTGTGTCTGAAAAATTATTTCAATTTCGGAAAGATTTGCCTAACATTTCACTCTGCTTCATGTTTCTTCCCTATTATGAATATCATTGCAATTTCATACAAATTGAATTTATGATTAATCTGACTGCAGTTGAACTATTTTACCTATGAATACCTGTGAATAGTTTACACTAACAGAGAGGAAAAGATGCAGTTAGATATTAAGTTAAATTTATACTGGGCATGTCAGAGAGAGAATAAATATGAGCGAGCGCTAATGATGAGATGATAGTTAGCTTGCGTGCTAGCTATCTTGTACATCCATATGAAAAGAAATATGATATATAGATGGGTTGATCTTTGAAATGATTTATCCATCCAAGAGGAGAGGAATAATATTGGAAATATTTACATAAGTTTGATAGTATGTGCCAAATATATGCGATCTAGATTAAAGTGCACAAGAAAGCAAGCGTTGAATAGCTATTATTTTCTTTTGCTGTTGATTGCAACCTTGTTTATATTATTTGGTCAGAGTGTTTTGGAAATATGACATTCAGAGGTGATTAAAATATTCGACCCAAGCGATATAAAACAATGACTAGCAATAACGAAGTGACGCAATTACATGCGATATATTGTGTATTCAAATGCAACAATATACTTACACTTTCAATTAATGATACACTATTGTTTAAATTACAAAGAAATATCAAAAACAATAAAACGAGACAAAAGGGGTAAAGGCATATATATGTATATCGGTATTGTACATTTTTGCTCTGATTCCTCTCCCGTTAGCTGCCAGTTTCCAGTAAAAGATTCCCTACCGTAGTTCACAGTTGTTTAAAACCAAAAACTTCTTTCAACTGCGACAGCTCGTCTAATAATAATATTTATAACAAAAATAATTCCTAGACTTGAAGTATACATATTAAGAAAGTCTATTACTTGACTTGATATGTAATTGCATGGCTGGTGATAATGACTGATTTAGAAACAACACATTTTAATGGTATCAATTATGTTTTTGCGTACCTCTTCTCCAGACCTTTCGTAGGAATAAAGGTCTGCTATTCAAAATACACCCCCTAAGTTGGTCAAATATATTGTCTCAGTTATTCTTCCCTTTTAAAGGCGAAATTAAACTGTAAACTGGACATGTACATAATAAAGTGAGCCTGATTCAGTCCTAACTTCAGAGATAAAAGAGTCAGCAACAACTGTTTGTCAATATCAAAGGGTAGCTATCTCCAGTACGTATGTATTGCTGCATTATTACAAACAGTGCAGTGAAATATACAATAGACCATCACCAGATGGAGTAAATAAACACGTAATGTTTAGCTCTCCTTGCATTATAAATTTCAGGTCTATAATATTACAAAACAAACTTTTCTTTCTTCAAATGTTTACTAATTTTATAAAAGATACATTCAGCTGAATGAAATACAATGCTTAAAGTCCAATTATTGACAATGAAATGATAATTATTGATCAGTAAAAGGTTTAAAGGAAGTGTATATACGACCTTTGATGTAAATTTAAAAATGAATCAACTCTCTGCAATTTACTTACATGCCATCTGTCATTGTTTGAATTTGTTATTTCATATTATTGATAACGTGATTTTATTAATAAAAGTTACTTTAATATATTTAGAGTAATTTAAATTTAAAATTTGAAAGTCAATTAAAATGTCCCCAACCTTTTTTTTCCATAGTATAAATTACTTTAGACGCAAATAACTATTCGAACCTCGAGTCGGAAAGAGACGATGTTGATCCAGATTGGTGCCGGCAGTGGCGTTGGTTACTTACATCACCAGGAAACAGTTTCATGTCAGGTAATAATATCATAAATGACATCATAATGTCAAACATCGCAGAGTCTTACGTATACTTTGCAGTCATTTCGTTACACTGACTGGCTGTTGTTATTAAACTAAATTACTCATTTTCGTAATGTAATCAACAGAGCTGTAAATTTGGGCTAAAGAAAACCCACATGAAATTCATGAAAGTAGATGAATACTCTCATGAGTATTGACACTCAACACTCCACTGTTGTATGTTTGGCAACGTGACATGTATTGACTGTTGGGACGTATATATATGTCTCTTTGTGCCACTATATTATGTTGTGTAAAACATGTCAATTTACTTTGAGCTCTACTCGGTGCACAATAAATAGATTATATTGTGTCTCGAAGGTTGAGTGTATTGGTTGCAATTTAGAAATTTAGAAGTATTGTAGATATGTTCTCTATAGGGGTACGAAAATGTTTAAACACGTTTCAACGGGTTAACTGTTTTAGAACTGTCCATACTTAAACTAGTACGGAAGACTTCATAAGTTTTATAATAGTTTGTGCCACCCAGCGTCCCGTCATGGGTACCAATCAAATAGTACAGTAATTGTAAATTTATACACATATTTATGTATATTAGTCTATTTCTACCTGCAAACTACAGTACTCGAACAACCTGACTGACCATAAAGTGCTAAATTTAATGAGTGAAAATCAATGTCAGAGATCTTGTCCAATCATCCTAACTTTTCTTCGGGGTATATTTTGATCACAAAATACAAATGATAAAGCATAAAGTATAAGATATGGACATATTCATTGAAGATCGTAATTGAATTATCGATCAATTCTTTATGTATTTATTTATATATATATATATGTCAAAAGACAAATCAGCGCATGAAAAATTATATCGTGTCGAGGCAATATTTTAAAGTGTGTCGCTTTGAGATACTCCACAGCAGTCGAACCGGACTGATCAGGGCGGGATTCAGACCAGCGCCCATCTGATCACGAATCTGGCAAGCTAACCGCTAAGCTGCCGCAGCTTCCTGAGATGATGAATCAATTATTTAATATGAGTTGATAAAAGCCACTTATTAATATACCGCCGGGATTTAACAATTCACCAGTTAGGGCGATACATCCATAAATGTCATCATATAGAATGTCCGCACACACACCTCCAATCATGTATGGTGGTTGCTAAACTGATGTTTCATCATGCTTCAGATGCGCAAACTTCTCAGTGAAGTGAACAAAAGTATAATATAACTACGAATACTATCAACACGCATAATGCCCGTGGATATGCAGATTCTTTATTTAAGCTCATATAATTCAACATTAAAACTTCCAGGCTCAAATGTCCACTGGCCCGCAGATAATATAAACTTTGAGCTTGTGTTAGTGCTTGAGATTTTGTTTGGACAACACTCAGATAACTTTACATTTTTAAATGGCTCAATCATTGACTGGAGTTAAGACTTGTAAGATGTCTAGGCCTGGACAGCGACAATATGGGATGTGAGTTGGCACCTGAAACCAGAAATATATTTCGGCCTATATCACCACACTGATGATTTGGTGCCCCTGGTTCAGCTAAAGTCTTGACATGATATTGTTTTGTTTTGGTTTTTGGGGTTTTTTTGGGGTGGGGGGAGGGGGGTTGTCATAATGTTCAAGGTCAATAACAACTAAGTTGCCATCTTATCATCAAAGTTTAAATCAATAAGGCGCGATATTCACAATTTTTATATAATATTTATAATAGATCCATAATCGTGTACAGTTTTGTAAATTCAAACTTTTCTTGTGTTTATTGTTTGTCTCAGTTTTGTAATTTTGCCTTGACAAAGAGAGAGAGAGAGAGAGAGAGAGAGAGAGAGAGAGAGAGAGAGAGAGACTCGCATTTGTGAAAAGTCAGGCTGGTTTCAGGAAAAATATATTCACAGTTTATAAAATTTTCACATTACACGGAGTGATAACTCATTATATTAATTCTGGTAAAAGAATTGTTTTGTGATTTATTTTACTTACGTGTTTGATTTCATAGTCAGTGATGTTTTAATGATAGTAGTATAGTGTCGCACTCTAGATCCAAAATAATGACACTCTGGACTCAAAAGGAAATTAAACATGTGATTCCTACTCTGGAGCCAAATGAGAATTTAACACTGAAATATTATTCCAGCCTTTAGCGGGAATTTAGCATGGTGGGGTTCTCTGTCCTCTAACGGGAATTTAACAAAGTGTAGGAATATACACACACGCAAGGATAGAGAGAACAAGAAACACATACCTGAGAATAGACATCAGCTTACTTTTACGATCCAAACACGAATATACCCGTTATAAATCCTCTATACAACAAAGGGGAGTTTAAAATGTGTGTTACTTTGTTCGCTTGATTAACATATTAGCAGAAAATGTGTTGCTGTGCTAATGTTTGTAGGAGGTTTATGTTATTTCTTCAATAGTCAGTGTATTGCAAAATGACGAAATGAGAGAAAGAGAGAATTTAACATTAGGCCGCCATTTTGAACTTAACAGGGGAATGAGTATTGTTTTGCTTTTTAGTTGGGGGGACAAATTCACCAGTCTTACTACCTACCCCCTCCCCCCGTTATGTTTTTGTATAAGGCTGGCACATTTTGTATTCATCAATGTCTGAAGACCAGTGTTATTTTTGTTACATTGTTGAATGAATGCCTTGACCTTGCCTTACTATTTGTTATGTGCCAAAATTACATTGCTTGTATTTAATTCACTCACTAAAAAGATTTTACACACAATGTTGCCAGCCTTACTGTCATCCCGTTGTTTGTGTGTTTGTGTGTGTGTGTGTGTGTGTGTGTGTGTGTGTGTGTGTGTGTGTGTGTGTGTGTGTGTGTGTATGTGTGTGTGTGTGTTTTGTTTTTTGGGGTTTTTTTGCGAAATACAGTGTGTGGAATTTACGATTTCTGGTCATATTGCAACATTTTATTTAGAGACGATGTTATATGTCTGCCCTATGTCGTTTCTTTGCATTGAAATAGCAGTGTCGGATCGATAGGCAATTTTTTGCAAAATATTTTTCGGATGCTGTTACTAGTGCAAGAAATGTGGTAAAGTGACCACGGATTTAGCAATTGGGAGCAACATAACCATTGTAGAAAGATATGTCGTGGCTGTTTAGCTTCCAGACCATGCATTCCGCATTCCCGAGGGACAAAAAAGGATTCGATGCTCTTCTTGCAAAGCGAACATTCGTCAGTTAAACGTGTTATGAGCGACATCACATGAAACAATTACAACAACAGAAAAGTGCTTGCGAATTATTTACAGTTTGTTCCACTTGTGGACAACATGTTTGTACGAATAACTACAAGTCACACATTTACGCTGGAAAGAAAAGATGTCGTTTTCGTGACCAAGTCGTCGAGTTATAGCATCAGTGTTACATTCAAAGATATGACAACGAAATCGAGGGAGAATCGAATGTCGACAAGAACAATAGAAAGAAACAAGACCATCGTGTGGATTTTTTTTTTTTTCTTTTTTGGTTGGTTGGTTGGGGGGGGGGGGGGGGGCTTTGAATTTTCACAAGAGACTGGAATTTACTTCCTTAATTTTGGTTTGGATCATTATGCTTGCGATAAGTGCATTCATACTCTTACCGAATTTGTTTGAGGAGTGAATTTTTGGCCCCACCGACGACACTTGGAGCAAAGAGGAGGTCTATCGTTACGGGAGCTCTCATCAATATACCACAGTCATGCCTCACAAAAGTATTCTCAGGCTACGACGGACAATTTCTTTTGAAACATCATTCAGAACAGGTCACCGAATTTTCATCAGTCGTCATGAATGGAGCCAAAGTCATTTACATGAAAGCGAGAAACGTCCAATTTAAAGATTGCGTGACTTATTTGGTTATGCCTTTTGCTAGAATGTCTAAAACGTTTGAAATTACAGAAATGGCTAAAGGCTATTTTTCACACTATTTCACACTCTTCAGACACCTTTGACTTTCAAGAAGAAATGGTGAAATAGTGTCGATCTGATGTAGACATGTTACGAAGTTGTTGTGGAAAATGTAGACAATTATTACATGTCACGGAGGTATTGATCTCTTAAAGGAGGCTTCTACCAATGCTAAAGCGTGTAAATTACTGTACCGAAAGAAGTTCATACCCGAGAACACACCAGCCATTATGACACCTGTTACGGAATTATATATATTTTTCTTTAAATAATGGTATAGTTTATTAGTTTATGATCTCTGTTCTTAGTCGAAACAGCTGTCGTCTTATGAGTATACATACGGTAGGCTCGATCGATAGCTAAAATTTTTAGTACATCACGTGTTAGCGCGCGAGAGAAATGAACTTTTGACCTAGTTCTCGTACTTTTCGGAGTAAACATTATATTGACCAGGAATTATAGTTTAAGGTCATTACCGAAGAATGAATCGTGTTTACTAGAAGGAAATTATTTCGAAATACCCAGTTATTTATCGAAGACGTAGAATGGGTTTTTATTTCGATTCTGCGCATTAGGAAGACTATATATATGGATTAATAATAGCATTGGAGCATTCTTCATAGTTACAGAGAGATTGAGAGGTCATAACGAATTTGATTCATTTTGAGTGTGGGATATTATTCTTTGGATATTTATTAATTAATACAGTACATCTAGGATTCAGTACTGTGTCATCAACCTGAATTATTATACAGCTCCGTGGAATTATCGGAAACATTTCTAGAACTTGTGAGATTCCATTTTAGCAAGGAATATTTACATATAACTAATTATTATCAACATATTAGCACAGTAAAGGCTACTTCATTCGGAACATACATTCGGAATAGTTGGATTAACTTCCGGAACAGTGAACTTTAAAACAATTTAGGACTTTTAAGGACATTCTATACTGTAAGTTATTTTTAATTCTTTCAATTTAATTGTTTGTTGAAATATTTTTTTATATTTTAGGAAATTAAAGATTTGTATTTTAAATCTTGAAAGCTTGTTTGAGTCTTTTCTTTTGTTACATAACCCCTAGTCGTAACAGAAGAAATTGAGGAGCTCGTCTTGGATTTGAAATTTGAATAATTTCGGGATCCAAATTTGAATATTTTGGGATTTAGATTTAATTAAATATTTTCGAGGTTTTAATATTTCCGAGATCTTGATACATCGGAAAGTTTCTTTTGGGGATTTGAATTTCATTCTTTGAGATTTTAGTGGTCTTTTTGATCTCCAGATTAAGAAATAACGAGAAACGAACAGGCTTTCATAATGACATCCAGAGTAGAAAGTTTCGTAGCTGATCCCACCCAGGAGAAATTTGAGTCCTTAAAGAAGGACGAATTACTTCAAATTGCTAAACATTATAGTCTGACTGAAGCGAAAGCTTCCATGTTAAAACAAGATATTAGGAGTCATTATTCGTTCACTTTTAAAATGTGATTCTAATGCCCAAGCTAAACAGCCAAAACCTAAAAGACAGACCAAAAATAAGAGAGGGACGGTAAGTTCACACTCTAAAAAAAACTCGAAAGAAAACAAATCCTTCAAGAAAGAGATGTACTGCCGTTAGAACGATCACGTACTCACAAAAACTTCGCGCTGTAACTGTCTCCCCTTCCATTTCTCCTCCGTTAATGATGATGCCCGCTAAACCTGATTTAAGACCAGTGTTTCTTCATTTTGTTAAAAAAATCAAAACCCATCTCAAAGAAACTTGTATTCCATCGACGTCTTCTTTTTTTGATCAAGCAACTGCTGCAGCCACAAAAGTGGCATCTCGTAAGACAAAAAGTACAAGGCAGATCAGGCATGTTACAAAGTGTACTTGGTTTGTCCAAAGACGGACTGGCACGATTTAGTCAGTTAAGAACAACAGTTACACCTAAAATCAAGTTGATACAACGTCCCGACAATCAGCCGAGACGAATTCTAATATAAAGGAAGACGTGCCAAACAAGATTCACTTCTGCTTTCATCCTGGATACCATCGTCCAGACAAACCTTTCATAAAAGGAACAAATGGTCTTCCTCCCCCTTTAGTTAAAAACTGGGATGTTTTTCAATACTTACCACATCCAATGATCAGATGAAAAAAAAATACAAATCATTCAAAAAGCATCAAAGAAATCATTGATACCGTGTGTGAATGTTGTTTGAACGTTTTGAAAGGAACGGTTCCTTTGACCCATAGACAGAAACAGCAATTAGGACAACAACATGGTTACGTTCTTAGACGAAAGGCGAAAAGAAAATTCCAACCAGTCAAAAGAAAAAAAATATGCTCATTCAACGAGGAGGATTTCTATTCATGTTGATAGGACCTTTCTTAAAAGTAGCTGCTCTTTTGTTAGAATCGATTGCTGGACCGATTTGAGGAGGAGTGATGAAACGAAAATAAAAAGGACACACGATCCTGGAAAGACATCACAATTATACCCTTGGATCACATGGAAGGACGAAAATTGACTTTAGTCCCTTACCAACGATGGATGGAAGTCCATCACTGGTACGAACAACGAATATTTACCTCCTAATCCTAATCTCACCGAGATGTCACATTTACAACAAGAGTTACAATCGTTGATGTATCGCACAGATTTGTCAGAAACGGAAACATTGCAACGCTACGGTCAATTATTTCAAGCACTTCAACTGTTTCACCTTAAAGCTTTAGACGAGACGACTCTGAGTGAAAAACAAAGAGTAACAGCAGCTTCCAAAATGATGACAGACACAGCGCTGGGGATGATAGAAAAGGATACTTTGAAGCAGAACTTCAAACTCCACTTGCTAGAATACCCACGTTGACACCTACATCAAGAATTGAGTGGATCGGAACGGTAATGTCCACACCCTTGACAGCAGAAGAGATAAAGAAGTGAAAAAAGAGGTCAGACAAGATCCGATCACCCATGCTCAAAGAACTAATGAACCCATGAAATATTAAATAAAACAAATTCAATTCAAAGAAAAGATCATCAGCATTTGGTTGACATATTGAGCAGCATCAACAACAAATCACATGGAGACACGTTTAGCCAGCATTTGCTACAATCCTTGCTTATTTAGTGTCGTACAATCCAAGTTACAAATATTGGCAAAGTACTGGACAAAACCAAAAAACGGGTACTGATTGAGTACCATCCAATTTCTAATCGTCTCAAATTAAACTTTTCTGAGGTCTAAAGGCTGTCTATTAAACTTTCTTCCAGTTTGTTTGCTATTCTGGGTAGAAACACAGATCTAGTTCCTACCAAAGAAACGATTCTACGTGTATTTTTAATCCCCTTTTCGAATTGAAGGAAGGACTTAATTTAATGTTTGTGTACTATGATGACTTTGAGTACGACGTCGTAAGAAACACAACTGTTCCTTTCCTGGGAGTTATTCCTTTCACAGTGGATTCTGACAAAGCTACTTACGATGAAGAAGTTAACAAGTATCACGTTCACTGATAAGTTGTAGATCCTCATTATCTTCTTGTCAGCAAATCGTATTTTGACAGTGTCAATATTAGTATAAAAGGTGATCCGGAACAAAATATTATATTCTAGAAAAAAAAAGTTACCTTGAAACTACATTTTTGAAAAAGATTCTCCAGTGAATTGTAACAGATGTATCCTGTGTACAGTGGAGTAGCTCAACAACAAGCACATGGTTTAGGAGATATGTTAAAATCTGCTTTTTGTACGATAGGACCCATTTTGAAACCTATGGTCACTCGATGATTGCATGGTTTAAAAGATATAAATTTGACGCACGGAAAAGAATTTCTCCAAAAAGTACTCATCGGCCAACAAAGTCCTAAAGAGTCTTTAATCAAATCAGGAAACAATGTATTGATTCAAACAGGAAAATAACTCTTGGGTCGCCGAGACACCCCTATAAAATCGTCACAAACTCCTGTCGAAGGAATTGATTTCTCTTCTACGCCACAGCAAGGTGAAGGCAGAAAGAGACATCGAAAAACTTTCAGACCTCACAAACAAGTCCAAAATAAGACCAAACAAAAAACCAACATCAGTCAGAGAATTTATATATTTGATTACTAAAATAATGATGCGTCGAGATTCCTGCAAATGTTTCAAGTCGGAACTTGATCTGTTTGCCATGCCACCGACGATCATGACGATGCAAAAATCTCGGTGAACAGAATTTAATCCCATATCGTCTTTAACTACCTAAACAAATATCAAACTTGAAATCAATGAACAAACCGAAGATTACATCGATCTAAATACCTGTTAGCTGTACCTGAAAGTCAAAGTTGTCAAAATAGACAGCAGCAATCCAGGGATTGATACTAGAGTAGCCCCCATCACCAAGTGTATGCATTCGTTGTTTAGCGATGTGGATTTGTACTTCAGCAGCAAATTAGTCGGAAGCAGATTGGACACGTACCCTTACCGAGCTTACTTGGAAAATCTCTTGATGTACGGAAAAGAAGTCAAGAACAGACATCTGGATGCCTCCGTGATGTGGATACCTAACATTTTGGATGCCTTCAACGAGACGGCTTTGACAGAAGATGACGATTCTCACAATGTGAGAGAAGAAAATCAAACAAGGAAGTAGTTTATAAATGATGGATTGATTGCATTTGGACATGTGGTTGCAAGACAAGTATTTGTTAAATGGTGTGGATGTACGTCTGAGACTCAATCGAAGTAGTACCGTGTTTCACTTGATGGCCAGTGTTAACGTCTACAAAACGAACAGCGAAGAAGCCAGACTTTAGCTCGACGTGCGGAAGTCTTCCTAAAATGGGAATCAACATCAGACAAACTCTGACCATAAAACAGCCATGTATCCTCTACAACAAGTTTAGGTCAAAAACTTCACCATTGCATCTGGACTCTAATCCAAAATCGAAGATCGTGTTTTCCAAGGCCAACCACAAAAACCTTTACTCGTTGGCATCGTTAGTAATGTAGCCGTCAATGGAGCTATCGATCAAACTCCTTTCAAATTTCAATAATTCAACGTGTTCAAGATAGATGTCACCAGAAATAGGCAGACGTTGTGTACCAAACCTTTTTGAATCTAACTTTGCCCTGAAAAATTACTTGAAATCTTACTTGACTCTGTTTGAAGCCAGAACACAATTAGGAACCAACGGGAGCAACGGCATTTAGTACGACGTTTATTCAGGAGGATATGCTTTGTCGGGATTTGATTTTAGTCTAGACCAATGCAGCAACGATGGACATTTTCATCCTATAAAATCATGGCCAACTCCGTGTGGAACTTCAGCTTGCATTGGCTCTGGTGAACACAGTGAATGTCATTTTTTATGCAGAATTTGACAATACATTTTGAGAGAAGTGATCTTAGACTATTGCAAAGATGGAAGACGAGCCCTTGGACATAGATGATGATGATGTTTTCTATCCAGAATAGCAGTAGTCACAGACACTCAGTGGAGACGAAGAAGAAAGAAATATATGGTACACAAAGTCATGGATTTAAACAATGAGGATGGTGTTTTCCAACCAGAACAGCAGTTACAGAGCACAAATGCACAAGACAAAGATAGTCATGATGTCACGATAGAAAGAGTAAGCACAACACTTAGTCTCCTGTTTTGCTCTCCACTTGGCAGAAAGAATCACAAGTCTGACCAAAGAACATTGTTATGGTTGTCAAATGGATCATCTTAGTCAAGTGCAACACGGCAAATGTTTAATGAAGAATCAAGTGGTGTAAAGACATAAGTGACCATTCCCTACTTCCACTGACTTCCTTGGAGACGAAACAGATTGAAGTTCTCTTGCAACTGAGTACTGAGACTGTCCGTTCATTGACTTAATTGACAAATATTTTTTCAAGGAAAAAGTATAGTGCGAACTCGTGACTTATCATTACCTGTGAAAATGAATACCTGGGAATTTCATTACCTTCTGACTCACAGTTAGTACACACCTTCATGGAATCTAGTGGTGTGTGCTAAAGATGAACTTCCACACCAAAAACCTAAAGACGTTTGCGCCTATGTCATCAACACAGACGACAGTCATCGTTCAGGAACCCATTAGGTAACTGTTTACCTTCCCAAGGACCACAACATGGAATACTTTGATTCCTATGGATTACCTCATTTGGAAGACATCATCGACTTTATAAGAAGGAAATGCTGCTGCTTTGGACTTCAAAATTAATTAGATAGTCCGATTATTTGTTCGTAAGTGTGTTGGGATATTTTGCAATGAGTCTCTTTTTTTTATCTCTCTTAGGGTTTCCTATAATTGTTTACGTGTATTTCTGTATAATGGATTGTTTTCATAGTTGATCCTAGAATGTCTTCTGTGTAGTAATCTGAGACTATAATAACTACTGGCCATCATTTGCTTGCTTCTTTGATTACAATATTTTTGTCCTTGTTTGGTCTATTTATTGCTCTCTGTGTCTCTGTCTCTCTCTCTCTCTCTCTCTCTCTCTCTCTCTCTCTCTCTCTCTCTCTCTCTCTCTCTCTCTCTCTCTCTCTGTGCTTTAGATGATTTAGTCCTTCGATGTTCTTTGAATCTAGAAGACTTGTTCTTGCAAGTTTCGATGTAGTTCTCGGGATGAATATAGCTGTGTTTTTGGTGGAATGAAATTTGATGAACTATTTACAAAGGATTCGTCTTCTTATTTGATTTATCACAAAAGTATTCCCTGATTCGTTGTTTTCTACAGGTCTTGTCTACGTCATCTCTAAATTTGTCCATACTGGGCTTTGATGTTGGTGTAAATTGTAGCCACTTTTCCAATAGCTCTATTGCATTTGAATCTATTTTTCTACTAGAAAGATTTATACTTTTTCTACCTATTTATCCACAATTTTCGGGTTTGTTTACTCCATATCCGGTTTGTGTCTGTTTACTTTATTTCCTCCCTGTCGAAAAAAAATGAAAATGTATCTATTTGAATTGTGGTACTTTATCCGCGGAGTTTCCTCCCTATTTTGACGAAAATCGTGTGTGTGTGTGTTCGTCCACTACATACATTAATGTTTACTTCTCTGGGTCTTTCTTCTCTTGTCACGTGTGAGTGCAGCTTAGTGCGGCGCTGCAACCCCGAACTCGACCTGTTCGAGCGTACTTAGTTTCCCCTAGTCCTTTGTCTATTGAAAAAGTCAGTCGGTCTAGATTCGTGGAATTTATTATGAGCACGTGGATCTCAATTTCTATGTCCCTTGTTCTGTTCTCTTGCAAGTCTTGTTTGTTGTCTCTTGTTATGTTCAACATTGGAAATACCCTCACCATGTCTTATATATCCAGACGTGTTCCATTAACCATGCTTCTTTCTTTTCTTCTGCCACATCTTGAATTATTAACTTTCTTCTAGTTGAAACACATTTCAAACAAATTTCCCGAGATTTTCTGCTTTGACTTCTGACGCGAGTAAGCATTAAGTCATTTAGCCTTTATGTATTATGCAAGTGATTAGAACAATCTACACGTCAATAAATACCCATCCATGATCATTTAATCATATGTATGCATGTATGTATGTATGTATGTATGTATGTATGTATATATATAGAGAGAGACAGACAGACAGACAGAGAGAAAATTACAAATAACGTCCTTTCCAAAAATTGGACATCATCTTGGAACGTTTCGCCACATTAAAAATGTGACTCTATTACGTCGTTGCATCTTTGCATTCAAACTCCTGTGTATTGATTGCTATTCAGGATGCATTCTCATAGGGAATAGGGAATATTAGTTCTTTGAGAAGTGAATACAATATGAAAAGGTAGAACTCTTTTTTCGTGTCGCATTTATATAACTTCTCTTTCATGTTTGCTTTGCTAGGGAAAATTCAATTTTTCTTGACCAAAATGAAATCAGTTTTTCAGATATATACCTAGCACCTAGTTGTGCTACTACAAACCCTTGCGTCTAACGGGAGTGGGTATCAACAGAAACTGGCATAGAACTTTCAAATATTTGCCATGTTTAACACTACTAATTGCTGGCAGACTGTTGAATGTTGCTGAGATTTTCTTTTTTAAATGTAAGCCTTACACGTACCTTTCGTACATACATACATGTCTTACAGAAATTATTTATTTAAATGTGACAATATCTGTTTTTACCTTTGCAATATTTAATGTATATTTGCATTTAGATGCTGAACACAAATTAATCACTGGATGTATCATTGTTTTATCCGATAACAGATTGTATGTAACGCAATCAACATGTACTATCCCAATTGTCTAATTTGCATTTGGATATATTTTTACAGTCACAATATAATGATTAATGACCTATTTCATAATGGATCATTGTTTCTACATTTTCTTATTACTTAAGACGCGTACAAAAAAAGCACTTTCTATTTCCTCTTTCTGGTCTCCGATTAATACAATATTGGATTGGATCAGTCATTGTTTTCGTTTCCTCCTCATTATTATATTTATTATATTAGTCACGCATTTGCGTAAAACCACATCCAGAATAATTGAAATAACTTTATCTCACTCTCAAATAAAACACTGCCTATTGTTTATGTAGCTTCGAAAAATATCAATTATTAAATCGAATATGTTGTTGTCAAAGGGTACATTAAGGCACATGCTAATACGAAATTTTGTCCCAACAAGCATAACCAATTCATAACTTTATATATTATCCAAAAATTAGAACCAATGAAAAATTTCAAAGAGAACTCAGCCTTAAATAACGGTTTTTAACACCAGTTATATTACAATAAATATCTTATTCTGAATTATTTTCCCCTGGTAAACAAAGTGTTTCAAATACCAATTGTTTTGCACTTAACAATTGTGATGCTTCTGAAAAATAAATGGGCAATATTTTCCATGACATGAAACGATCACTCAAGCATATGAACAGACAAAAGAAATCTATAATCAAGCAATCGTTTTCATATTGCATTTTGACATACTATGTAGCAAAGAAAAACGAAACATTTTGATCTCTAGTACAATAACAAAGCATGCACTTGGACTTCCCTTGACAACTTCTTACATTATATATGCTTAGCTTGTAAAGGAGATTGTTGGTTAGGAAAAAAGTTTTTAAAGGTACTGCTGATCAAAACGTAGCCTGATAGTTCCTTTTTCAAACACCAAAACGCCACAAACAGTTACTCGGCTTCTAAACCATACGTTCTACGTGATCCGTGTGCTCATAAATGTAATAAAAGCACGATCATTTCTGAAGTAATAAAAACTAAGCGAGAACGTCTGGGCCAGATTATACACTTTCTAAGCCACAAACACCTGAACTGAAGAATATATTTCTAGGTCATGCATATATTAACAGACCAAATGTCTTATCAAATAAACCCCTAATTAATATTTATGTTATAAGCTTCAGCTGCACTTTCCGACATCAAAATTCACGCTTTAAGAAAAACATATCAAATCAAACTGGTAGTTAAAAAATTTTAAAATTTGTCACAGTTATGTTATGAATATTGAATCTATTAAGTGTGCATAACCTTAGATTTTCCAAAAAGAACGACGCATGTTCTATTGCGTTGTAGGTCATTAAATGACGCACGTCCTGTTATGAAATAGGTCATTTGAAAAGTGTATATAAGGACTTGATGAATGCATTATAATCATGTTAAATCCCGTTTTAAAATCATTCCTGTTTTAAAATCACTCCTTGGGAATCTGTTAATTATCAGAGTTTATAGTTGTGCTGTAGATATAATTCGAAAGGAATTATTTGATATATGTGGACATTTTCAAAGATATTCTAGATTGTATTTTTGTGGTATATCAGGAAATTTCAAGACTATTCATTCATTTGGAACATTCATTCATTCGGAACATTCTATAATTTCTGACTTGTGTTTAGGATATTTAGGATTATTTGGAATTTAATTCACAAATTCTAAGTGTCGTTTGAATTTTCATTTTAATTACAGAGAAATAAATTGTTTGTTGATTTTACATACATTGTTGGTTTCATTTTCTTTCTGTTACATTATTTTAAGCCCTAGAGTCGTAATAGAAATTGGGGGCTCGTCCGGGATGTGAATTTCTTTAAATTACAATTTAAATTAACTTTGTTTCGGAATTGTCATTGTCCCCGGTAAAGAATGTTATTTCACCCATTTAATATTTTAATTTCATTTGAGAAATTTTTAGTGAAGCCAGCAAGCATTCGCAATGTCATCTAATGTTGAGAACTTTGTTTCAAGTCCTACCCAGGTAGGGATAGAGTCTATGAGTACTTCCAAATTTTCATACGGCACAGCTTTTAGAAATCAAACATCTGATAAGACTGATCAGAGATCCTTATCTTTTGCTACGTGCAATTACTGTAAAAAGAAAGGGCACGACATTTCTGATTGCTACAGGTTGAATAATAAGCAATAGAATAAAGACAGAGCTATTCCAAATGGTCTTGTTTCAAAGAGGTCAATGTCACAGTCTTGTATTGAAGGCGATACATTTGTGGGGTCCGACAAACCCCAGTCTGATTCCATTTTGGAGACTTATGAACCATTCATGTCAGAAGGTTCAATATCATTTATTGGTGGTTCTGCCAAACCTATCCCTACTGTAATATTAAGGAACACATGCGCTTCTCAGAGCCTTTTATTACCAAATAATTTGCCTTTGTCTGAGAAGTCTTATTCTAGTGAAATTGTACTTATTCTGGAATTAGAGTGCGGTTTTGTAAATTGTCATCTCCATTGTGTTAATTGGCATCAGACTAGGTTTCTGGACCTATGACTGTTCGGGCAGTGACTTTTTTACCTATCAAAGGTATCCATTTATTGCTAGGCTATGACCTAGCTAGAGATAAGGTAGTGGTTAATCCACTTGTAACTGACAAGCCTTGTTTGGATCAAAGAGTTGATCTTATTAAGATTGTAATCCCTGATTTGTATCCTGCTTTTGCAGTTACCAGAGCCATGGCAAAGAGCTCTTGCGGATGATGTTGATCAGGAAATTATTCCTTTAGCTGACACATTTATTGGTATTGATCAGTCAATAGGTATTGATCACAGTGCTTCTCTTTTACTACTCATTCTCTCTATTCTAATCAGGGTGACAAAAGACAACCATTCGTTGTCTAACTGGAACAAGGTCCCGAGATCTTCTGTTTGTTTCAGTGAGCTATCAAAATGTCGTTCCGAGGTCAATTTGATAGGAAATTCTTAGTCTAACCCATGAAACTCCCTTGGCTGGTCATTTTGGAGTCAATAAGCCTGATCACAAGATCTCGAATCATTTTTATTGGCCAAAACTTAAAAGTGATGTTTATAAATACTGTGGTTCTTGTCACACTTGTGTGCGTCCACAAGATTTCCAGAGGCAATTCTGTTATTACATGAATATGAGCACTTGTTTCCTGATGTTCCAACACGAAAAAATAAGATCTATCATGACGTTGATATAGTGGATTCTACACCTGTGAAACAGCATCCTTACAGGATGAATTCCCTCAAGCAGGAATATTTGAAAAAGGAAATTCAATATTTACTGGAGAACGATTTCATAGAACCAAGTAAAAGTAACTGGAGTTCACCATGTATTCTTGTGTCTAAACCAGATAATGCATTCCGTATGGGTACTGACCATAGGAAAGTCAACAGTGTCACCAAAACGGACTCACTTTCAATGCAAAAATAGATGATTGAATCGACAAAATTGGAAATGCAAAATCACCACGTTTGACCTTTTGAAAGAATTCTGGCAAATTCCAATCACGGAAAGAGCAAATGAAATTTCGGCATTTGCAACTCCAGATGGGCTTATCAATATACAGTTAAGTCTTTCCGTTTGATAATTCTCCGTCAACATTTCAGCATGTTTTGAATCTGATAACATCCGGTCTAGATAATTGTGACGCGTACATCGATGACGTCATCATCTACAACGACAGCTGGGAAGATCACTTGGAAGCCATTCAGAAATTCTTCGATCGACTCAGTGATGCAAGTCTGACGATTAATTTATGCAAAAGTGAATTTCGCCATGCTTGTGTTACATTTTTAGGACATATTGTGGGACAAGGTCGGGTTAAACCTATAGAAACTAAGGTTGAAACTATCTCTGAATTCCCGGTGCCTGGTAGTAAAAGGAACTGGTGCACTCTCAAGTGTATAGAAGTACTATATTGCTATATTTTTTGTATATTTTGTGTAATTCATTTGAGTGTCATTCATAAGACATCTTCCTATGTAATTTTGATTATAGTATCATATTTGATAAGTATGTAAAAGAAAGCTTTATTGCATAAATCGTTCTTTTTTATGAGGTGATGTGTAATTATATTGAATCTATTAAGTGCGCATAACCTTATTCAATGTAGTAAGTCGCATTTTTAGTTTTGGTTAAGTTGTCAACAGGATATTGACTGATATTTGAGTTCAAGCCCAGTCGTGTTGACAATTATTCACACCAAGGTTGGGGATTTCCACAAGAACAACGCATGTTCTATTGCATTGAGGGTCATTAAATGATAAGATTGATATTAAACTTGCAAATAATTTGGAAGATGTAGATAACTAAAGATACAAGACGCGTGTATATATATATATATATATATATATATATATATATATATATATATATATATATATATATATATATATATATATAATATTATTGTAGGAGCTGGTTTATTTTTTGCTTTTTAAATAGTAACACTACCAAATCATTCTTGTTGTTGTACCTACACCTCTTATCAAAATTGCAAACAAAAAAGCCAACCAACGCAAGAACAATTATAACTACATTATCAGCTAGAAACAACTTTCCAGCTGTATTAAAAGACAGAAAATGGTGCTGCTACATTTTTGGCTAAATGAAACAAAACGTTTTAGTCTTTTTCATTAAGTAGTCATGATTCGCTAGGAGCAGGAGTATATGGAACAAGTGCAGGAACAGATGGAAAAGAAGAGGGAGCAGGTTTAGCCAGAGTTGGGAACGCAACAAATTTCTGACCAAATGTGATATAGATATAGCAAAAGATGTTTAATCATGCCCATAGCTGTGATAATTGAGGCGATGGTATTACCTATCTCTTTGAACAATGTTTTGAATGTTTCTTCTAATGACCACTTTTCGCTAACTTTTGAATTGATTTGCTTTCAATGTTTTCTTTTTTACCTATTAAATGTCCAACTAACTGTGGGGTTTTTTTTCCAACGTTTGTACTTTGTGAATGATTAAAAAAAATGTACACATCAAAAAATACCCAACAATGATCATTATTTACTTCTTTTTATTTAGTTTTTTTCAGTTGCATGTATTTATTTGCTGATATATCTTCTGATGTCCTTTATCTTTATGATGTATGTTTCAATATCTAATTTTGCATGTTATCATAGATTTAGCAGATTCTATAGCATTTACATGACGTCCTAATGCTTTTTATTCTTACGAAGCAGCCAATCTTTCTGCAGATGGAATTTTTTCACTTTTAATTCGTTTGTAATAAAACTCTATAACAGCTTTTGTTTCTCTAACTTGCTGATCTAAAGGTTCGTTAATGTTAACTGTCTGCATTGCTTTTTTTCCTCTGGGACTCTATTGTATTCGCATCACATGATATCTTTTGTCAGTATCCCTATGTCTATTTAATCTATTTTGAAATTCATATGTTTTTGTACAAGTATTAACCAGTATTTTTTATTATTATTTTTGGGAATGGATAATTTTAAGAAAAAACGTTTGAGTTCTAATTTAGCTTTGTTTAACTTCTCAATTAGCTCTTAGTTAGATTATAAAGTATATATGTCCTGGATTACAGCCAGTTGATATTCGTATCTTAATTACGTCTGTGTCATACAAAATAATGTGTTATCATCAAGTTTTAAGTAATTCTAGCAGCTGATAGTGTTGTTCATCTATTGGTAATCTACGAATTATATCATTTTTGTAATTATTGACTAATTGTGCATGACGATTTAGTCAGAAGTTTAAAATCTCTCTTTAGATAAATTATCAATTAAAGAATCTTCGGTGCTTGTATCATGAATTTGTTCATCGTAATCTTCTTCATCGAAAATATTATATTTAAATGTATGAGCAACATCTTCGCCATTTTTGCACTATTAAAGGGTATATAAACAACTTGAAAAAGAATTAGATTTTATACAATAAACAATAAAATAGCACTACATCACCTGACATGAAAGAATACAAACAAAAACCAAACATTTATATATATATAAACAGATAACTGGCAACACTTTATCTGAAAAGAGTTGGAAAACATTGACGAAAGGCAAATATGAAATCACATGAACTGTTCGGTTAAAATATCAAAGTGATTGAGAAAATGTCATTATCCTATCATAAACAACTTTAGTTAGTAAAATATTCTATCAGTTGCTGATTTAAATATATTGCAGACAGAGTTAAAGCAAAATTAGATGCCATCAAATGATATTAGATACTTTTCTTGTTTAATTTATTTACGTAAGGAATATCTGTATTATCACTAAGTGTGATTTTGACAACATTCAAGCACATTAATTTCAAGAAATAGAGAAGAAAGAAATGAAAACAAATTAATGTTATACAGCAGCTCGACAATAATACAGTTGCCAGTTTTAAAAGATTCAACGTTTTTCAACCGTTACATTATCTCTGTTTGTGATGGCCATATGGCACCTTTTAATATGTTTTCGCTGGGTTTCATATATACCGTATTCGACCAATGAAAACATTTTAGTTCCTGTTCTGGATCAGATAAGTCAAATAGATCACAAACATTTTTTAAAAATCTATATCTAGAAAAACATCACTAATACTTTCATATTTAGCATTGTTTAAAAACAATCGGCACAAAATCAATGAGCTGAAAACATAGCATTTTTTACGTCGCATCTGCTTTGATGTATTAGTCAATGAGTGTCAAATCCCAACCCATGAAATGTGATTTACCTTAAAATTTTTATTGTTTTGATATTTTTATTTAATACATTTTTTATTTATCCGTTTCTTTTTCTCGTCAATTCCTGTAATGCTCATTCACACATGATTTGCAGTAATAACTAGTTTTCTAAAATTCAGTTTTGTCTTTCACTATTTTACATTTAAGATATTGTCTAGTTGCCATTATTTATATTTTTAAAATTTAAAAGAAAATCAATTCATAGCACTTTTATTTTAGGACTAACTTTAAAATCATATTTTCTCTACCTTAAATTGTTTTCACAAAATGGATGGTAACCAAAGTAAAAATATGAATGAAAATAAATCTGAATGAAATGTAGAGTTGAATATGTAAGGTAACTTAGGTTGAACTCAAAGGAGTTTTAAAAAGCAAAATAACATAAAGATTAAGAATGAACAAGAAAGATCGACACCAACTGAATATGAAAATAAAGGTTAGTTTCTAAAAGTGGATGTATTACTTGATTGGTATGTGTTATTGTTGTATTCTTTATTGTTTTGAAAAGAACAAGAAAAGCGTCAAGAACAAGAAAAACAACAAAACAAAACAAGAATCAAGAATAAGAAAGACATCAGTAACAACATAAAAATCCAATTCCAGAATGGTATGAAAGTAGCTAAAATGTACAGTATGAAATGAGTGAAGGAATCAACATAACAAATACTCTTTACCATGTGTCGTTTGCTTCTGTTTTTATAACCTCATATAGTGTACTACTGACAAAGATATTTGGTATGTCGATAGGTGCGCCTAGTATATATGAATTTATATGAATTTTTCAAAGCATTTAAAACTATTCTTCCTCTTTTATTTTCTGAGTTTACAGATAAACCTTTATATTTATATATATAATTATATATGTACATATATATATATATATATATATATATATATATATATATATATATATATATATATATTATATTGGAACCTAATTTAAACTAAATTAAAAGTAACTCGTTAGATATATAGAACACCACAGATTTGTTTGACAGAATATAAAATATCATATATTTATTTAAACTGGGTAGAAGTTAGCATATCTACAGTTATAGGCGGGATGGATTAAGAAGATGCAAGTTTGGGAGACGCAGAATTATCAACACGAATTATTGTACCTATAGATTACAATGTATTTGGTGCAACTTTATTTGGATTTGTTGCCAAAGCTTTTAAGTTATGAAACACCATGAGTTAGTGACTTTTGCTATTACTTAGTTAAACGGTATTAATTACAGGCAGACAGTAAGTGAGAACGAAATTAGTAACAAAGAATTTAAATTGATATTTAACGAGTAAATCAGATACAAGGAGACAAAGAATGCAGTTGGGACTACTGTGTCCAACACAGACTGACAAAACATTGCGAAACAAGACGGAGAAGAGTTGAAAAATACTTTTCTTTTGAGGGGGGGGGGGGGAATAACATGATGGATCATATTACAACATACAAAAGTGGATAATGTATCATATACCAATGACCTATATTACTACAGAAGGATAACCTGAAAAAGCAATCTATTTGGAAAACCTGATTGATGGTAGAGTCAGGTATCTATGCAGACATTTACTGAATCTGATACAGCTTATGGGATTTTAAAACCTAAATATTATATATTTTCCTCGAGCAATTCAATCACAGAAAAAATTACTAAACTCATCACTATTTATGTTTGCTAGAGTCTCTACCTGTTAAAATATATTTGTCACTGTGAATTTATTTATTACCATGCTATTGGTTATTACAATCAATTAGAGTGGAGATTAATAAACAGATTGAATATCAGTACAAAAATGAAGATGGAAAAATGATAGACTTTAACATACGTTTTTCATGTTTGATAAATATGAAGATATCATGAAGCGATCCTAGTGTATTAGATTTGAAATTACAGGAAGAAAAATCATATGAAAAAATAATTGTAGATCAAAAGCTAAACAATGATATAACCTTGAATAGACACCGAACTACTAGTTTAAATGACCCAGTAATATCATACGATCCTGTCACAAGAATAAATTGTTAATAGATACATTAGTGGTAAAATACGAAAGAATTTAAGGATAATAATTTGAAAGATATTGAAACATGGAGAATACACAAAAACAACAAACCTCTATTCATCGCACAGAGTGATAATGAAAGCGCCGCACATATACAAGAGCTACAGAAACAGATTTATGACTGCATGAAGAAGATTTTAGATGCACAAGACTTTTTTTAAGCAAACTGTTAACTCCCTTTCTAACGTAACATGAACATTGCAAACAGTCAAAGAAAAAATAGCAACAGAGGAAATACCATACACTCAACCATAGTTATAATACTCTGAACAAAGGTTACATTCAGAGATGGATGCATTAGAGAGTGCAATGAAGAAAAAAAAAGGATTCTCTCGAAAACTATGATACTTTACAATCACAACTTGAGCAACGATCAAATGACTTAAACAAAGAAACCAAAGAAAACGGCTCAGAGATTAAATGAGTAATGAATGATTTTACCACAATAATTACTGTGTTGTATAACAAGGTGGTTGATAACGCTAATAGTTTTACACAGTTGCAAAAGAAAAATGATTTAACTGAGATAATCAAATAGAGAGAGGACAACACAAACAAAATAAATATTAATGAACGCATTATGAGATCTAAGGGAACTACTTACAATTTATATATGTTTGATTTAAACGATAAAATCAAAATGATAAATGAACTGACCTTAAACACCTTGCTATAAAATGTGAAATTAGTCCTGAAATAGACATACCACAACTACAATAGTTCTCATACTTACAATCAAATTCAATATATATATATATATATATATATATATATATATATATATATATATATATATATATATATATATATCCCATTTATGCATACATATAAAGTTTATTTAGCATAATTAGCTAATGTCAAGTACTTTTCATTATCTTTAGACGGGTAATAAGAACGAAGGTCTAATAATACGTGAAGATATATATATATATGTAAACACGCAAATGAGTATGTAGTTCAGGAATGTTTAGGAGTTTTCTTCGCTATTAATAGTACCGTCCACAACTGTACTTTCAATGTGGAAAGTATGATAGCCATCGGGTTACAGGTATGTTTAAAATAGGACTGTCAGTCATGAGACCGAGTTGACTGGAAGAAGACCAATATGGCAGCCCCCATTGCATGTCATGGTTATATTTGCCACATGCAGTATACGCAAGGCTCAGTGTATATAAATAATGTAACGCTCGTTGCATCTTGCTTAGTCTTCGTGCTACACGATAATTACAATGCTCAATACTATCTCAATGCCGTGATCTATTGCGCATGAAATGCAATATCAAAGTGCCTATTTTAGCTCTTATAAATATCTTTTCCGCAAAACAGATTGTACCTGCACATTTAAATTACAGTTTTTTAAGTTAATAATTTATAACTTTTCACTCATAGCGTACTATAAGTGATAAATGGCTATACCACATCCACCCTGTTAAACCTATTCGCATTACCAATAGCCCTTAAAACTTTGTTTCCATTTCTTCAAATGTTTTATTTTATCAAAAGACTTATCATCACTTAAATCTGCCGCAAATCCATCTAACGAATCTCCCATAAATATATAACTATTTACAGACTTAATAGTCCTTTTTGCCAGAGCATCTTTTCAATTTCTTTCTTAATAAAAAAAAACTATTATGTAAAGTCTTTACTAAATTAATTATAAATTTGCATCTTTATTTGGTGTCATATGTACTTGTTTATCAGGATCAATTTTTGTTCTACTGGTAACATACCACGAGAGCTTATGCGATGGTCCTTCGTCCATCGTCCGTTAACACAAGTTTGATATAGCTACTACTCCTAAACTACTAAGAGGATTTCCATAACACTTTATAAACACATTCATCTAGAACCAAAACAAATAACCGAACATTCGAATTTGAATACTTTTTTGCAAATATTCTAAACGAAAGTTAGTCTTCGAATAATCGTTTAGTTACCTAGCGAGTTTGGCAGCATTTATAAAAGAAACAATGTGAAATGTAAACTATGCAACGTTGAATTAGTTTACAAGGAAACAACTTAAAACCTGCCAAATCACCTGAAATTCATTCTCAGATTCACAAAGTAATCATAATGTCAACACAGAATATTTTAAAGTTATTTGCGGGCTTAACATTTTGTTTTAAATCCCAACCGTTCCCCCTCCCCAAATTAAATGACCGGTCCTTTATTAACATCGACGAATCCTATCTGAATACATTCAACGAATATTCCAATAGGATAATTTGTTTCAGCTCTACATTCATCCCAAGGTCTACTTGATCCTAAATGACAATGGCGCCCATCAGACAACTATTTCAAAAACTCTTGTTATCACTACTTCTACTGAACGAATGGGTTAAATCAAAATGCTGCCTAGCTGACATCCAAGTTGGCGCCATGGCGGTTATCTTAAAAATCTTGCTATTGCTACTCCTCCTGAACAGATGTCCAAAGTTGCATGGAATTTTCACTATAAGACCTCTTATGATGACCAGTTGGCCCCAAATAAAAATGGTGCCGATATGACATCCTGTATGACCGCCATGGCATCCATCTTGAAGGTCTTGTTATCACTACTCCTCTTTAATGCATAGTGGCATTGACATGGGGTTTCCATTAAGACACTTCTTGCAATATTTAATTAGTTCTGAGTGAAAATGATGCAAATCTGACCACTAACAAATTCGCACTTTTGTGAATTAGTTTGAAAAATAGACCTAACAAATTTGGAGTCAAGTCAAAGATCATTGCTTGCCCTTTTGTACTTCATTGAACTTATGAATACAGTGACTTGTACACACACAAGTACATTTTTACCGGAATTCGTATTTGGCTCCATTCCAATAAATACGTTTATAGCCACCACTCTGACATTGACCTGAAGGTCTGAGGCTTTATGCTTAGGTTTAAAGTTGTACTGGCATGTAAGCATGATAACCCAAACAAGTATAAATGAATTTTGATAATATAATCCAGACTGTGGATATACCTGACTAATACCGTGAATAATACAACTTCAGTAACGTCATTTTTCACGCAAAAATAATACTTATTAATTTAATCAAACATAGCATGTGGTTATATCTTGATGCTGTTTCAACGACAAGTTCAGTGATCTTCGGTCCATGATATCTGGTTCAAGGTCAAATTCCATGATAAACAACTTTGCACTGCACTTACAGCTATCTTGTGACATACTAAATCAAACACAAAGAACAGTTTTGTTACTAAATTTGGTATGTTGGAAATTCTCAAGAATATCTGAGATGGTTTCAATGCTCTGCGATTACAAAGAAGAAACAGACTTGTCTTGGATTCCTGGAAATTCTTTTCGACCATTACGTCGTCCTTTCAAGGACTCTTGATTGCTTTAATAATAAGATGAGCATCATAATCTGATAAAGTGTGAATAAAAAGTGCTATATATTTAGGACATTTTCATTGAAATTATATTTATTATGTGCAGGACCACAATATTTTCCAGTTAGATCGTCAAAGCTCTTATTTAGTCTTATACCCTTCAGTTCACTCTTCACAAATATGACACATGTTCGTTCAAGTGTAGTGTTGCTTTTTTATCTTCTTGTGTAGAAATTGTGTCAGCAGTGTTACTCGGTCTAGTGTCTTCAAACTATGCGTGTAAATGCTCATAAACATTCTAATGCAATCTTTTCCACGTAAGGTTCAGAGTCTTTGTGTTCTGTTCTATAGTTGCAAAATCGTGATGAAGCAAAAATTAACAGTTTTATCATCCATGAATGATCACTATTTTTACAAGCCTCTAATTGGTTTTATGATACTTTAAAAAATCAACAGGAATTTTTAACTTGTGTTTGTAGTTTATAAAGTTTACCAAAAAATATAATAATTCAGGCATTATGACAACTGAATGATTTACAAGGTTACATGATTTTTATGTTCACTCAGCATTCCTTTATTATTAAAATGATTTAAACTTTTTAGCAAAAGATACTATTTAGCTTCGTTTGATTTATGTGAGGTGATATCAACCATAACAAATCATGAATCCACAATAATGACTCCCAACCCATTTATTTTTTAAAAAATCAACATAACGAGATGGAAGTTTCTTCCTCTTTTTGTAATTCTAACAGGTCATAAATAATTTCTCTCATCCCTTGTTTCCTTGTGTTGCTTGCTACACTTGGTACAGTCGTCTGCTATCTCTTAAACATTAAATGATGCTTCAAAATCATCTTCACATTTATCAATGTCTCACACCCTTTTGACATTTGTGAAACTAACGTTTGTACTAATCAAGGTTATTTTTTAATGGTCTGTATCTATGATTCCGAGGAGGGAATAATATTGATTATGAAGCGGAGAAAAGCATTTGTTGTCAAAGTTGTGATCGTTAATACATGCTATTTTGCCCTTAACCACTTTGATAATTAAAAAATACGATCTCCGTCTAATAGATTGATACTATTCTACATTCAATGTTAAGTAATCTATTTTAGTAAAGATAATACATTATACTTAGTTAGTTTCAATCCATTTTTTTTTACCAATTCTTCAAATTGCGAATTAACTATTTTTTGCATCTGATGGCAATTAATTGGGGTTGTCCTGTTCCTGATAGAATATATTTTCGAATTGTCTTAGACAAATACAACTAAACTTTCACTGAACCAGAATCTCTAATCCTTCTTATTATCTCTTTTTAGTAAGGTTATACTTCATTAAAAAGTCATTCAAATCTTGGTTATCTTCTCCATGAAATCTGTACTTTTAAATTGTCTGTTAAGTGAATCTTGAAGCTTTCTTCTAGGTGTTCTTTGTTCTAAATCTTATAATCACTTGTTTAATTTCCGTTTTTGTTTTTAACGACGTATTAAATGTATTCGATACAGTTTCAATTTATTATACTATATTGTTTTCGTTTATTATACGACTATTGTTTTCAGTGAACTAATTATTACGAAAGTTATTTTTTAGTTAGTATGCAATCAACTTTTTGTTACATTCTTTCTGCATTCACATTTTTAAACAAAATATTCCTGATTGCTTTGTCTTATAATAATACTTCCTACATTAAAATATCACCTTGATTTGATCATATTTACACACCTTTTACATCTTTGGTATGTTTTTCGTTTTTCCATTGAATCAATTGGTCATTCAAAGTTACGTTTCTTACATCTGATAATAGTACTAACTTATGTTAACTATGTCTTTTACACATTAATCTGACCTTGAGATATTCTTCTAAATCCTTATACGTTTTATATAAATGACAGATGAATAATACCTTGTGTATCTATACTATGATCCTGAAGTCCATTTGTTTACACAATCGTTAATCAGTTATGGGAACAAACGGAAAAGGACGAAAACTTGTATGCATTTAATGAGTGGGAATTAAGTCAAGTTCTGCAAGATGGTGCAGGCCATATTGTTACCTTACAGGATGGTATCAGTGTAAGCGAAATAAAAGAAATCAGCGAATTGAAAACTTGGTTAACCGAACAAACTATATACACATTACACAAGCAAGCTATAAAAAGAATCCCATACAAAATGGTTTATGTAAGTGGCATTTATTCTCAATGGCAGGCTGATAGTGTCGATTTGTAAGTGTACGAAAAGGATAACAACGGATATAAATACACTTTAATTCTGACATGTATTTTCTCCAAATATAAATGGGCTAAAATGTGAAATCGAAAAGAGCTGATAATGTATATGATGCATTTAAAAGTATATATAAAGAGAGAAAACCCACAAGAGTACAGTTTAATGAAAGAAAAAAGTTTACAAATGGAAAGTTAAGGTGTTGTTTGAAAAAGGGAATATTTAAAATGTTTCTATGTACTCTGATAATTAAAGCATCTGTAGCAGAAAGGTTTAGTGGAACTTTAATATGTATAATGTCATCATATTTTGCTTAATATTAAACCAGACAATAGGTAAATATATTGCTGAAAAGTGATCGAGGGATACAATAACACCTATCACATATACGTACACTTTACTTCAATTCAAGGAAACCAGAAAAGGAAAATAGATCTAAAGTCTGGACTAATGTTTTGGCTACCTAAAAATGCAGACATCTAGAACGCCTAAATTTACAATAGACAAAACAGTCAGGAGTTCAAAATATAAAACTGCCTTCACAAAAAGGCGCCAACCTTAAGGTTTATGTTATACAAGGAAGAGATGTCTCAAGGTATAAAATATTTTTTTTAAAAAAAGAAGAAAAAAATTAAAGGTAAAAATATGTACTTGTAAAATGGAAAGTTTCAATGATTCTTTTATTAGTTGAGAGCCAGCTGAAAATATAGTGTAATTACATTTTTAAAACATAACAAAAAACAATCTGCTCTGTGTCTGTTTGTCCTGGAGAGTGTTCAGCTATGAGGAATATGGGGCCCTGACCATCCTCCTGGGATAGGATTCGTTGATTGCGAAGAACTGGGACAGTTGCTGCTGTATTGGTGTCTTACATCAAACTTGTCAGGTTGTCGCTTTGACTGATTCAATTATACGGTGGACTTTACTCCCCCCCCCCCTTTGTAGCCCCTATACTACACAGGCTAGGAGCTCCCAAGGCAAGATGAATATGTAGCCATAGTGGCTACCCCTCAAACAGTGGAATAGCAAGATATTCTGCCCCCCCCCCCCCCATGCTAAACTTAATTCTGGGGCACCATTCCAATCAAAAAGGTGTTTGATGGGAACTTTTAGGCTCCCACTGGGCCTCCCCCATCCCCCCCCCCCCACCAGTTGAGGGGGTTGCTTGGGCGATTGTTATGCCACTGCCCTCAGAGGACTTCGGTGCAACAGTATTCACTATGACTTATAATATGAATCAATATCCATTCCCTTGGCACAAATTGTATGATATACTCCCAATCACAACTCAGTCCACAACCCAATTAAATGGTCATACTACTTACAGGGATGACGGAGAGATTAGGTATCCTCAACTATTAAAGATGCTATTTACTTTATATACTGTCCTTATTACCATATTGCATGTGGTTCATTTGTATACCTACTTTTTTAAAATATGTTTAAAAGCATGCAAACCCCTTTTTATAATATATACACAAAGAATATACAATTAAATGCCTTATCTTTAGCGTTATTAGGTTTTTTAATGTTAAAGTTAAATTAATATCATAGGATCAGAGGGACTTGTTTTCACACATGTATACTACTAATTTGTAAACATCATTATGTTTACATAACTGATTCTCAGATAAAACTATTCAACAATAGAGAAATAATTAACTATTTTTAAAATATTATTAAAAATGTAATTAACTGTGCATGTCATATTACTACAATATTATCATTTTAAAATCACCGAGCCTTTAGTTATGATACTGCATTGTGGTGACATAGCATAAGTGAATTTACTATATTTGTCCAACAATATCATAATGCACTGAATCAAAAGAGTATAAAATCTGTAAACAAATTTAATGAACCTTAACAAAAGTCACCAATAAATATGCAACCAAGCATTTTTTTTTTTGGGGGGGGGGAGGGGGAGGAATTAAAAATGTTTAGCGATATTGAAAGAACAGCGTAAATTATCTCTTTGGTAAAATAAAATGTTCTTTAACCCAGGATGCCATTCTTATTTTCTGTGTGTGTAACAAACTGTTCCGGATAATATATTAGCTAAATATTTTAATGTGTTACTAATTTTTTTTATATGTGTTTTATCACAAGTGCTTTTTTTATATTGCAACATGCAGGTGCTCAGATGTATCAAATTTTGTTTTGTTTGTTTTTCTTGTGGTGTTTGTGGGGTTTTTTTTGTTTTTTTTCCACTACATGTTTCATTTGTTAATACATGTATATGAATGGCCCATCTTATTTACAGCTACAAAAGTTTGTGGCCCATAATTTTGTTATTGATTTGTATTACTTTGAAAAGATATCTATCAAGCTGTTATTGCGCTTAAGAGCACCTGGAGCAGGCATAACTACCATCCATTAAAAAGCTGTGTAATGTCTTTTGGATTTTTTTTTTTTAAATAGGGGGGGGGGGGGGCAGGGGAACAACCAACACATACATTACTGACAAATTAGGCCACACATTAAAAACATCCCATGAGACACAATTCTGTCTCTCAAGTTGACTTTTATTTATTTATTTATTTATTTATTTATTTATTTATTTATTTGTATTCACAAACTAATTCAAATATTAATAGCATTGTTTACTGAACAAACTGAAGGAAACAAATGCAGAATTATTGATCTAGCCAAAGCACTTTTAAGGCCTATAATTTCAGTTACTTAAACTAAAAATAAAAGATAGGTCAGATATTTCATAAATAATATTTGTGACCTGACCAAACAAACGTTGATTTGATACTTACATTTTTTTAATCTGTATATGAAAATCATGTAAATGAAAACATTTAGTTTTAAATATTTATTTAGGTATTTTGCATTCACTGTTCTATGTACTTTTTTGTTTCCCTTGATATAAGAGCCCGTTTAGGCCAACTTCACACTAGTGCACGATAGACTATAATGTTAATGTTTTGCTAACATTACTATACTTCGTGGTCGGGCAAAAAAAAAACACCCTTAAATCCTATGCCCAATCTATCCAAGGGTAAACTTTTTAATATATATATATGGCTATAGGATGGAGATCTCAATAGCTTCCAAGTTATGATAGCAGAGTCAAGCAAGGGGATGGTTGGGGGAACAGGCAAAGTAACCTATGTATCTCTCTCTCTCTCTCTCTCTCTCTCTATATATATATATATATATATATATATATATACTTTAAGAGTCGGTCTTTAAACAGTTTCTAAATTATGAACTATTTCCAGACCTCGGGATGGGAAAGGGGAGGCAATCACTCTAGTGCCAATGCTGGACTGCATAAATGACAGGGTCTTTTCATGTCAAGAAAGTGTCTTTATGACCGTGAAGGATCTCAATGGGATAAAGACAAACACAGGCATGGTCTAGGTAACTGCATGAAAAATGGCAAATGATCATTAAATTAAAAAATTTCCTCAAGTTAGTGTGTGATTTACTAACTATAAGTAACTTTTATTTTTATAAATCTGACAAATACTTGAACTTTACAAGGCCTTTATTTTCTCCTTAACTTCATGAATTTGTCCAAAATTTAACTGTAATAATAAATGTGTCTAAACTGGAGATTTATTTGAGAGTAAATGTATGGATATGTTAGGTATAATAACAGCATTTTGTGGTAAACTTGAATTATTTTTCAATTAAATCTGGATTAAATTTGATTACATCACATGTAAATTTCAAAATTTAAATCAATATACCCTTAATGTAAACTTGTGTACATTTAATGTGCATTTACTTTCAAGTAAACATATGGATGTGTTGGGTTTAATACAACTATGTGTTGTAAACCCAAATTAATTGCAATTAAACCTGAATTATTTCTGATCATAAATTTCCAGATTTAAGGTAGTATACTCATGTTTACTAGTACTTATGTAAGCAGTGCAGTATAAATGTTATAAATGCTGATTAAATAAATTCTTTCTTTGGTACCCCTCACCCACCCCCACCAAATAAACTGTAAAATACATTTTAAGTGCAAGAAGCAGCCATATCAGTTTTTACTAAATACTTACACTAAAATCTCAAATAAATCTTCTTGCTTTGAAAAGCTTTTTCAAAGATATTGAATTACTGTATATGTTCTGTGTGGACTAATGCTATGTTACCTGTATACAAAGAGAGAGAGAGAGAGGTTATTACAGACACAAGAAATAATCAGTTTGAAGGTTTGTATATATAGGTGGAAATTAAAAACACAGTTAAATTCAACAACGATTTATTGTTGGCAGCAGTATATAGAAATATCTTTTACAATTATAAACATAAACCTTAGCAACTTCAAAGATGAAGTTCTATTTCAGTATCGAAATTGTGCAACAAAATGTATGCACTTGCAAAATATTTGTATAATGACTCAACACTTCCTGAAAAACAGAACTTTCAAGCTTTGGGGGCAGAAATCACTGTCACAAGTTAATTAAATAGCCACAAAAAATGTGAAAATTCAATGTTATAAAATTGTTTGACATAATAACAGTTCCACCAGTATATTACTGTACATAATGAAATAAAACCTCACCAGGATTCATAAAGTCAAAATTACTTGCTATGTAGTTGAACTTGGCTTATACCTTGAGAACTTTGGTAAAGGAATGTTTTCCAATGCAAGTCATAATCCTACATTGTTGGCAAATGTTCCATACATGAATAGACCATGCATATGGTCTAAGCAATTCCTGTTAAACTTGAACCATTTTTGAAAAATTCAATTTCTGATTGTGATATGTGAATTAAGAACCATGAATTTCATTCCTCGTCTCACTAACTTTTACAAACTTCCCTACATGATTCCCAACTCTTTCAATGAAACTAAAACTTGATTTTACATACTGTATAACGGATTATATTCTCAGTGCCAAAATTGTCTGCACTTTTGATCTTAATCATGGTTCTTGAGCTCCTTACAGTCTTTAGCTTTATGTATGAAGGTCCTGGAGCTGTGGGTTCAGGTCCCTTGTGTGGAAATGACAGCAAGAACATTTTTTAAAGCAGAGTTCCTGGGACTCCCAGAGTTCTAAATATGGATTATTGAAGAGAAATTAATCCAGGAATGCAGGTGTTTTGCTTTCAGGAAATAGCCTGGAATTAATTTGTGTACCGTAGACATTATTTTTCAATATTATCTATTATCATTTCCCTTTTATCTAGGAATTTTTTTATTTTTGCATTAGTTTAATTGTAGTATAGAGGAAAAACCCCTGTGAAAGTTCATTGCAGTACACCATACCAAATTATTTAAAAAATCTGAATTTATTTCGATCAAAGTTTTAGAAATGCATCTGTGGATTACATCGAAAAGTTCGAGAAAACTAGACCACATTGCTGCGCTGTCATTTGATTAGATGATGGCCCAGCCATTAAAATTTGCTAAAATGATACAGAAATCTCAAAATGTCATTTTTTCACATGAACATCTGCAAAGTGTGCAATATTTATTTTTGTACACCCAATTTCTTTTCATGCAATTACAATTATGCTAAAAACAATTATGTCATTAAAATATAAAAGAGAACATGCTAGTTAACACAAATTAACATATACTCTGAAGAGAAATAATTACTTTTGTTCACAAATTTAATATAGTTTTGGATGTCTTTAGGTTGTTGTCATTCCTGATAGTCTAAAATGATATTTGTTGACTCCCAAAGCGTTTTCTCTTGAACTTTGTGTATGTGATAAATATCTTCTCTTCTCCTCATGCTAATTCTGAAAAACTCTCCAACCATTGATGACCTGAAAACTATTATAACACTTCTGTATTATAATAGTTTTCAGTTCATCAATGGTTGGAGAGTTTTTCAGAACTATAATTTTGTTGTGATCACGTATCATTATTCTGCTTTCTGCAAACCCGCTAATAATTTTATGGACAAACTTTGAAACTTTAACTACAGAAGTCTAATTTTCAAGCAGTGTGGAGTATTTTCAATCGATGCACACAAACACAACACCCAAAAAATGTTGACATTTTTTTTTAACAGCTTCTGCATATGGTTGGAGAGTGTTGACTGTGGGCATATACATCTATTGTTTGTATCTATGTGTGCACTAACAGAACATTAACATACAAAACCAAATTTAGACAAGACACAAAATTTGAAGAAACAAAACTTTTAACATATTTTTCAAATATAATTGGAAAAATTGACAAAAAGAACCCAGAAAACAAACAACTTTAAGAAAATGCCCAAGAAACCCCTTCATCTATGGTGACCGGCTTGCCCCAAGTACATGGAGAAGAATCTCTCTCTTTATCTCCTGCCTCTTTGCTGACTGGACTTCATTGTTTTTGCCTTCGTATCCAATTACGTTAAAATCCCTAAAAACTCCTCTGAACGCCATAGAAGTGGTCTAACAATAAATACAGTCTTATCACTACTTTGCTTATCCTCCTCAGAACTCATGGTATCAATCTGTAAAACTTTTTTAATTTTTCTTTTTGTTCTGCACTCCAAGAGTTTTTTGCTTTCACTGCAGCTTCTGCGATACAAAGAAACAAGAGTGTAGATGCAATACAATTACTGTTAACCAACTTAAATTGCATGGTATTTATTTTTGCACAAAATTAAATAGTCATTACTATATATATTTGGGGGACCAATCTTATTTTTTTAAATAATAACCTATGCACAAAATTAGATAGTAGCAATATTGTTTGTCATCAGGAAACTGCAAAATTTAGTACCGGTAGCTGCAATTTAAAAAATCTTGTCTTGACTATCTTATGTCCCCCTCTCCCCAGCCAATTGCAGCACATGTCTAGGTACCCGAATCATGAATGTTTCTACAATCATACATGCCAACCCTAATTAATAATAATATGTGGCAAAAAAGTTTAATCTGAGCATAAAAATTTTAATCTATATATTACATGCCATTATTACAGAAAACTGAATGAAAAACGTACATTTATTTTTGCTACTAACCTGGATCAGCACCTGGTTAAAATTCTTGTCACAAAATCGGCAAAATCCATATGGATTAGTACCAGAATTCAAACAAAAAAGATATTGATAAATTATTTATATACAACACTTACTTTAAATAGTCGACATGTCGAACTTTCGCTGAATAATCATAAAGCCAAGTCCACAAATTCTGCAGTGATCATGACGATGTGCTCAATCTGAGTGCTGTATTACATCACTCTCATATTCTCCCTTTTTTTCAATTTGTAAAGCGCTACTGATTTGTCCTTTTTCTGATCCGACATATTTTTAAGTTTAAAATGATCCCTCCCCTCTAACATGTTTCAGTCATATAACATCCATGAGTCACATCACTGAAACCTGTTTTGTTCAACATCTGGTGCCATTTTTTTAAAGTATAGACTGCTCCGCTACCTAAATATGTTATCAAAATATAATGAATCCGTAAGGCAAGTTTTCAAATTGAAGAAACCCCCATCTGTTTTCTTGGAAATGTCTTATATACAGCTGCTACAAATAGAAAATAAAAAAGTACATGTAGGTCTACGATGGACAAATGTACTTTTACGCTATTCTCACGCAAGTCTTCCTTTTTTTTTCTTCAGAATATTCTCAAATTTATATGATGTTTAGAGATAATAATAAAAATGACAAGCACAGCTTTTTATTGCTTTATTTTTATTTTTTTTAATGTACCAATAAAGCTTACCGGGTAATCTATATACAGGCGAGTGTAAGACGTAGTTAGGTGAAAAAAAGCATAAGATTACACCTAAAGCGTAATGGTTGGCATATATGTAAAATTTGAGCTTAAGACATTTCAACAGTCATATATAAGTTGGATGTAATTTTTATCCAACAAGATTGCTAGATTTAGATTTAGACTGAAGAGCAAAATCACAAACTTTAGCTGGAAATCAGACAAAGTTTGTTTTATGATTCCAGGTCCAACCCAAAAATGTCTTATTTCAAAACCTGTATCTATATTTAAACTATTATTTTCAGACTAAATATACCTATCTATCGAAATTCTGTTTATTTCTACATGTTAGTTGTCAGCACTATAATAAACCTGACTATAAAAGAGTAATTTGAACAAGATTGCAAGAAAAGGTCTAAACAGTTAGTATGCCCCCACTACTGTAATGTTTGTATTGTTCTAATCTGCAGACATAAACAGTCCCAAAAATTGCTGTAATGGCCTAAAAATGTAACCAGGTCTGCAGACATAAACAGTCTCAAGTCCCAAAAATTGCTGTAATGGCCTAAACATGTAACCAGGTCTGCAGACATAAACAGTCTCAAGTCCCAAAAATTGCTGTAATGGCCTAAAATCTAATCAGGTCATCTAATTATGACCATAATCAAGTGTGTAAAATTTCATGGCTCTAAATTGAATACATTTTGTGCTATTTGGACAAAATGGATTCAGGAAGGTCTTGGGGGCCAAACATCAGCAAAACACAAACCCCAATAGCCTTCAAGTTAAAATGGTGATCATTATACACACACACACACACAGATAGATAGATTGATACAGTACTGAAAACAATTCTTCCTGCCAAAATAAGATTTAATTTGGTGACATTTTGACATTGAGATCAACAATATACATACAAGTAGTTTCTTTAGTTATTTGCTTGAATGCTGATATTTTTCTTGGGGTGGGAGTGGGTAGAGTTAATACTTAAATGTTATTAAAAGAGAACACACTCATCTTTCTCCCATATCTTGTCATTTTTTCCTGTGAGCCTCCTCTTTGTTTGTTGTTCTTTTGTTTAAAACTTTGGAACTATGTCTCAATTCCAGCTGAAAAAAATAAAAGAGTATGACATTTCGGACATATCGTTTTTCTGAACACTTTTTTTTCTCCACACTGCTGATTTCAATAATGTATACAAAAGACAATTCATCCAATAGGGTCAGGGTAAAAACAAAATACTTTTTTACAAATTTAACCGACACAAAATCTGACAGTTATTGAAAAAGTGGTGACCCACCTTTTAATTATCTCCAAATATTCAGTGCAAGTAGCTTTTCCACTGAAGCCAATATTTTCCAAGTTATTAACATGTCATATTTAAACTGACATCTTGGTAAATGTACTTCACTTATTGCTAACTAGGCAATGTATGCATTAATGCAGCTACAAAAAAGTACATTTTTAAGATGACCAATATTTCTTAGATATTTACTTATCATCATGCCTTTAAAATAATCCCCACAAGATAGTCTGAAAACTAAAGATTTTGTACAAATGTCATCCCAAAATCCATAACCAAATATCTTTCTACAGTGAAACCTCTCAAACCTGATACCTTTTATTTATCTTCATACTTTTTAAAGTTTTTTAAGCTAGCAGAGTTTTCAATCAGAAAGGCAATTCCTGCTTCTTTTCTGTGACATGTACCACACAATGCTATATTGTATGATTTATCCTGGATGTCAAGGTTTATATAAAAAAAACGTTTTTTATTCAAGACAAGATGCATAAACTTATAGAACCTAATTCTTCAATTGTGTATACCATTTATTACTCCAGTTTCTGCAGATCCATACAACCCTTTAACATATGTTCTTATGAAGTCATTCATTGCCTTGTTTTCCTCATATATACATCTGAAAATATAAACATAAATTTGTGCAAATAAGAAAAACATAGAAATGATTAAGCAAATTTGCATAGCAATAGCAATTTACATTACAAAAATAATAACTTGGTCCCTTGATTGACACTGAAATCAACATTTCCCTATGGGTATACCAATTGTGTTGTCTTCAAACATATCAAAAGGAACTTAATTTACTGTAAAGAAAAAGAAATATAGTTCCTGGAGAGACACAAAGAACATATAAAATGATATGCAAAGAATAGATATAAAGTGTGCAGTCTGCATAAAGGGTAGATCTCCTACACAGATTGTAAAAAAGTCAAGAGTTTCTTGTAATAGTGTTAGCCATTTCCTTTAGATTGTAAGGAAACAAATAACAAAATGATTTTAAGAATAACTCATGAATGTCTATGTACAATTCTAGTTGTGAAGCCTTATTTTGTACATGTTTGTTTACAATGGCTACAATTGGTATGGAAGGGAGGCAACTCCTATTTTACCATTGCCACTATTGTCTGTAGTGCAATTTAGTCACTTTAAATGAGTTAAGATTTTATATTTATCAGTTTTAAATCCAGTAGATTAATATTTGTGTTGGACTAATAAGATTACAATTATAAAGTATCAATAAAACTTGCTCTTTCCCTTTCCTCTCAACAGTTAACCAAAATTTCAGTTTTCATTGCTATCTCGTACATTCTCGTATCCAACTGTCTGTGTTTATGAACCCTGTCGCCCTCAAGTTATCGATGAAGAGGTGTAGTAGCTCAGCATAAAAATGACAAGCAACTGACCTCAGAAATAATGTCTTGCATACTTGCTTGTTTTAACTTGTGACCAGTTGAACTGGTGGTTTTCCATATTAATCCAACCTTTTCCCCACTTTTCTGGGCATCATGTATAGCACTCTGTAAAGAAAACAAATTTTGAAAATAAATTCAGTACCAATTTTTTATTTATTTAAAGAATAAAAAAATATTCTTTCCATTTCTCCGAGTATCTGATCATAATCAATCACTGACACAGCAAACGTCGTGTATTTGTAACTACAAATATGTACAAGGAGAAAATTTAAACTAGGTCACAATTTTCCTTAGCCAAAATCAGATCTTCAACTAAGTTAAAAATTAACTTCTGTAACTGCTCTGAGACAGTATAGTGTATATCTGACTTAAACTGAATATGAACATTCATGTACATACATCCTTCTAATTAATGCAAACCTTAATTTCAACTGGAACTTTTACTTTGCTCCTGTTTCTTGTCCATCATGTAATCAGGTGTCAATGCTTGTAACTCCTTTTAAATGTCTGTATTTTGGCAAGAAATCTTGTCAAGCTTGCTTTCTATTATTTGCTGTCTCTTCTTCACTTCTTTCAGTTCTTCCCTAATCATACATGTGACAGAACCAGGATTTCAAATCAATAGATTTACAAATTTTGATCAGTAGATTGGCCTCTAAACCAGTAGATTTTTTATCGGCATAAATTTTATGTTTCATGGGGATGGAAAACAAAACAAGTGCTGTGTTTGGTGCCATAATATGTATTCTCTTCATACTATAATAAAACAGCAAGTTTGAACATGAATCAGATTAAGATTTTGATGGAAAATGTTACAATAATAATTAATTAATATGAGTCAGTATACAGTCAAATAATGAAAAAGGAAAGTTGTTTATCTGATAGTTCACTGCGAAGATTTTTCTTTTATAAAATCCTATAGCATTTTTAGTTTCCTTCACAAGATCACTGTCTAGTGACAACTGATGACATTCATTGTGATTATTAAGCTTCACACTTAACATGCTCTCAATAGTTCTCTGGTCCAGATTTCCCCTTGAATCACTCTTTATTTTTTGAAAAATGGAGAATGTCCTCTCTGTATCTGCATTAGAATGTTGTAATGACAGAATTAGCACATTCAGCCTGCAAAGAAGTTCTAACTTCAGTTTCCCTGTTGCTGATTTTGTAAGGTTGCTGACTACTCTCCAATACTCCTCCAAGCTATGTTCACCTCGAGGAGGAAATTCCTGAATTGGACTTGGAATGTATTTCTGAGCCTCATCCTCCAAGGCTTCTTTCTCTTTATGGCTCAGATCCAAACGTCTGTTGGCAAGTTTCACCACTGTAAATAAAAAAAATAATAATTGATTTAGGCTTCAAATAAAAATGAAAACAAAAATACATGATGTGTTTATGCTTTATGAATAATTTATCCAAACTTTAAAATTAATTATCTTGTAATATATTTTTAACTGATATATTTTATCAAGGGCTTGAACTTAATTTATGTGCATCAAAACTTCAAATAGTTTATGAAATACAAAAGATGCATTCCTTTGAAACACACAATGCAAACTCAGGGCCTTTGCTACTCGCCTGCACACACTTAAACTCTAATATCCAAGCATTGTTGAATTTGTAATATTTCTTAGCAGGTGGTTTCCTAGCAATGGGAGAAAGCACACATTTCAGCATTTTGACATGAATTGATCAAAACATGTAAGAGCTGTCCTCTTAAAACATCTTGAACAATACAATAACAATCAAACAAGTAAAAAATCAAAATACTTACTCTAGTGTCTCTGCCGAAATCATTGTTTATGGTCGGTCGGTTCAGTTTATCTCGCCTCCGCTAAGGGTCTGCCGATTTTCATCAAAGGCTCAGAAGACATCATGGATCACAGGGGCTCATATTGTTGCTAACAAATTATCTATCAGTCTTACGTGTACGACTGATAGATAAGTTGTAAGCAACAATACAAGCCCCTGTGTCATGGATCACCTTGCATTTGGCCTTAAGCATCCAAATTCCAACAATAAGGCAATCAATTAACAGCTTGTTATTACACATGTCAGCTGTTCTTTAACAGTTCTAATCCTATTGCTCTGCCACGCATCATTGCACCGGTCGTTGTACTAGTGGAACATTTCCAGTCCCCAAGTAGACTGGTTCTGGCTGGTTTCTTTAATGTGTTGATAGAATCCATACAAATAACGTGTTTGAGGTTTTTTTATAATTTTTTAAAAAAAATTCATTTAATTTTCAAAGGAGGTAGATTTTAACTACAAAACGGTATGTGCGGTAGACGACCTTTAAAACGGTATTTTTGGCCTACCGCCGGTAGAATCACATGTACCGGTATGCCTAATGTTGGGCTCCTGTTACATAAATGGAAATCATTATACATGCTGTAATAGATTTCTCTACCTCTTGTTAACAAAGATTGTATGGTATATACACAGCCACACTGGCAATACTGTACATATACAAAATATTTTTCATTCAACATCATATTTTTCATCCAGACTGTCACAAGCTTCATTTACTTTGAATGTAGTGGTATTTAATGTTATAAATTTAAATTGATAACAGGAGCAAAAATAATTTTAGATACTGGTGGGGAAACAGTTAATGCATCCACTTGTCCAGATGAGTGGGTGGATGGATAAAGAGGTGCCATTTTTTTTTAAATATAAACAACAGAAAGTGCATGTATACCTAGCTACATTATGATATCTTGTCCAGCAGGACAAGTAGCAATTCAAAAAAGTTTGAGCACTAGAACATCAGTTAATCTACAAGTACTTACTGTATGTAGGCATGAAATTGACTGAAGCCAAATTTTACCGATTTGATTGAAAAACTAGAGCAAAAGTATGTGTGAGAAAGCATCACAAAGAAAAGCATGGCAGACAAATAAACTACAGTGTCTCCCTCCCCCATGCCATGGTAGCTAAATGAGACTTTGTTTCAAAACATCTATATCCCCACTGCAGAACATTTTAAAAATTAAATACACTTGTTTTGCTCTATCACGCCTTTTAAACACTCCATCAGATTAGAAAACATGCATGTTATATAAATATAATTTGAGGAAATCATTATATAAACACCTTCTCCATTTCTGAGAGCATACACAGAACTTTTATGAATATAACTGGTAAAATATTAAGTTCGACAGTCACAAGACCAAACTGCTTGTACATTTAGAACTATACCTTCCAAAATTTATGGGGAAAACTCTGTACCTTCATGCATTAAATAACAAACAGTATGCATAAAAAATTTTAATTAGTTGTTTGATAATGCAAATGATGCAACCTCAGCAGAAAACTGATACTGCACGTGTTTAAACTTCTAGGATTGTTACCCTTGATAGCAAATTGGACTGTGGAGTTAGAATGTAAATTCATGAAGTGTCTGATTAGCTGACTTCAAGAACAAGACACTCTGGCGCATCACTGTTCTTGCTGAGACTGGTGTGTATAATACAAATTGGAATTTCATAAATGTTACATATGGTAAGCAATACTGCTCCAGTTCACTAATCTTCATATTACTATGTCTACCATCCTATATGCTCTTATACTTAAACCATGTTTATATGTAAATGTATGTATTTTAGAGCTGAAATGAATACAAAATTTCCTATTCATAGATGTTAAGAAAGTTATCAAATTCATCCTCTTTTCTTTGTCTACTTCAGTATTTATTGACACCTCCACCCCCAGCATGCCGCACTTAAAACCCAATCATCGAAATCTAATTAAATGACACTGTAGGGGTCTTGAGTAAACAAACATCGTCTGCATAATCTAGTTTTCAATACACTATTTTAAATATCTACCTAATATCTATTTATGGTACCATTTGTCTAATCAGTAGACGATGCATGTTTACTGTAGCACACAACAGCTCAAATAACCGTGCAGTCCATAACTCCAGGACCAACATGGAAGATTACATGTACCTAGATTACTCTTTTTCAGCATGTCTTCAATGAGTGGTGTTGCTCTCCATGTCCATACAAATGGTGTTGAAATTGTTCATGCACAAAATGAATTCTGTAATTTTATCTGCATTTTGAGATGCTCATGTGAAATTTCACTGAGCTACAGACCCTATAGTTCCAAATATACAGCACAGAGTCGACAATAAATAACGATTGTGCAGTAACTGGTTCCGTGCAGCAACTGCTGCAGACCCTTTAGCATTTTCTGCTTATTAGATTCTATACACAATATTCTGCTGTACGGCATCCACCAACCCTATGAAACGTGTTGACATTACCAATAGCCCTTAAATGCACTGGGGCTCATTACAAAATTAAGAGTATTGGTCAATAGATAGAGGGCTGGGGGATCCAAAATTTGTAACAATATAACACTTGTTACCAGTTTGGTCCCCCCCAGCCCTCTATCTCTTGAGCGATACTCTTAATTTAATTTGTAATGAGCCCCTGTGCTTAAATGCATACAAAATGGCAGGGTGGGTATTTATTTTTTTTAACTGTGGTCAGCCTTAGTACTAATAATAGTACCCCTACTTCATGGGGCTTGTAGTCATTTCAGCCCAAAACCAGTTCATCCTGGGTCGATTCGGTTGGGTTGTTTTGGCCTGCTGTTTCAACTGGGTCAATTCGGCCCACATTTGCAGGTCGTATAGGCCCACTATACTTTGATATAGACAGTATATAAAGAGGTCATGTACATTTAAGCAAAAGATAATTTGAATGCGTAATTTATCTAGTTAAAAATATGTAAATGCATGTATTGTGCAAAAGTGAATAGAATAATAAATAACATTTTCTCATGTATATACATGCCTTGTATTTGTAATGTTAACAATATTAAATTAAATAAATACTAATAATGTTACCGTTTATTGATTTTTTCATAAATTTATTCATTCAATTAAACTTGGTTAAGCAGATGTATTTCATTTTTGGTTGTTTCTCATCATCAGCTTTATTATCGGATCGATTAATGAATGTAACTGATTTCAAAATGGTGATTTTTTTTAGTCTATAAACTAATGTTATATCTTTCTGTCTTATAATCGAGTCTTAGATAAGAAAGATTGACAAAATCCCACTCGATATTATTAGTTGCTAAATGCATGTGTGTGTGTGTGTCTTATAATTACTATGGGTATATTTATGACAGTTTTCCATGTTAATTGCTGTTCATATTATATATATATATATATATATATATATATATATATATGATAAATTTGTTATAGTTCTTTTGATTTTAATGGAAAAAAATTAGTGTTTTTTTGTAAAGGTGTAATTGCAAAACATCTGCAAAAGGTTTTCTCATAGTTTTATGAGGAAGGGAGGTGCAAGGATTATTATTAAAATCATCCTCTTAGATCACATCAAACAAGACTGGTCATCCCTTTTAGAGAAAAAATGTCCAAAGGACAAAATTTTAACATATTTTAAAACCGGTATTCAAATATGAAGAATATTTACTAAAAAATTTGTACTTATCTATCTTAAAATTTAGGACCTCAATCTATAAATTACATGCTGAAAATGGTTGAAGAAATAAGAATCCATATGAAGAAAGAAAATGTACCAAATGTCAGAAAAATGTTTTGGGTGACGATTTCCATTACCTCTATAATCCATGCTCTCTCTCTCTCATTTTTTCTGTCTTTTCCCTTTTTAATACACCATTATGGTTTCATATATAATAGAACTTTAATTACCGGTATGTCTTATTCATGTGCCTATATGTATGAGCTGATTATGATTCTTTTTCCAATAAAGTTTTGTTATGTTCTATTTTTTTTCTGTAATATACATCTTTCATTTACACAAATTGTCATCTTTTTTATCCTTATGGGACCGCAACTTACAGGCACAATTAGTTGTGGTCTCTTTAAGTTAATATACAAGGGTTTAGGACATTGCAATCAATAGAAATCAAAGTCTTAGATACAACTAAAAGAAGACAATGCTACTAATCCGTTCTGAAAAAAAAACTACAGGTTACCCATATGTAATGTCTGTAATACTTATCGTTCCTTTACAAAAACGTGAAAATATCATCTTCGATCCTTAATTGGACAACCAACAGGAATGAGCAATTAGTTGCAGTCTCTTTAAGTTAATAGCCTTTAATAAGTATTTTGTAAAATAAATTGATGCTCGCTAACAACAACAAAATTTGCCTATTTAAATTGAGGGGACAAAACATTATTTCTGTATCTACTGTGAGTTCTTGCTGGGAATAGTTCTATTTTGTACTTAGCTTAAATGTCTTTTAATTAAATAAGTTATATTTTAATATATAATTTTTTTTCACCATGAATAGTTTGCACATTGCATGTAATTCTGCAGTTCGACCACAGCTACACAGGATCATGTGCAACTCGTGTTCGCGATGGCAGCATCACACCTGTGGCACGGGTAAGTTATCTATATTATTATTATTATTATTATTATCAATAGTAGTACTTGATCTTTGTTTTATACCAATGAAGTACACGCAAAGTACCTTTGTAAGAGAAAACTATCATAATGCATAAGAAATTGTAATGTTTTAGTAAATGAAACACTGTTATATAAAAATTGTTAATACACTCAGTTTAATTATATTGCTTTTCTGGCGATTTTTCTTTTTTTCATCAATACTAAGATATATCTATTGGGGCATACAAAGAAGCTGTACAAACTGGTTCAGACCTGAACTTTTTCTGTGATGCCTGCAAACACAGGATTCCACCGCTGGAAGCTGATGAGGTAATACGACGATGCTGCTGCTGATGATGATTTTTTAAAATTTAATTGTTAAAAATGTGATCTAGAGTGATGACTATTTTCAAATGATGAATTGTAATATGTTGTTTTATTAAATACTTATGCCTATTTTAGCCTCAGCATATTTAATTGTTAATAATATGTTCCGTAATTGGTACATTTATTGGTACAGATGGTGTCGGATGCAGCCTATTCGTATGTGCTTATGGATGTGGAACAGTCTGGGATCAGGATGAATGCCACTGTTACAATCCACAGAAGTGAAGAAGATAGAGCAATGAGCGAGAAAACACTAGCTACATTTCAGTTTTCAGTCCATACCTGTCGCTGAGTCCACTGCTTCAGATGCACTTCAAGACCTAGACTTCAACGTTAATAACCAAAGTGAACAAGTGAACTGATTAGAAAGACAGCAGCAATTTATGGGAACCTGTAGTTTCCAATATCTACTGATATGTGTTGTTTTATACTGCACATTATTTGTATTTAAAAACTTTATGATTTATTACAACATGAATAAAATTTGGTTAACACATGTGTTCTTAATTGTTTAATTTTCCAATTAATGATCTTTTACCTAAACATCTCTCTCTCTCTTTCTCTCTCTCTCTCTCTCTCTCTCTCTCTCTCTCTCTCTCTCTCTCTCATAGAATGGTATTGAAACAGTTTAGCAAATTGATGGTAAGATGATCTCACTATTGTTGTTTGCAATTAAAAAAACAGCATACTGATCAAAGAAAGTATTAAACAGACAGTGATAATATGATGTGTAATTATAACGTGATCAATCAATTCAGTCTTAGTAATTTGCATTGATACATTAGGAATTGAGAGAAAACAAATAACATACGGTGCTTTATACAAAGATTACTAACATATATTTCATCTTTCGTAAAAGAGAACACCACCATTTTCGTAACGTTATCATTTTCGCTATTGTAATCAATATGAGGTGCACAAGATCAGCAGAATATAGACATATGATATTGTATTGAATTAGATCATAAAATTTGACAGGATCCCATTTACATTTTTATTGCATGTGTTATTTAGGACTATCAGTATGTAGTGCAATACATAATCAGCCGATATGTCACTATGATCAATGCCACTTTGTTGATCAATGTAATACTATTTCAATAAAAACGTCTTTATTAAAACTAGCACAGTATTTCCCTAATTAAACGTATGTGGGCCAAAACGACAGAGCTGAATCGACCCGACCAAACGTAGCCTTAGGGCCGAATCGACCCGTGACAAACTGGTTTTGGGCCGATATGACCCGTGTAACTTCGTGGAGTCAACGGAGCAGCTGGGTGTGATTCATACCCGGCGTTTTTTTCAGCATACTGTCAAAACTTTTGAAGTTGTTCCATACATGTACTGAAAGAAATTAAATTAAATAGTCCTCTTATTTAATACAAAAATTGCTGAATTTCATCGTAGAAATGCATGTGAAATAGCGTTTCCCTTCTTCATACAACATTTTCTGTTGGATCGTCCGTCATATTAGTTCATCTAATAACTACTTCCTTTTGCAGCCTCGTTTTTGGGTATCCCATATAGGGACATTAGATCCCTATTTAGAAACGTAAACTGATCGTAGTAAATATAGCATGCAATGAATAACATATCGTAGATTATCCAAATATGGTATAGCAAGCCTTATTTGGAAAACGAATTACCGCGAGAATCTCGTGTTATCTGTCATGGCGGACAAGGAATGGTCAGTGTAAACATACCAAAATATTTTATCTCATATAGGCTTCATAAGTTTATTGTAAGCCAAACTTTCTGAAAAACAAGACTCTACTTAGGTAGTAAATTTTTACTTGAGTCATCTTTTTGTCTTGCACAGTAGTTTTATTTGTTCTACCGCAAGTTACTGTATCACATAAAAGATTATCAAACTTGTGACAAACTCAGAAGGACAGTAAAATAAGGATGTATTTCAAAGTTAAGTTAAGAGTAACAATACGAAAACAAAAACAAGCACTGAATCCATCTTCCAAGCATGGGATGCATTTTGGCGGGTGAAGCTGCTGGTTTCACGTTACCAATTGTTTTTCCATAGACAATATCGTATAACATCCTGATTTCGTTATTATCCTTCAGTCGTGTGCCATGTTTCTCTCGACCTAACGCACTTTGTCACCAGCGTTCGTCAAGAGTGACAGCAAGTATTTAATAAGTAAAATCAGACAAAATGAGATTTAAACAGGTAATTTCATGTAATTTTTAAAAAATCAGAATGAAAATCTGTATTTTCACTAATGCATTATTTGTGTCCGACATTTTGGCCTTGAATTTTGTATTATATGTTAAAGATAGGTCCGCAGATCACATGTTGGCTTTGTTTACATATCTTGAACAGGAAAACCCACATTTGGAATTGATACAATGGCAAAGCCAATGTAAATATTTTGTTTTAATCATGTGGAGTTCTTATACAAAGTAAGAAAAATTTACACTGGAAATGTATATTCACATTGGACTTTTTTGTTTCAGTATTATTTCATAGTAAACATATTTTCTGCATCAAAAGACATTGAATCTCTCATGATTCATGTATTTATATGGTAAAGAACAAACAAGGAGTAATGTAAGTGCACAAACTGCATATAGAATGAACAGAAAAAGATTTTCAATTTTATTCTTTTTATATTTAAAAAACACGGAGATGCTATAAACTAATAATATCCATATCTTGGCCAAACTGGCACATTCCGGTCATATGCCATGTGGCTTTTTAGTCAGTGTCACGAAGCATGGATGCACTTCCGGAAATAAGTAAACTTACATGTGTTGGAAAAACAGTAATTCTGAACCAATGTACATGAATGCAAAAAAAATTGTAACAATGATTAAATGAAGTAGATATAGTTGAACACTTTCCATGGTTATTTGAATAGATTCTCACAATATTATAACGAACACGTTAAAATTCACATTAAGGGCACGAAATATGGTGGTTTGAGGATAATGTTAAAATTTGGTGAAATAAATATACCTTTGCGGCTACTTTGGAGTGTGTGTCACACACTGTCATAGAGAGCAATGTTAGATTGTCAATTTGACAAGGACAAAACCAGGTACTCCATTCCATTGAAGAGAGATAACTCTGCTGAAACTAGATGGGTAAGACTTTTTTAGTCAGAACAGACAGATTTTCATTGATGTGTATCACATTTGAAAAAAAAATCATAAAAGTACAAAACATGATCTACATATGAATTAACATAATCTCACACGTTGCTAAGAGACTCGACTTTTTTTTAAGCTCGACAGAAACTACAACTCGTACATAATGCACTAATCACAGCTTGTTTTGTTTATTTTTGTTCCCTACACCTTAAGCTCCACCCCCCTGGGGTTGCGCAATTGGTACCGTTTTACCTATAGCCAACCTGAATTTTTTTAATAATCTTTATATCAAAAACTGTACAAGTAACAAGTGTACTAAGTCTCACTTGTCAAAAACAATTTCATGAGGTACCAAGCTATGTCTTTTATTGATGTGTTTGGAAATGTCATTGAACTGTTTCAACTGCTGTCTTCATACTTTGTGCTTTACTACCAAACTATTTTTTTGGAATAAAATGAATTGTTTTAACTATGAGCTGTGTTTTATTCATATCAGCACTTATTAAACTTCACATGGGTGATATGGGATAAATCACATGATGTCATATTATGTAATAACTAGGTCAAAGGTCCATGCACTATTTAGTATGTACCTCTCCTACTTCAAAAAGGAAAATTTGTCTAAAATAAAGGACTTGATATTTGTTTAGTAGACAAAGAACTTAACATCAGAGACAGGTGGAAATGACTCAATCTTACTATAAAGTATAAGTTTTCAATGCTTTACACCAACTGCAGATACCTGAGGTCACTAACCCCTAGTCCTTGCACAAAGGTCAGCCTACCCATCATCTCTGTAACACAAATAGAAAGCTTCCCTCCTTTGTGCAGTGAATAAAATTCATGCAGTAAGCCAATTTGTCACCAAATATAGTAGATCATAGCTTCTAAGCACTTATTTTGGATTTTGGGTGAAATTTGGGGAATAAAATACAGAAAAATGCCAAGAAAAAACAATAAGTATAGCCAGTCAAATGGAGTTTTAAACAAGAGGAAAGTGTACATCTAAAAGGGACATGTAGCTTAAAATAAAGGAATCGAAAGAGACAACTGCAACATAGAGAAAAATGAGAAGAAAAAGTTTGATTGCCTTACCTTAGAGAAATATGTGGAGGCAGTGCCCTATTGGTCCAAGGACAGTCCCAAGACATCGGTACTATTACATCCCTTAAAAGCACCAGAACTTCAGGTGAAGCAGTGTGCATTCCCATCTGAAATAAAATGGTAAATAATTTAAATCATATAGATGCATTCAAATTATATTGGTCCTACATATAAAATTAAAAATAATTGGCTTAAGTTAGGCACAAGCACACAAAAAATGTGTCAATTTTTAAACCTTTAAAGTTTTGCTGTGAGAAATTATTAAATTAGTTGTACTTACACTTGCATCAAGATTGAGGGTTAATATAATATTTCACACTAAATCCTTTCCATATACTTTTATAAAGAAGCACTGAAAATGTGAGTTTTTATTTCTTCAAATGTCATGTATGGTGTAAGGGAGATAACAATGAAATACAAAAGGTGTGGTATATTTATTTCCTCCAATATATCATCCATGTAATATAATTAGTTCATTAAAACCTGCCTAAACTTGCATGCAATTAAATTATCAAAAAATAAATTATTGATAAAGTGTGAACTTTTAGAAAACTTTGGCGTTAATTAGTATATTTTTTTTTAATATGGTAAGTATATTGTAGATATGTAGTAAACCACCAGCAATTGTTCGCACCCAAATCAGCAATTTTAAATAGGTATAGCTGCAACACTTTTGAAGTATCCATAAAAAGCTAAAATTAAATCCCTTAATTCAGTCTCTAGAATTTTAAACCTATAAAAATTTAAACATGACAAAATAAACAAATTTGTTGTCTACTTTGTATAATCTCCTTAAGTTGTTATTCTGTAGTTTTACATGGATGTTATTGTTTATTTTGAAAGAGTAAATAGGTATTTCTACCAGGATCTTACTGACCAAATATAGCAACTCAGAAAGATAGGGTACTTTGATACTTTGAATAGTTTAGTTGGGTCATTATCATATTCAGTATAATCTTCATATCAAGTTATCTGACTCTGTTTCTCTCTCCCTCTCTCTCTCTCTCTTTCTCTCTCTCTCTCTCATACAAATAGGAAGAAGAGCTGATGTACAAAATAACACCTCATATTGAAATTGGTTGTTGTTGTGGGTTTAACGCCATTTTTCAGCACATGATAGGCTATACATGGCGGCCAGTTTTATCTGGTGGAGGAAGAACCCGGGCAAACCCCGGGAAGAACCACCGACCCACGGGAAGCTACTGGCAAGCTTTCTCACATATCCACATTGGCCGAGCCCGAGACTCGAACCCACGCAGACAGAGGTGAGATGGCAGTGATCGGTAAAGGCGAGCGCCTTAGACCACTCGGCCACCCGGGGCCCCATATATTGAAATTGGAAAAGCAGCCATAGACTAAATGGGAAGCATACTTACAGGATATGGAAGGCACAACAACAAAAAAATATTGTACCTATTGTAATTTACATTAATGTTTTGAAGGAAACACATTTTAACCTTTTGAGGAATTTCAGAAGTCATAATCACTCTGTAATATTCAATTTGCATATTTTATTTGTAAAGTATTACCTACAATTTCAATGTATTAATACTTATGTTACGAATTGCAGTTAAACTAATTAGGGGAAATTTTGGTCAGTATAATTCACACTATAAGCTATGCCACTTGTGATCACAAACTTAATTTCACAGTTTTCTTCAAAGAAGGAAGTGGTCTTCACCCCTCCCAGGTTTAAAGAAGATTCAATTGATTTATGCCACGTACATAGAACCCATTCTCACACTGTGCCTATTTGAGCATTATTAAAATGGGATATATTGAAATAGTTGCAGTTTTGCGAAGGACCATGTGAACAATTACATACAAGTAGTTAGAGAAATGAAAGAATCATATCACCTTATTCTACTACTGTGTATGTTTACATGAGTTCATCGCCATTTAATAGTGCTATGATGTATGCTCTATTACCTTGAAAAACAGAAAATCATATTATTCTTGAGGCAGACACGGCGCTTCCATAGGAAACTTACACTTATGACTTACCATATACTGTCGCAGGTGAGACATATTTGCAAAATTAACAAGCATTTTTTGGCGAAGTAATCTTCTTTCAAACTCTTCATTTTCTTCCCATTTCTTTTGAAGGAGATAGATGACAGATAGATAAACTGATTGATTTCTTGAATGAATGAATCAATCAATCAATCGAATAATTTATGAATTCACATGGAAGAAAATTTTGCGTGCAAAAATGGAAATTTATTGGAAAATAGAATTACATACCATATATACTCGTGTATAATCCGGTCCAAATGCAAACAACATAGACCCTGATCTACCGTTGCATAATGCGCCAGCAGATCAGGGTCTATGTTGTTTGTTCTACTGACTAGTCCTTACAAACTGCATAGACCCAGATCTATCAGTGCATTATGCGATAGCAGATCTGGGACTATGCAGTTTGTAGTTGGTATGGGCATATATGCAAGTATAGACGGTACAAGTTTTGTAAGAGCGTTTTAGAATCATTCAAATTGGATTTAGACTGTTGTCTGTCCAGGCTTTGGGCTGTATTTTCAAGTATTTCCATGTGGCATTTACAAAATCAACTGCAGTGAAAATATGGGAGGTTTCTCATAGAGGGAAGACTTTTACAACTGTTCCTACAAAAAGATTACATGACTTGACAACAATAGTATTAGACTATTATTTTACTTTCGATACATAGCGTATAAAGTAGATTTTATTACATTTTACACATGCAGTCCTTTTAAGTTAAAAGAATAACCACTTTTGGTCTAAATAAAGAAACTTAAAACACGTCTGTGAATGTAATAAGCTTTCTGATTGGTCAAATGTCAAAATTTGCAATGGCAAAATTCACAATATACTGTCATTCAAAACTTAATTCTTCCAATCCCCTTAAAGAAAAATCAAACAAAAAATGTCACCTTATTGTATGCCATGTTTGGAACTACTTTCAAGAAAAGAAATTGTATTTGATACATCAGTCACTATAGTAAATGCCATGGTTACTCTTGCATCTGTTATGAAATATGATGTCTGATCAGGGTTAAAACTTTAAAGTCTCGCTCAGTTGTGTGTGCTTAGTTTAAAAGTATCACGTATTGCATTCTTACAATTACTTTTGTATTCTAACGGGTATTTCGATCAAGAAAAAGCGTATAGCGTATTTACATCCAATGATGGCCCACGCAGGTATACTGCTGGCAAAATGCTATTACAGCCATTTTTGATGTAAATCAATACATTGAGTGACATTTGTCTCATTTTCAGACGAGGAGGTCAGAAGCTTTGATCTTTTACTAACATGCAACAGAAAAGGCTGAAACGTCTTTAGCCTTTTCTGTCGCATGACAGTTAAAGATCTTGGATGTAACAGTGGCCATTTTGAACCTCCCTCAAGCCCATGGTATTGCTTGAAACTGACTAATTTCTTCAATTGTGTAATTATAAAGTTCGAGGAATAACATCAAAAATTAAAAGGGCAGTATTTCATTGATGGCTGAAACAGCGTCAAGTGCTATTTTGAACGTCTGTCATTTTATAAGGATCTATTCTTCGCACATGCAGTCAGATGTACCTCCGCCAAAACTTACCAATTTTAGAACTATCGCTACGATTACCTCTGAGTCTCTTTATTTGACTTGTATAGTATAGAGACTCAGATGTTCCAGTCAGACTCTTCCTGTAACATAGTGCCACAGAGAATTAGATTCTAACACATTTTCCATTGTAACTCGTTTTCTGATTGATGGAACAACAAATTTTGCTGCAGCAAAATCTACGGCATACAGTTGGAAACTTTTTGACACCATTTTAACACCATGCTTCTCCATGTGACGTGCCACGGAGAATAACTTTCTGGGTTATGTTTGGAAAAAGAAAATTCTAAGTCTGTTAAGAGCAGAACAGACTTGTGTTTGAAGATTTGAGGACGTTAATGATGGGTTTATTGTCTCAGTTATCCAATTTACCAATTCCACTAACATGTCGCTAGTAAAGCCTCATCGGTGACAATAAAGACACCATTAATATGTCAAGTCACCAGTTAGAAGACTATTAATCCCTATTAGGTGAATATATTTAGACAAAATTGTCCAGTGTTTGTGTGTGATTTACATGCAAAGCTGCAAAGACGCTCGAGGTTCATGTACTTCGATACTAACTACCAAATCAAGATTAGCAGTTAATGTCAACATTTTCCTACACACAATGCCTATTCATCAAAGCCTTGCAATACCCAGGATAAAATCATCCACAATTTACGTAATTTATTCCTGCAGAGACACTTTAATTCTTTTTTTCGAATGTAAGCTAATGATGTGTTGCGTGTGAATAGTAATGACATACTTATATATGAGGAGGTATTTGAAAAGTTCTAAATATTTTCTTAAAACTGTTTGTTTTTGAACCTGTCAGTAAATTTGCAGTAAATGGAACGCGCAGCACACCTTACACTTGGAGATAGATGCATGTGACTTAACATCGGTAAATGACAGTGACATAAAAATGTCGGTGAAAGAGAATAATTCTAATACTGAGCAAAGAGCATACTGTAAAATCTGGGCGCTCTTAGGGTACCCTCTGACTGATATCCAGGCCAACTTGCTTAAAGTTGACGGATGTGATTTTCTGTCATAGCCTCTAATTTTGAGGTGATTTAATTGTCTTAAAGATGGTGGTGAATCCATGGAAGATTACTCAAATTCTGGACGACTGTTATCTGCAATTTGTGAGGGGGAAGTGGCTGCTGTGAAGAGAGCAATTAATGAAGATGCTCAACACACAGTGAAATATATTTCTATTATCACAGGCATTAATTCGTCAGCTATTTTTAATATATTGAAGAGTTATATAAAGCTCAGAAAGGTTTGTGCAAGATGGATCTCGCATTTGTTAATGGCTGATCAAAAACAGGCTCAGGTTGAATTCGCCAAACAACTATTCGCCAAATGTAAAAAGAGTGACCATAGATGTTTGAATGAGATTGTTGTGTCCCCTTCCGGGCAAGACCGGCTGGAACACATTCCCTAATGGTATAGACATGTTTGCCTACAGGGTCTTTTGTAAAGAGTTGAACGTGGGTATAAATTCGAACTGGCACCAAAAGCAAATGGATTTGGAATGATGTAACACCTTTCCCTAGTCCAAAAAAGATCATTTGCAGAAAGAGTCGGTTTTACCACAGAAAAGATAGAGATACAAACTGACATTTGACCACTTTTCGCAGGGGCCAAGTGCAGCAAATGCATGGGCAAAATTCATGCTGGATAAGGTGCAAGGCTTTATGCATGCTGGTGTAGAGCGTTTAAACAACAGCCTTCTGGCAAATGTGTGGGCAATTCTAGGTGTGCAAGGCCAAATGATGACATTGATAATAGGAGTAGTAGGGACTGCCATAGACTCGAGAGCAGTTTCTCTCAAACATTGAAGACATAATTGTCCAAGAAGAATACCTGGATAAGTCCTAACAAAAGTACAAAGACGTGCTCCTCTATGCCCAAAGCAAAGTAGATCACGTCCTGGCGGATCAACTCCATATGATTCCAAGCAACATGGATCTTAACTTTGGCACCTATGAGAAGTATAACAACAAAATTATTATATCAGACTTCAACAAAGCGGACTTTACACTAGGTACTAACCCCAAAGTCAATGCGGAGCCAATACCGTAGCAGGTGAAACCGATTCAACAAGCAACCACAACCATCAAATTACGTCCAAGTAGGCTTTGACCTGTCTGCGCAACTGACAGCGCTAGTGTCCGCACAAATCCAGGCAGCGCCAGTAGTCCCGACTAGCATAAAAGCTGAGGACAACAAAGGTAACAAAACAGTACTAGTTGTTGGAGATATTGTGGTGTGGCTTGCTGCCATTTTGTTTATGCACTAACTTTTCTGTCTGTCTTCTTGTCCACGTAAGAGCCATCGTGATGACAAGCACTGCCAAATTTCCAGCCATCCAGCCAATGACATTGTCAGCGATTTTAGGAGGAATGACACAATAGTGTCAATGATTCCAGGCAGCACCACCAAAGCCTTTTCTGCAAGTGTTTCCAGGACCCCAGTCAGCTGCATTTTGACCCATTCTTTTGCGTTCATGGGACGTTGACGGCGGAGGGGGTCAGGTTTAAGTGGTGCCGTTTATGTACCTCCGCCGCTTGTGATAGCAAGTTTCCCAGTGCTATGAGATCTGAGGCAATGGTTATGACCTATTCATGGAAGAGGGTTCTCAAGTGTTGTGTCTGTATGGAGGATCTGGTTGATATGTTCCCGAATTCTGAAAAGTGGCTGCAGAGACCCGTTCATTTCATGCTGGCAGCCTCCAGCCGCAGTATGCACTTGTCTTTTAGTTTTGTAATACGATCTCGTATCTCCTGGCTCATTTCTTCTCTTTCCACTTTGGTTAGGCTCATGTCGTTTTCCACCCAGATCAGCTTTTAATTTTCTATGGTGATGTGGTTATTGAGCAATGCAAGCTTCGTGAGCTTATCCAAAAGTGTGCCGCCTAGCCTCTAAACTGCCACGTTGAAGCCCATGATCTCTCATATCGGGAGGTTGTTAGGTTTCTGTGCCGCCTCTTCCTTGAGTGCTGTGTCCCTGGATCCCTCTGCAATGAGGGGGTCTGTCTATCTAACTGTGTCTGATGGAAGCTCATCTTGTGTGGACAATAATTTATGTGCTCTCTTTTGCTTGTCCTCTGTGCTAGTTTTGCATATATATCTCTACTATGAGTTCATCCTAGTGTTTAAAGTTTATATGGCATAGCAACTCCCACCATCTCATATTCGAGAAGGATATCATACCTCTAGAGTGTCAATATACCATTTTCTACAGTAATATTGGCATAGACCCCCTCTCATTTATATCATTGGCCTTAAAGAAGGCGTCAAACTGTTTTTCCAAATTTAGTTTTTAGCTTCAATTATAACGTCCCCACAAAGGTGTTCCAGAGGTTTTCCAGTTCATGTACGTGTTGATTATATTCACTGGGAGGATTGATAAATGTAGTTTCTTGTTGTTCTGGTTGATCAGTACCTTCACCATCACCAAGCTCTCTCATTTCAATGTAAAAGCCACCTTTAGCCATGTTCTGACAATAACAAACATTTAACCAGTCACAACTAGATTTAGGAAACTTTTAACTAGTCACAACTAGCTGTAGCAAGTTAGCATATTAAAGGAAAAACACCTGAACTTCAATAGCACCAAACTTGTTAAAAAAAATTTGCAAGCACAGCATGTCTCAGTACTGATACAAACTTGACACATTTCGCACTCTTCGCCACGCATGTGAGATAATGAGAATTCAAAGCATCGTCGTTGTGACTAATAACCCAAGCAACATAGGCCAAAACTAGCTGCTTGTTATCAGACTTCTAAACTTTGGCAGTAATGATGTTACAGTGCCCAGCACTGCTAGACTGGCATTTACAATTGCCTTGAGCGGCAGCTCAGCAGTGCCGATTGATGCCAACCGTACCATTGTAAAACAGAAGAAGAAATACTTGGCCGTGCTATCGTCAAAATAATCAGCGTAAAGCTTGAGGGAAACTAAGTGGCTTGTATTGATGATGCCGATGTTTGGGCCCTCTACATGGATCTCTGGCTCAAAGACTAGCTGTTTCGGGTATGGCCAAAGAATACATTAGACATCTAACATTTGAGGGTGTTGGAGAAATTAGTGCCAAAGATGTTTCAAAGGCCTATGCCTTATATTAGGCTAAACAGGTGAGTAATATGATAGCTTCTGTAGGATCATCCTTGCTTGGCCTTTACACGTCACTTGTCAGCGACGTGCTGCCCATACACAACAGTGAGCAGCTTGCAGCTGACGTTGAAAAAGATCCAGTTATTCAGGCCTCTTGGTTGAATATTTACTTTAGGTACAGTGCCATACTAGTGCCACTTGCCATGGGCATAATCATATATAGGTATGTCGATTTTGAGAAAAAAGAGAAGATGTCTAGTGCAAGTGCTGAGCAGATAAGTACTGATGATGGAAACGTCTGAGGGATCTAAGCAGGTAACGTAGGTCACATATACTAAAATTCCTGGTAGAATTGCCACTGGTAAAAGATTTTCAGAGATGATGAAATAATGTTGGGCTGAGATAAAGTCGACAAGCGCAACGACGGTTAAAGAAAACCAGCATGAGGTAATGCCATCTTATGTTTTATAGGAAGGCCTAGCTTTGGTAGCTGGCCTTCTCTACAACTCATCCCGCGCGCCATCACAAGTTCATAAAACACAGGTGAGGGCAGTGTCTGAAAGACAGCTAAAAGCAAGGTTTGGGGACCAGTTGGAATGACACAAGCACCACAGCATCTATTAGAGATACACCTAACTCCTTTCATATGGAATAGTTATGTGTTTTGTATTTGTAAACAACATAAATTTGTTAATTGCGGAACACAGGTGCAAGATGTCTATGCCACCATACACAAAAGATTTTGGAAGTCTAGTCTACTATGGAGCCGTACTCAGCAATCTCATTGTGGTGTATTCAATGATTGCTAAGCGTGTGCTAAAAATGAAACCTGCTGACCTTGGTCGACTTGACCTTGAAGACATTGCAAAGTTTTTGGCACTATAGCACTTAGTCTCTGGATATAGAACATGCTGATTAAACAAGGCATCGTTCCAGCTAATATAATTAATTAAGTCTTCATAAGACTGCCATTGGTATGCTGCATGGATTACAACATGACCGTGGACTTTGTCCTGTGCTTATACACAACAAGCTTCTAGTGGATGACCTTGATTCCCTGCTCAGTAGGCGCCTGCATAAGCTCGGCCCCCTCAGCCGGTGGCGCAGTGATACGCTTGAGTTAAGACAGCTACTCCATGTGGGACATGGTAAAATACGAGGAGGTAATCGTCGACAATCCATACCTTGCGCGGGTTTCTGATGGCATGTCCATGGGAGCTGTGCTCAGTAATTGCAGAGCCAAATGCCAGTCTTTGCACTTGCAGAAAGGATGGCGGGCTCTGAGGTGCAATAGCCACCTTGACAATATCGTTTACCTCAAGCGCCCGCTGCTCATTTGCCATTGGAAATCACAAGCATGTCGGCAGGCATCTAATGCTCCAGTCCCGAAAAGGAATTCCAGCTGTGACAGATGGGAAGGGCCAAACGCATCTCCTGGCACTGGCCCCTGTCAGATTTTAGACGCATTCTCTTTGTAGGTCTCTAAAGGCTTCGTCTTGGCGCGGAAGTCTTCATCGACATCTCTGAAGTGGTCAACATACTCGCGTAGCCAAAAATGGCCTTGGCTCACCTTCCGTTTTCCGCTGAATGGTGTACTATGCGTCGCCCTCGTAGTACTCAATGATTCTTCACTCACAGCGATAGCAAGTGGAGACATTTTTGACCAGGGGTGGCCCCTGTGGAAAATGAGCTCGATTGATGATGTTTGATACGATACTTGCCGCTGTCATTCGGGATAATTGCACACTTTAGGATTTTCTCCAGATCATCCAGATCGTTGATGGTTGCACCTGTCTCGTGCACTCGTCGCATTTCCAATTTCGTAATTTTTAGGTGGCGGACCTCCGTCCGGTTTTGGCCTCTGAGGGCCTTTTCAAAGTGTTCTACCTCAAGCTGCGCAATGCAGTTTAGGTCGCCATCCTTCAAAGGGGCCAGGTTATCGAGGTCAACCCTTCGAATTGGGTAGAGGCCGTACACTACTGCAGCCACCGGATAAGAATTGTCAATACAAGTAAGAAGTCCAGGTTTTGTATCTCACATTATTTCAACCACCTTTTTACCCCCGCACTCTCCTGTCTTCACTGGGTTAGCCTTCTCTAATACCGTCCACTCCCGGTCCTCCTCATCATCCCCATCATTCTGAACGACAAACTTCATGCGAATGAGAAACTTTTTGCCTGTCGAAACAGCCGCACGCAGGATGGCCGTGCGAGTTTTGTCATTTTGGCTATTTAGACTAGGCCATCGGCTCTCACTTGGTATCCCGGCATAATGTCAAGGTTTCCAAGTCCAATCAGGTCTTTTACCTCGATGCAAAACGTGCAAAAGACGTGCACAGTGCCGTCAACTTTAAACTCTGCCTTGGCATCACGAAGACGACGATACCAAGCAAGGTCTAGGTTTCTGGGAACATGCGCAGGATGTGGCTCTACCTTGTCAAGATCAAAGGGGACTTCGGGTTCTTCGATTTCAGTAGTGCCCAAGAGGCCAGATGCCTGTACCACGGTCTCCCCTGCCTTTTCTGTGTCTTAGGCCGATCGACTGCCCGTATTGGAGTTGCTGCAGTACTATGTGGCTCCTAGGGTAAGAGGGTCTAACTCCGGTCAGTACTTTGAACTCGTCGCGCAATACACGTGCTTGTTGTGCATGTGCTGTCTTTGTGAATATTACTACAGCAAACTATTCTCTAATAGGGATACATGAGGACAGTTCTTGTAATACAAGACCAAGTATTTTTTGCGCACGCTTTTCAGTGAAGGCAAGCTTTTGGGCCACTGTGAGAGTCCCGCAAGATTTGTTGATAATGAAAGTAAAATTTTAGTAAAAGCAATTTTTTGAGAGCTTATCCTGATTGTAACTGAAAAAAAAAAGGAGACAAAGTTTTATTGGTGGAATTTCAGTCCTTTCACAGACTTGACTTTGGAATAATCATTACTGAAATTAGCACCCGATTGTTTAGGTGCGGAATTGAAACCACACGTTTCAAACAGATGTGTATAAAAAGAATATGACTTTCCCCAATCAAAAGTTTGCATCAAGGATAGGTCTATACTGAGAAATATAGGTTTGACCATGAGCGGTCAGAAATTTAAAATTATTGAATTTTTAATATCATCATGGTGTTTCCATAAGTTTACTGTCGGAGCTGAATTAGTACCGTGCGTCCTTCAGGGGCTGATCCAGAAATATTATTTAGGGCGAGCAAAAACAAGTAGGCGAGGGATCTCTGGGGACCCCCTGCATTTTAAGTGTTTCCAGGGCATAATATTTACCATATAACAGTAAAGAAAACTAACTCACTCTGGGAAACGTTCCGGTTATTTCGCGCTTGTGTGTGTGTATATGTCGGGGGGGGGGGGGGCAGCGGGATACGCCCCTGACCTCTATTTACTTTCTTTGGGTTATATCAAGTCTCAAGCCACATATGTGCATTTATTCGTACTACTTGGATAATTTTATGTTAGGCTGCTAAAAATGGCTATTGTAAAGCTGTCAGGGAACCGAATGGTATTCGACATTGGTATGTATGTATGTATGTATGTATGTATGTATGTATATATGTATGTATGTATGTATGTATGCAAAGTATTCAAGGGAAGTAACTCAGAGCGACTTTGCCGTCGGGATTGATTATCATCTTGCTTATGTTCACATTATTATCCTCAGTTATAATTCAATCTTAGGATAAGCGCACATTGCGTATGAAAAATTCGGTTGTTTTCATCAGATATCTTTATGTAACAAATAATGATAATGCCTTCGTACTGATTATATAAATGTGTTCTCATTCCTCCTGCTAGCGTCCTGAAAAATGTTTTCTTCAACAAAGTTTCTGTTTTAGATTTCAACATTTCAAGATTATATTTCAACTCAGTATAATATAAACATGCATTATAAAGTGATCAAAGAACGATGAATGAACATTGAAATGTATGTAAAATGAATTTAGTTATTTTGTTTTAAACATATTTTATGGGTCGTTTTGTTAAACAGTATGGGAGTGGATACGTGTTAACTACCTCATCTGGGTCTTTCCCCAGAACACAAAAACATGTTCCAACGATAACATTGATTTTACTTGCCACTACAATAGAAACTTTCGGTTATTTATCTCATGAAAAAGGCAGCTGTCACACGCTGTTGGCATTGAAAACATTGAATAATGTCACCAATATACAATAAACAGATGAACAGATGAAAAAGAGTTTGCATTTACAAGTTTTAAAAATCCAGAAAACATGAGCATTTTTGAAACCTATGTCAAAATTACATAGATAAAAGACATATAACACATTTCATAGCAAAGAACAAAGAGGCTCATGCGTGTAGTATTTGGAATTTAAAAAAAAAAAACTAATGGCTGAGAGAGAGAGAGAGCAAAAACAATTCACTCGTTCGAGTCACTAGTGTCCATTTGGTTTATTTGATAAATACTGAGAATATGATTGTAAAACGTCAAGGCAGGTGGATATATTTCTAATCATTTCGGAATACTGCAGACTTTGTTTTGTTACTTAGTTGGACGTCAGCTTTCATTAATAAATCTAACGTTTCATAAGGATTCAGTTCAAAGATATAGAGAAAGAGTTGTGATCTTTAAGTAATAAACCAGGGGCAATATAAGAAAATATTGTTTAAAATCTTCGTTATCATAGCCACAGACAAACATCTAAGAGTTCATTCCGTCAAGGTTTGATCTGAGAGGGCTATGTGCATGTTTACGTTTAGTGTGTAGGGGTATTAAGGTGACGTTTGTCAATAGCATACTATGATGGTGGTCCGTTTGTTAGATTATATGCACGTTTCTTTTTATTTTAAATACATAAATTGGAAACATTTTGGATATCGTCAGGGATAAATAGAGAGTTCCCAAGAGCAATCGAACAGTCTGTACTCGTATATAAGTCTGGTCCAACTGCAAACAACACAGACCCTGATCTGCAGTCGAATAAGGACTGCGTTGTATGTTCTACTGATTAGTCTTAACAAATTGCATAGACCCAGATCTGTTGGCGAATTATGCAGTGGCATATCTGGGTCCGTGCAGTTTGCAGTTGGATTTGACTCATACGTGAGTATACACGGTAAATGGGGGGTGGAATACGCCTGAAAAGTCTTAAATCTGGTATGGATTGTTGCGATGTTTTTAGAGTTTATGTAGTCGATAATTAGATGTCGCGTATCTCCTTTGTGGAAGAAGATCGCTTAAATAGTTAGGTACTTCATTGTTTATAATCGACTGCATTATGCATAATCTCTTCTTTTTTCTTCGTTGTGCAAGATTGTCTCCCGTGCCTAGAATAATAAATGTGTGGACCTGTAACGATTCGCGCTGTCTTCCATTTGATTTTTTCCAGTGTTTTGGAATATTCTTTATAGCAATTACCCTTACTTTACACGTATATTCTAAAATGGACGTATAAATAGTGTACCTAGTTTACCTAGAATTATTCCGTTTGAAGATTTCTCGCAGAGCGCAAAATAGAAAATATTTAGATGTGTTTTTAAGTCTTTCTAATAGGATTAATCCATTTAGCATCAGAAGATAATTTTAGCCTTAGGTGTCCAAAATTTTTAGCATGAAGCAGATTTATACTATTAAAAGAGAATTACAGTACGGACAAATCAGTTTACCTGTTGGTAATTACCTAGAAGTCCGGGACCTGCATGTCGAGCCCACGATGGAAAGCACTGCCTGTAAAAAGTGTGAGCCCAATGCCAACAGGGGAGAGCGAGCATGTCGCAGAATACATTGTCTTGGATTAATAATGATTTGCTGAATATATGAAAAAGGATCCATTAGGAGGCTTAGGAAATACAATCAAATGGAACCAAAAATGTCAGTCAAAACTTTAAGGCAAATTTTCTATGACTGCGATCTTGACGCCAATATCAAAGTGACAAGACAATGGTTCATAATATATATGAAGAAAATCCATCAAGGGGTTTAGGCAAAAGCTTAACGCAAATTTTCGTTGACTGTGACCTTGACACCAAGGTAAATGGATGAAGCGTGTATATCATGGAATCAATTGGCTTAGCTTCATAATGATTCATCCCAAGCAAGAAGAAAATCAAATAAAACGATTTTGGAAATATAAGTAACTGTAAAATCTTTTACCAAAACCATAAAGCAAATTTTATATGACTGTGACCTTAACCCTAAGGTAAAAGGGCCAGCTAGCATGTCGTAGAATGAATTGTATTAGATTCTTAATGTTTCGTGCTAAGTATGATGAGAGTCTCTGTAGGGATTTACGAAATATATGCAAATGAATAAATTTAGCCAAAACCATAACAAACTATTGACAACATTGCCGCCCAACTGATATGGCTCGACAGTAACATGTCGGCTTTAGAATGATTAAAACAAATAAGTCAGTATTTTGCCCATGCACCGAAGTTTTCCAAGATCAATGCTTAAAATACTTTGCGCTTGTAAAGAATCTAATGACGAACTTCCAAGGGAAGTATCATCCGCAAATAACCTTGCAAACGTGTTAAAACTGTCTGCAAAATCGTTGATATAAATAAGAAAAAGTAGAAGAAAAAAAGTAAAGGGCCTAACACGAAACCTATAATTCTTTCGAAAACTTTAGTCACACTAGGAATACTACTTTGTGCTGAAACTTTTTAAATTAAAACCTTTTAGTTAAATAAGAAGGTAAAAAGCAAATATTCTACTATTTCCAGACACAGTTTCATGTACTCAGATATTTTGTATTTTGTCGTGACATTAGCCGCTCAGTATTCAGAGGTTATTTGCCGCTAATGACACACTCATCATTGTTAAGCTCTGATGAAAAAAGACCTAATCAGGTTTTTTTCTATACAAGGTGTACCAATGTAGGAGAACTCTTACGAGACTACACATCAAAGGGACGTAATTAATACAGGTCGTATGGGTAATCATCAATGATTATGTTAGTACTAAAACACGAGAAGATTACAGATTGTACAAAAAAGCAAACAATCCAACAAAGGACAACAACTACTTTAATACAGTATGTATCTCTCTCTCCCAAACATCTACAACACAGTAATACACCACAAAGATATATAACACGCTCACACACACACACACACACTTATTGGATAGATAGATACATACATACATACAAATTCATTTTAGGTCAATGCTAGGTCTATCACATTGTATCTTCTTATGTAATACATCAATCCCCTTTAATAACGACGATCTCAAGAACTGTATTGCAGTTGTAGAGACTTTACTTATTCCAAAATGTGTATCTGCTTACTGACTAATCTGCCAGTTTCCATTCATGATTCCATCAAACCATTTAAGGTCTTGACCGGATCTGTGTCATCATGTACAAATGAGTAATATTACAACTATTGGCCCTTTGAAAAACGTGTACACAGAAAATAATGAAATAGTAACGCCCAATAAATACAACAAACGTTTGATACCAAAATTAGACTTGTCCTCGTCTGCTATACATTACACTTCTTGCTTGTTTTAGGGCTGTGTGGACAATTTTTGGAACGACTGCATCATTATTAGTAAGATCGATGTCATTGTTTAAGTTTTGGTACTTGCCCTGTTTTACGTATCAAACAAATATTTTCACAATGGTATCATTCTTTAGATAGACGTTCACCTAAAATTATTATTATGTATTACTTTTTGGTGGGTTGTGATTCAATAATAAGGAATGTGGAACTCGCAAATCCCCAAACCTTGTGAAGTTACATGTCTGCAGACTTTATCAAAAATTCTCCGTATATTTCATTTGTTCAATATCGATTAGGTGAATTTGGAATTATTAATATAGTCACATAGTTTTGATTCTCTTCATGCTCTTAATTGGTAATCAACAACATTTTCTTGTACAACTTTCCAAAGCGGGATGTCATGGGCTTTCTCTGTTGATAGGAAGTACTCGTCTTACACGTTATGGCCACTACGATGTACGATTCCATGCGAATTAGCCGAATGATGGGTTTTAACATTACTATGCTAAGTTGGAAATACATTCTGATCGTTGCCAACATGTTCAAGCGTACATCTTTCCGGAGAGAGAAGTATAGTATATTTACATTTGCAACCCCAAACTTAACTCGTTAACGCACGCTAGTGTCTGGCTGCCCTTCATCGAGGCTTTTCGACGAATTAGGTTCTGCTTGCCCATTTATTACAGTATTCAGTTTTAGAAAGTTGAAATAAATTCGGACTGGCTTGAGCCGCGATTTTTCGTTTGTATCTAGTTGCTTTTAAAATAGTTCTAAAATCCAAAACATGTTTCATGTCTAACGGAATATTAAAATTGAGAAAAGGATTATTAAATAAATAAGCAGAAATTAAGTGTCATGTTCACATCTGAAATTTTGAAAAAAGTATCTTCGTAATAATGCAATGCAAATGATTTCTGAACAAATACATAGGGGTGATAGCAACGGTGTCATACAGCCACAAACTACCACCACCATCACACTAACACCTCGACAGTTATATTTACTTCCTCTGCCGCTGTTTGGTTATAATGCGTGGAACAGACCGTTTCTCTGGCTTTCGACTGGAATGTTCAGTTCATATTTCCGCCTCGAGCCGTGAACTATTTTAGTATTTCCAATGATATCTGCGCGACTTGTATAAATCCCTGTGTGTGTTGAATTATGTTTAAACTGTTTAGCTAAGACTCGGAACTCGTTAAAAAGGGATATATAATATATGAAACACCACATTCGTGCTTTGTTCTGACTCTGGGTAAAGAACTCATTTGATACGGCGTATTAATACGTCTTGGCCTGAAGACGACCTCAACGTATCCCTACGACATGGTAGAATCGTTCTTTCCGGTCTTCTCCGAACAAAACATGTTTCTTTGTTTTTTTGTTTCGCGTTTTTTTATATATGTTATAACCACTAAAGCGTTATTTTCTACCATCAGTCCACTTTCATCAGAATTTATATCACTAACACTATTACCGCCATCATTAACATTGCTACCTTTTAGATTACTCCGTCAATGGCTGCTACTAATAGACTGCCGGTACTCCTGCAATTAGTATACATACTACTACTAATCCTACTCCTACTATTCTGAACACCACTTTTTTTCTTCAGCACTTACCATAACCAACACCACTACCACTGCTGTTGCTACTGTTATTACCACCAACACGACTACCGCGATCTGATTAGAATAAAATCTCTGCAGAAATACGTTAGATGGACGTATATATGTGGATAGTTTGGAGATCTTATTTTAGTTTAGAGGAACTGTGATGACTCACTTGCTAGTGCGCTGGACTAGCGACAGAAAAAAATGGTTCGAATCCTAACATCGGATCAGCCCGGATCAGCTACAGTGGTGTATCCTTGCGCAAGGTACTTTACTGCAATCGCCTTGGCACTAAATAATCAACTTGTTGTGCTGTGCCGTAAAACACCAAACCAAACAAACCGTACTTTGTTTTATTTAGAATTACTCCAAATGACGCCAATGCCATGTGAAAGCTGGAGTCGACCTTTAGAACATTTATAATGTATAACATGTTCCTATTCAAATATAGAACTATTGACAGTAACTTGGAAATTAATAGCACCAAATTTAAAGATTTAGAAACATGTCGGAATCTACTAGTACATTCTCAGCGAACTCTGATTTGTCCGAACATACGATAATAATACTAATAATAATAATAATAATGAGTAGTAGCAGTAGTGGTATTTAATGAATAATATACTTAACAGTCTGAATTAATTTATCAAGTTTTTATTATTATTTTTGCAGGTTTTTCTCATAGTGCTTGTATTCGTCATCTGCTGCAACATCGAAAATGAACAAAAGAAGATGAACGCAATCGCATCAATGGACACGAATTCCATTCGGCGGATGAATGGTCAGAGAAACACCAAGGTGTATCCGGCAAGATAATAAACTTTTAGCTGGAAGTGCCAAATTAAGACAACCCTCCCCCGACCTGCGCGGAACTCTAATCCTAACCCAAATCCTAACCAAAACCATAAATCCGAACCTTAACCTTAGCCTAAGCCGAAATCGCAATTTGGGAGGGGGTGGGAATGGGAGTCAAGGATCAATCCTAACTTGGAATTTTTTTAACTTCTCGTTCCAATTTTAAACCAGATTTAGTACTAAAATTTAGTTTCTGCTTATTAAGGTGTATGTTTTATATTTTTATGCATATTTATGTACCAACGTATAATGGGACGTACATGGTAACCCTACTGTATTTCATCTCAGACCGTCCATGATTGGGCATAATTTCAATTTTCCATCGCAACATCTCGGCATACCACGGCCAAATTTAGTATCATACGCATTACATTTAGGATTCCAAGATATGCTGTTGCACGTCGAGACATAATCCCGAGCTTTGCCGGTTTTGGACGGGATGTTATGATTGTTTGGTTGAACACTGACCTCGAACTCATGACCGCTGGCTTCAGGGCTGATATATCCACTAAACCTCTAATCTTTTCTGTTATCGCCCATTGTACCTCGCATAGCAGAGATTGTGTACGCGTACGTCTCCGCGGGTGGTACACATGGTCTGTGCATATTATAATTATCAACACGAGTGTTGATTGAAAAATGGGAGTGGCTCTCTTTTGTCTAAAATGGACATCTTCCTCTGTGTTTCAATGTTTTATGTATGTTCGACTGCACCAACGCCCGTCTGGATAGGCCAACACTGAGAAATAATGTTCCTTTAAATATTTTTGGTGATTAACATCGCGTGAATGAGCTAGAGAATGTGTTTGTGTTTGTGGATAGAATAGAGATGGATAGAGGTATTACTCTGCCATTTAAGTTATTCAAAAATATATCTTATTATCTGTTGACAATTTTAAATATATGCAACCCTATTTTTACAAAATTGTTTATCATGGAGATAGGTATATTATTTGATAATTAAGACTTGTATCATTACGTTTCTAAATTAAAAGGAGTTTCATGCTTTCAGTCTAGGCTAAGTTTGATACTTGAGTGTTTTCCCTAATTTTGATTAATGAATGATTTCCCGAATTGTGATTAATGAATGTTTTTCTCTAAATTTGATTGATGAATGTTTTCCCCTGAGTTTGATTAATTAATGTTTTTCCTTAAGTTTGATTAATTAATGTTTTTCCTTAAGTTTGATTAATGAGTGTTTTTCCCAAAGTTTGATTAATGAATGTTTGTACCGAAGTTTGAATAATGAATTTTTTTCCCTAAGTTTGAATAACGAATTTTTTCCCTAAGTTTGATTGCTGAATGTTTTGTCTTAAGTTTGATTCATGAGTGTTTTTCCCTAAGTTTGATTAATGAATGTTTTTCCCTAAGGTTGATTAATGAGTGTTTTTCCCTAAGTTTGATTACTGAATGTTTTGTCCAAAGTTTGATTAATGAGTGTTTTTCCCTAAGTTTGATTAATAAGTGTTTTTCCCTAAGTTTGATTAATGAGTGTTTTTCCCAAAGTTTGATTAATGAATATTTTACCTAAGTTTGATTAATGAATGTTTTTTTACATAAGATTTGATTATTTTATTTTTTTAAATTATCAAATGTTACATTCGTTTACCTAATTGTAACACGAATCTTGTTAGCGATTGAGTTATTTACTGCAAATATTGTTGATGATCTGTACTTATGTCATATATATCCATCCTTCTCTTTCTCTCTCCCTCTCTCCCTCCCTCTCTCTCTCTCTCTCTCTCTCTCTCCGTTTGTCATAAATATCTTGCTCTAAATTTTTTTAAATACCTTAACCAAGGAAATGAAATTACAAAATTACTGCATTGATATAATTATGTGCTATTGCACATTTGTTTGCGGATGGAGGGAGGTGAGGGGTTGCATTATTCAGCGTCGAGCTCCTTGTTGGCATCGAGAACAAATCTTCAGGATGGATTCGACAGGGTGCTCAAGCAACCGTTCTGACTCTGTTATATATATATATATATATATATATATATATATATATATATATATATATATATATATATATATATATATATATATATATATATACTTCTGGACAATAATACGACTCCAATTATTTTATTCACCAAGAGTAGATTATAAGAAAGTTGTCAAAGCATATTTGTCCTTGATCGAAATAACTTTCTTAAAAATGTGTCATTTCCCTTTTGTTTGCATTTGTATGTTATTTAAATCAAGCCGTGGAATAGTTATGTGTCTACGTAGGACAATACTTCAATTGTGTGTGGGTGGGTGGGGGAGGGGTGTATCCTAAATTCGTCGGCCTAAGCAATGTGGATAATGCCATCAATGCCATTCCTAGACATATCTCTAAACTGAGTTACTTGATCAGCTAGATAGAGAAGGGTGATAAGAAAATCAGATTTTGTTTGGATTTTTTTTTTAATATTTTTTTTTACAACTTGAACTTAGATATTCACGTATTCACAAAGTACATGCATATGTTCATGATAAAATACGTATGAGCCAAATACTTCTTCAAAACTAAATTATCCACTTATACAATTATACATACATGCATACACACACACACATATATATATATGTATATATATATATATATATATATATATATATATATATATATATATATATATATATATATATGAAAGAAACTGAATACACACAATGTAAAAGTAGTCTCAACTTGCCAATTGTAAAGCCAGAGTAACTATGATCCTACAAAGTCTGAAGTAAAAACGTATATGGAGAAAGACTAATTGCATTTTTCGATATTTTTACAATAATATTATTTATTGTTTGTCATAGTACTGTCAATTGTTTAGCTCAGAATTGAGCATTAATTCTTAACCTGAACGGAGAGAGGGAAGATGCCTCAAAAATATGTTGAATTTATTTATTGAACCATTTTTGAAAGTTTTGCTGCTGGGACAAACATCATAACCCCCATCCCGTTATCGTCTATTAGTCCATTCGTACAGGACGTATCTGATCATGCTTAACAAGCAGCTTATCGACTTATCACCAGTGTTCTATATTTGTAACGCGTAATCCAGCTCAAGTGCATATATATCCATCACACAATACTAATTAATTTAATGTCTTTTTCATCTGTCCGTCTGTTTATTTTATATTGGTAACATTATGCGATATCCTCCATGCCAGCAACATGTGACAACTGCGTTTTTCAGGAGCTAAATATACAAAGGTGTACTTTTTTGTATAGTAGGGCAAGTATATACCTTCATACGATGTTGGTAGTCTACTTCTTCTGTGTAACTAAATTCATCTAATTAGTGACTAATTTCTATCTTGAATTGTGTGATCAAAGTTTTTGAAAGAATTATATTTAAACATCTTTGCTATATAAATATATTCAAGATTGTTTCCTAATCGATCAAAACAACTTATTGAATGTTATCAGTAAATATGTTTTCCTCTCGATTTCAATGAAATAATGTGTTTAACATTCCTTGATGTCAGTAAAGCTTTTGACAGAGTACGGACAAATAGGTCAGCTTCTAAGCTTAAAAATATCGAATTACTGGTAAGCTTAAAAATGAACGGAAAGATACTTGACAGATCGTTATCAATCTTCTATCAAAATTCATTATCAACAAAATGTCAACTAACTGGGGATTCCCAAGGTTCCGTGTTAGGTTTTTTATTTTCCTTTTTTATATCAAGGACTTCACGGAAGTTTGAACTTATTTGCAAGGTTATTACTGATGATAGTTCTTTATCTGATTCTTTACAAGCACAAAGTATTTAAAACATTAATCTTGAAGAGCTTCATGCATGGTGAAAAAACTGACTAGTTTCTTTTAATGATTCTAAAACTGACATTTACCATGTTAGTTGGGCGGCGATGTCGTCAATAGTTTAAGGTGTTGGTTAAATTTTTCATTTTTGCACATATTTCGTAAATCCCAACAGAAATTCTCATCATACTTGGCATGAAACATTAAGAATCCAATACAACTAATTCTACGACATAGAAAATTTGAGTTCAGGTTTTGGTAAAAGGTCTTACATTTGCTTATATTTCCTAAACCCCTTGATAGATTTTCTTCATGCTTGGGATGAATAATTATGAAGCCAAGCCAATTGTTTCTGTGATATGCACGCTTCCTCCTTTTTACCTTGGGGTAAAGGTCACAGTCAAAGAAAATTTGCGTTAAGGTTTTTCCTAAACCCCTTGAGGGATTTGCATGAATGATTATGAAACTCTGCCAGTTCATTCTATAACAAACGCGCTTGCCCCATTGACCTTGTTGTCAGGGTCAGGGTCATGGAAAAGATGAGCTAATGCTTTGGTTAAAGTTTTTCATTTGCTAATATTTCCTATACCCCTTAATGAGTTTTCATCATATTTGGTCCTGAACCACGAAGCTATGATAATTCATTCTGCGACACGCAACGTTGTCCCTTTAATTTTGGCTTCAAGGTCACAGTCATAGAAAATTTGCCTTAAGGTTTTGACTTTTTTTTCCATTTGCTTGTATTTCCTAGGCCCTTTAATGGATATTTTCATACATTCGATGAATCATTATTAATCAAAGACAATTCGTTCTGCTACATGCTTGCTCTCACTTGACATTAGGGCTACACGTTTTCCAGCAATGCTTTCATCGTGGGGTAGACATGTATGCCCTGGACTTCTTGGTAATTACAAACAGGTAAACTGAACTTTTAGTTACTCTAAGTCTCTTTTAATAATGTAAAGTTGCTTCCTGTTAAAAGTGATGGACACTTAGATCTAACATTATCTTCTGATGCTAAAGTCTGGGATAGTTGCTGAGAAGAATATTCGACAAGACGGGGGAAAATCAAATGTAAGCTGCACGAATCGCTACAGGTCTGCACATTTATTCTTCTATGCATGGGGCAATCTTGCACAACGAAGGAAAAAAAAGAGATTGTGTATAATGCAGTCGATCATAAATAATGAAGTATCTAACTATTTAAGCGATCTTCTTCCACAAAGAAGATATGCAGCATCTAATTATCGACTCCGTAAACTCTCAAAACATCACAACAATCCATACCAGATTTCAGACATTTCAGGCGTTTTGTTATTGTAACAGGATAAAACCGGGTTGGAATTGAATTTAGCGAAGGCACTGAAAGCAATTTAGTGAATGAGATGTTTATTTACAATGTAATTGAACGATGAATGATTCTTACACCATACTCGTGCGCATAAAGTCAAACAATGGATTTGACAGAATGATGCGCACAACGAGTTCATCAGCTGATACAAGGAAATGATATCGTTCCTGAATGGAACTAATCAGAACATGTAATTTCAACGATAATATGAGCAATGTATAGTTCTATTCCCAAGGTTGATCAATGTATAGCATTTGTACAAAAATATGAATAATGTATGTTTCATCCAAGGGTGATCAATGTATAGCATTTGTACAAAAATATGAATAATGTATGTTTCATCCAAGGGTGATCAATGTATAGCATTTGTACAAAAATATGAATAATGTATGTTTCATCCAAGGGTGATCAATGTATAGCATTTGTACAAAAATATGAATAATGTATGTTTCATCCAAGGGTGATCAATGTATAGCATTTATACAAAAATATGAATAATGTATGTTTCATCCAAGGGTGATCAATGTATAGCATTTGTACAAAAATATGAATAATGTATGTTTCATCCACAAATAGGATGTATGTATTATTGATTTTTACTCATATAACGATATTGAATTATATACACAAAAATAATCTCACTGGATTATGAGAACTGGAACATTACTCATCATTGAATGAATGAAACATAACTGAATTCAATTTGCTTGTTCAGTTATAAAAAAATAGCTAACTTGAAACGGACTATAGTCTATCTGATATCATAGGTCTGACCCTCTGTAAAATTTAGAATAAATTCTGAAACATCCAAAATATAAAAAAATCTATCACATAAAACGGATAGCAAGAAAGAATACAATTTTATAGTTCACGCACCTCTACAGCTGAAGATTGCTTCAGAAAAGTGGAGAAAACTCGTTGTATTGTGATAAGACAACGAGAATTTACTCTATAAGTACCCTGGTTGTGGTGAAAATCCAAAGCCAGAGCACTCGAGGTAATTGGGTTTCTCACTGCAGGCACTATTCGCGTGCAGCAATGGGTAAACCTAACTCGGTGTTTTGAAATAGCGAAGGCTAAAAATATACCACCCTCGGGCAACGCTGTACGCAGCAACGAAACCCGACTACATTTTCGTTCATATATAATGCATACACGTTTTACTACACACAATTCCGTGATAGTTAGTACTAAGCAGTAGAGCTAACAATATAGACCCTGATATGCCGGTGCATTATTCGACGGCAGATCAGGGTCTATATTGTTTACAGTTGGACCCAACTTATACGTGATTATAGAAGGTGGAATTGCTCTTGGAAACTCTCTCCCTGACGATATCCAAAATGTTTCCAATTTATCTATTTAAAATAAAATGAAACGTTTCTATCATCCAACAACTGTTCCACCATCATAGTGTGCTATTGACAAACGTCACCTTAATATCCTACACACTAAATTTAAACAACTGTTCCACCATCATAGTGTGCTGTTGACAAACGTCACCTCAATATCCTACACACTAAATTTAAACAACTGTTCCACCATCATAGTGTGCTATTGACAAACGTCACCTTAATATCCTACACACTAAATTTAAACAACTGTTCCACCATCATAGTGTGCTATTGACAAACGTCACCTTAATATCCTACACACTAAATTTAAACAACTGTTCCACCATCATAGTGTGCTATTGACAAACGTCACCTTAATATCCTACACACTTAAAGATGCATAGCCCTCTCAGATCAAACCTTTTCGGAATGAACTTGGATAAATCTTAGATGTGTCAATGTGGTTATTATATAGTAGATGTTAAACACTCATTTCTTCTATTGCCTTTTATTTTGATGCTCAAAAATCATAACTCTTTCTCTCTATCATACAACTCACTCTATATGAAACGCTAGATTTATTAATGAAAGCTGACGTCGAACTAAGTAAGAAAACAATGCAATATTTATAAATGTTTAGAAATATATCCATCTGCTTTGACGTGTTAGTACTTACAATCATGTCCTAAGTACTAAATTTATAAAATAAACGAAATGGACAGTAGTTACTCAAACCAGAGAGAACGTCGTTTGCTCTCTCTCTCTCTCTCTCTCTCTCTCTCTCTCTCTCTCTCTCTCTCTCTCTCTCTCTCTCTCTCTCTCTCACACACACACACACGCATCGGTTATTTTGTTTCCTAATTATACATTTGCCTCTTCGTCCTTTGCTTTAAAATGTGTTATAAGTCTTTCATCTGTGTAATTTTGATCTAATTTTCAGAGATGTTTGTACATTGTTCTTTGATAATTTTTAATGCGTGTTTATATTATACTGAGTCAAAATAGAAGTCTTGAAATCTAGAACAGAAACATTATTTGAAAAAAACAATTCAGGACGTTAGCAGAATAAATAAGAGAACAAATTTATATTATTAGTACAGAAGGCATTATCATTATTTGTTTCATGCAAACGACCGAATGTTTCATACGCAATCTCCTTTTTTCATAAGATTGAATTATAAGGGATGATAACAATGTAACCATACACACGATTATTATCTATTCCCACAGCAAAGTCGCTCAGAGTTACTTCCCTTGATAACTTTTTTTTTTTTTTTTTTTTTTTTTTTATTGAACACAAGGTGTCAGGATTTTACATATTCCCCTACATCACCACCTGACCTGGTGTATGGGGCATTATCTTAAATTATTTTGCGTCCTTATCTTTTACATGTGTTCCCTACACAAAACACACACACATGCACACACAGACACTTACATTCACAATTATTGTACACAAAGTCATACTCGCATACAAACCCCAAGATGTTTTAAATTGCCTTCAAAAAATAAATTTAAAAAAAAAATCATGTACCAAAAGTTGATAATAGGATCCACTTTTTCTTAAACTCGTCACTTCTGTTATTCACTTTGGCGACATATTTTTCCAGTGTTTTGTATGATAAAACACAATTTTTATAATATGATAGATTTGGAATTTTTGATGCACAACGTGATCTGTATATCACATATTTTGCAAGCAAAATTAGGAAGTTAATAAGATCATCAAAGTTGTTATTTCCTATAAAGACGTCTTTTCGTGTAATTCTAAAATTTGGGTCATAAGTTTGGATCCATTCCACCAACAGTTTCCAAAAGTGTTCAGTAACTGAACAGTCATAAAATAAGTGCTCAATTTGTTCTATTCCCTCATTACAAAAGGTACATTTATCATTATCACTTAAATTAATCTTTTTTAGAAACTGGTTTGTGGCAATGTTTCTATGGAGAAATCTAAAATTAAAGCTAATCAGTTTTGTGTCTTTTGTACAAAGTTTAGCCAAAACAAAAGAGTTGGTCCATTCATTTGCACCAATTGCACACTCTAGCTGCCTGGACCAAGTTTCATGTTTACCATTTGGCTTTTGTATCTTGGTTCTTATCAGGTCTTTATAGATAAATTTATTCTTTGCTCTTACCCTAAGGAGTGATGTTTTGTCCAAAACTACATGAAAACTATTTCCACTTTCAAAAAACCTTTTAATTTTCTTTTTCCACAGCACCGAGATCTTTGAAATAAGAGCAAAGTACTGTATGAAATTATTTGTTTTTGTTTTTTGTTTTATTTCATCAAAACTTAATAGAGATCCTTGTGCATCAAAAAGATGTTGAATAAGTACAACACCGTTTGTTCTCCACCTTGTGTATGATTTAAAATTATCTACAGTCACTAAATTAAGAATATCTTGAGACAAGTATTCATGGACAGTAGATGGTTCATTTTTCCATTGTGATAAAGCATAAATAACATCACGCCAAAAAATATTTTTAATTGATTTAGAAATTACTTTTAATTTAGTTTTTCCTAATGTAAATAACAGCGTACCTCCAAATTTTCCAAATATTTGTTCAGAAACCAGTTTTTGCCATAAGCCATCTTCGTTTAGTAAGAGACGCCTAATCCAGGAAAGTTTTATATAACACACAAATGAATGCAAGTGAATCATATTTAATCCCCCTTCCTTAAAAGAAGCTATAAGAGTGTCTCTTTTAACCCTCTTAGTTTTTACCGCCCCAAATAAAGTGGAAAAATAATGTATTCAGTTCCTTTTCTATATGGGGTGGAGGATTTGGCAAAGCTGCAAAAAGATGAATGAATTTAGGCAAAATCAAGGACTTTATCAAAGTAATTTTTCCAATAAGGGATAAATTTCTTCTGCTCCACCAGCCAAGCAGTTTCTTTACTTCCTTTAACTTCGTCGAATAATTAAGCTCTACCATGTCCTCCAAGTTCAAAGAGAAATATACTCCCAGTAATCTAAAATTGGACATTGACCAGTTAATATCAATTTCTGGACATATTTTTTCATTAGAATATTTTTTATTTCCAATCCAAATAGCTTTTGATTTCAAAACATTGCAGTACAGACCTGACACCAAGGCAAAGTCATTTAAAATCTGCAAGGTTGTCTTCAAGGACAAATGAGAACCATCTAATAATAGAAAAGCATCATCAGCGTACTGCCCTAATTTGAACTCCATTTCATTATAGAAAATGCCTGTAATATCTGTGTTCTTCTTTAGTTCTATTGCAAGAAGTTCAATTCCTATTATAAATAAGTAGGGTGATAAAGGGTCTCCCTGGCGACAACCTCTCTCCAAATTAAAAAATGGGGATAAATGTCCATTATTAATGAGACAACTTTTTGATTTATTGCAAAATAATCTGAACCATTGACAAATTGATTCTCCAAAGTTAAAAGACTTCAGAGCAGTTTCCAGAAAGTCCCATTCGACCGAGTCAAAAGCCTTTTCAAAGTCTATCAATAGGAGAAGACCAAATTCATTTTTTTCCTCAAGGTATTGCATCAGGTCATACAAAAGTCTTGTATTTTCACCAATGAATCTCCCTTTCATAAAACCCTTTTGGGTGTCACTAATGATAAACGGGAGCACTTTTTTGAACCTATTAGCAATTGATGCCGAGGCAATCTTGTAATCTACATTAAGTAGTGAGATTGCCCTTAATAACTTTGCCTACATGCAGTCATAACAAAGTCGAATACCTTTCGGTCCCCTGTCAACTCATACAATAACTTCTGTTAGCAGCATAGGACAAAATTATCCAAGTAATGCGAGTAAATACACGTATATGGTTTGAGACTTCGGAGACCTGGACCTGGGGGGAGGGGGGGGGGGGCACCACCGCCACGTGAACAGGAAACAACCGGAACGTTTCCTCGAGTAAGTTTTCTTTACATTTGTACATTAGATGGTTAAAACTATGCCCTGGAAACGCTTAAAATGCAGGAACTTCCGGGGGTCCCCGAGCCCCCTTTCCTTCTTGTTTTTGTTCGCTCTAAATAGTTCTGGATCTGCCCTGGAGACGCTATTATTATTATTATTATTATTATTATTATTATTAAGTGACAGGCAGATGTACAAGTCAATATATAAAGCATAAAATCTGCACTTCCTATATGTACACAACGTATAAGTTATAAAAACAATTGTCGTCGATGCGGAACAAATCACGATATTTTCAATTAAAGAGACGATACTTGCAATTAAAGGAAAAAATCCGTTGCTAAATATGTAAGTTTACGGTGACACCAAAAGTAAATTATACTTTCGACAAAAAAGAAATGGAAATAAAATAAAGTAAATATGCTTTGTATTACGTTACTTTCTCTCGTGAGACTAAAGTACGTTCTAAGAGGTACTGCAATATATCTTCTACATTTGACCTTTGTTTTGTCTTTAATATATATATATATATATATATATATATATATATATATATATATATACATACATACATACATACATACATACATACATACATACATACATACTTACATACATACATACATACATACATACATACATACATACATACATACATACATACATACATACATACATACATACATACATACATACATACATACACGAATATATGAATATCAAGTCTCGCCAGACATTTGCTGGCAACAGTTCTCTGTCTTACGCTTTTAGAAGTATGCCAAACATCCAGTACATAGCCAATGCTGACTTAGAAACTTTAAATGTACAAATCAATGGTTAGTAAGCTTTAACCTAGAAAAATAATTAAAGTAATGTTTTGTTATTAAAAAGAATAACTCACTCTTTCCCAACCTGAAGTTCCAAAACCAATCACTTGCATTTGTTGACAATCATAAGCACTTTGACTTTACATTTAGTAGTGATACATGCACTTGGAGTCTACATTTAACAATATACTTAAAAAGCATCTAAATTGCTAACTATTTTAAGATCCATCAGATACAAGCTGAGTAGAAAATCCTTAGATATAATTTACTTATCATATATTAGGCCTATATTGGAATATACAGATGACGTTTGGCATGGATATTCAAATGCAGATTCAGATAGATTAGAGAGATTTCAGTTAGAGGCTGCTAGGATAGTCACAAGTCTAACCAGAAGTGACCACACTCGCAATATTTATGAGGAATACGACTGTCCCCTGCTCTCAGAAAGAAGAAAATCCTACAAAATAATTCACCAAGTTATTTAAGTGAACTGCTTCCAACTTTGGTCGGAGAAACGAAAAGATACAATTTACATAATCAAAAAACTTGTCTAGATTAAATGCCAGACTTGAAATAACAACAGAAATAAATCTTTCCTTATTTTGTATTCTCATATGAAATAACCTACCTGAAATGTCAAAACGGAAAGCGATTTCTTAAAATTTAAAAAGTATATTACCACAAGAACAATAGCCTACCTTCTCATTATCTTTCTGGTAATCGCAAATACTCTATTATTCATACTATGATCAGAAACCAATCTAGCGACCTTAGAAAAGATCTATATGACAATCAACTGATAGATAATTCCTTATGCGACTGTGGGGTAGAAACTCAAAATGCATATCATTATATTTTCATTTGTATTCGATAAAAAGCTTAAAGGCAAAATCTAATACTTAGGCCTTAACGAACTGTTTGTTCCCATCTATACAAACTCTCTTCTATTTGGCTCACCTCAAATCGAAACTGAACAAAATTTGAAAAACTTTAAGTTTTTGTCAAAAATCCAATAAGGATATAAAACATTGTAACTAATTCTTCTTCCTTTGATTCTAAATAAAAAGGGAATGCAATTATTTTTTTTTGTTTTTGTTTTTTGTTTCTTTGTTTCTTTGTTTCTTTGTTTTTTTTTTTTTGTTTTTTTTTTTTGTTTTGTTTTTTTGTTGGGAGGGTTGTATTGTTTAGACAGTGCAGTAAGTAATTGATATTTGATGTAGATGCATTGCATATTAAATTCTATTATTTCCGAAGTTTGGGAACACTGTTCTGTACTTACCTTGGATATTTGTTTTCCTTTTTCGAACCTTGTCTTTTATTTTTCAGAACATCATATTTGTTTTAGAGTTTTTTGTTTAGTTTGGTTGGGGAGGGGGGGAGGGCTGCCGCTTGTCATGTTTGATTAATTCGTATCACTATATTTTGATGGTGAAGGGCTTATCTAATATTGTGAGACCTTGTAGCCAGACCCCTTTTGCGTAATTTAGGAAATAAAATATGTTTAAGTCATGAACTACAAGGCAAAACTATTCTAATGGGAGTATTATTTTACCTTAGACAAGCAGAGTATGAATACAAATAGTTAAGTATGAGAACCTAATTTATTGTAGCTGTAGAATAAACAGATCTCATTCCCCTTTCTTTTACACAGAATAACACTTTTCTTTGTACGCATTTCAGGTTTTAAATGATATAATGAATACAAAGTATGGTATCTATTTTAGAATAGCTATTACGGAGACCAGATTGAATTTCATCAATTAAATATGATTCATTGGCAGTACCTTTTGTAGATAGGCTTGACACGAAATGGGTCAAAGTCATGAAAATAGTAGTATGTAAAACTTGATCGATACATTGTCACGACAAAACAGGACTGATCGGCATCGATTAAATTTGATTCCTCAGCAGTATTATTATGTTTTTTAAAAACTCTTTGTGCTAGATAATGAAATAGTCAAGACCATAAACATGTTTTGTACAGAGTAAAGACAGTGTTTTGATTCCTTCTAATACATGGCCTTTGCGAAACAATAGAAAAAGAGACAAGGGTAGTAATTCGAGAAACCGCATTTTTATACCGAGCCCTTGATTTGTTAACGGTACTTGCGTTTACAGTGACACTTTTCAATAATCTTTGTGTTATTTTAATGTGGGTAACTTTCAACAAGTTATTGCAGAGTTTTGTTCGTTGCACCTCTGAGAAGTTAAGAGCGAGAGAATGTAAAACTTTTGTCATTTTTCGTCTGATCGGAAAGGGTTGCTCTCTCCAATTGTCACGTGTATCTTGCAGGACTGTGCAGCTTTATTTGTACATTGTCACGTGTATCTTGCAGGACTGTGCAGCTTTATTTGTACATTGTCACGTGTATCTTGCAGGACTGTGCAGCTTTATTTGTACATTGTCACGTGTATCTTGCAGGACTGTGCAGCTTTATTTGTACATTGTCGCGCCAAAATGATGATGTCAGCAGGTATTTATGAGGAGTATTTAAACAGTTCTGAATAACAGTGTGATGTACAATACAATTCTGTATTATTGAACACTACGTCAGTGCATTTCCGCCAAGTACTCTCCATTCACCTCTACACACTTTCTCAGTATAATTATCCAATTATCAAATGCCATTTTGTATTCACATTTTGCTAAATTGTTTACACTGGAAACCTGTACTTCTAAATGCATGGCGGCTTTCATATCGTCTACCCCTAAGCGAATCTGCGATAACGGGATTCAGCCAAAAATCACTTGAAGCCAAATCAGGGTTGTATGGAGGCTGTGTCAAAGTTTGGATGCTGCGTTCCTTCAAGAAGTCTGTTACGACAGCGGATTTATGCGCCGGTGCGTTGTAATGGAGTAGATTGATACCTCAGCTACCGATTCGCAGATGGGTGGTTTGCTAGCGTTCCACAACTTTTGTCAACACTTTGAAGACATAAAAATCTTCAGTGACTCTAGCAGAGTCAGGCACAGGTACCAGGACTACCGGACTTTTGCATCGAAAAAGGTACCAGGACTACCGGACTTTTGCATCGAAAAACAAGGCGTATACAAATCTGTTGACAGTTCGAGTCTGACTACGTAGAGCGTTTTTCGTCTCTGTTCGTTTTCTCCCATCCAAATATTATTATTTTCTCTTGAGTTGGACTCAGAAAAGGAAATCGGTTTTTTCATCACCTGTGTCTCATTCCAATGTGTATGGTCAGTCTTTTCATATTTGGCAATAAGTTGTTTGGCGATTTCAACCCGAGTCTGTCTTTGATCAGCCGTCAACAAATGTGGGACCCATCTTGCACAAACCTTTCTGGGCTTCAAATGATCCTTCAATAGATTAAAAACACCTGACGAATTATATATCTTTCGCTGTGTATCAAGCATCTTCATCACTTGCTCCCTTCACAGCAGCCATTTCCCGCTCACCAATCGCCGACAACGGTCTTTCTGAACATGGGTCATCTTATATGGATTAGCGACCGTCTTTAAAACGATGCAACCACCTCACATTTGTAGGATATGACAGAGAATTACATCTGTAAACTCTGTCCAAGTCAGTCATGATATCAGTCGGAGAGTACCCTAGAGCGCTCGGATATTTTACAGTATGATGTTTGCTTAGTAGAAGAATTGTTCTCCTCCGACAATTTTACGCCACTGTCATTTACCTATGTTACGTCACACGCATTTATCTACAAGTATTTGGTGTGATGCATGTGAGCTGCAGATCATTTTATAGAACGTTAATTTGTCTATCGATCTGCATTAAATTGATTGACAGGTTAAAAGAAACAAAAAACTATTCAGAACTTTTCACATACCCCTCCTATATAAGTATGTCATTACTATCCACACGCAAAGCATCGCTAGCATCGCTAGCTTACATTGGGAAACAAAAATGTAAGTGTCTCCGCAGATTTTCACCAATTGCATAAAATTAAGTCTTTTTTCCTCTAACGCCGTTTCTAACGACCTATTCAAGATCGATAAATAATGAAAAGATTGCTGACTGACCAATACAATTGGAAGGTCATGGCACCAATTATAATTCTAACAATGACACCAATTATAATTCTACCAATCAGTTGTTGTCCTGATATTGTGTGCTTTACAAATGGATTAAAATGGCGTAAATAATATGTTTTGAATCGCACTATCTAATCTACCGAGATTAAAGTGCGTTCAATAGTAATGCAATATAAGTTGTATATTTAACCTTCTTGTTCATGTTTATATATATATATATATATATATATATATATATATATATATATATATATATATATATATATATATATATATTATAAAGATTATTATTAGAACATAATTTATTTCCATGATGAAAGGTAACTCGAGACAAAACTTATTTCATTCTCCATTCCTTAATACAGAATAACATTCTTTTTCTGATCGTTTCAGGTATTAAATGATATGATTAAGAATGAATGTCACATATCCTAGAATAGCCATTGCGGAAACCAGTTTGAGTTGTAATAACAAAATTTGCGTCTTCTGCATTTTTAATGTTGTTGTTGTTGTTATTGTTGTTTTTGTTTTATTAAGTTAATTAGTCATTTTTTGTTCCCTTTCATTGAATTATGAATCATGTGAATCATATTGTATATCGGAATTGTTTGCTGAGTTATTTATGGAAAATCCCGATGCTAATCCCCACACATTGTTTGTATTTCTATGTCATCACTCTCAATCGCCACACTCTTCAAAGGCGATTGAAATTATCAGATGGCGACTCATTTAATGGCAAAAAATATATTCGGCTATTGAGGGTTTTTGGTGTTGTCCGCAGATTTTTGTCATGATGTCGCTGACGTTTGTTAGTGGCCCTTATTTTCGGGGTTATATAAATGATGCAAAGGATATTATTTTTTTTTAGAGGAACATTCACAAGTGCATAGTGTAGTAATGAATTAAACTTTTGTTACATCGAAAAGAAATATTTCAGGCAGAGAGGGGGGTTGTGAAAGAAATACTAGTCAACAATGGATTAAGACCACAGTTGGATAGTAGCGAGATATGGAATGGATAACAGTAATGCTATAGTCATGTATCGTAACACACATTACTTCCTTTTTTCATTCATATTTAGTATTTACTCTTACTCAACCTATTCCCTTTCTGTAGATTTATTATACTGTACCAGCATTCGTTTATTTTTCCTACTATTATAAGCTTTTGTCTATGCAAAATCGATTGCTGAGAGAACATTATAATCGTTGTAAACGACCAATGACCCATTACTGTATTTATAGCTCTTCAGTATGTGACTTATTGAGGAGCAGTAACAACAGTAAACTACATGGATACACTTTTAGCCGCGTTTTCGACAATCTTGCTCATGTTGCTGGCCACGGAGAAATCGAAAATTATATAGTGCTGCTAAAACCTAACTCAGAAGTGTACGCTTGCAAGATGTACTACAATGGTTTCAAGAACAATCGACGTACAGGTTACACACGCTCATTCGACTAAAATTTTCAAGAAGTCAAACGAAACTAGCTGGCATCCATCATCAATTGCGAGTATGTTTTGGAGATGTCTCTCATTTAGCATCGCACAAATCGAGGTTACCAGTATTTGTTTTGTGTCCTTGACGTGTTTTCAAACTCAGCTTGGGTAGTTTCTTTGGCTTCTAAAACAAGTTTAGAGTTAGTGCGAGCTTTAAAACTGGTCTTGAAACAAAGTGGTCGACATCCTCTACGATGGCAAACAGACACAAGCAACAAATTGCTGAACCTAGCTTTTCAAAAAGAATTGAAAAAGTACATTCATTTTTTCACCACTCAAAATCCTGACAGGAATGCTAGTGTCTTCAGAGAACTTTGAAAGAACGTATGTGGAAATATTGTACACATCAACACACTCTCACATACATATACATGTTACCATGTGTAGTGAAAGTTTACAATCAGTCGTACCCTCGCATCATCGGATGTGTTCCAGAAGATGTGACACCTAAAAACAAAGTTATGGTGTTTCATCGATTGTTTCGAACGATAAAAACCAGAAAAAGAAAGAAGTGTTAAAAACGGATATTGGGTTTACATTGGAAAAACAAAACGCACTTTTGACAAAGGTTATTTACCGAATTGTTTCGTGTCACAGGGCAAGTGTGTGGATGTCATCCTCCTGTACATAAATTGCAAGATATACACGGAGAACTGTTAAAAGGAACTTTTTACTTGCCTGAGTTACAACGAGTGACCAAGAAAGAAGACGACGTGTACGATATTGAAAGCATTTTTGATTGAAGAACACGTAAAGTGGAGAAACATCGGCTTCAAGAAGGGAAAGTTCGTTGGGTAGGATGTCCACTCAGTTTTGATTCTTGGATTGCTGCTTCACAAGTCATCGACTATAATAAGAAGTAAAAGTTACCAACACGCCCTTAAACACAGCTACATCTCCTTCACAGAATGCTTCTTTCCAAGAACTACAAAAACAACCCCTGTGCTTGTGGTGCCCAGAACGTGTCCCCAAAAATGAAATGGTCTTTTTTCTGCCAGATCTTTGTTGTGTATTGTGTCATTGGAGAAGCCATTGGAAATTTGAAGGAGATAAATAACTGTGGACTATTTTACTCAGTTGTATTGGTTTTCTTCTTCCCAATCCGTCGCTGAAATATACCGACAGTAACAACAGCAGTTGCCTCGCCGCCAATTCCAGTCACTACTCTTCCAATCATAGAAGCATCCGTCTTCTGGAACATTTGGAAGATCATTCTCCTTTGACAACGATTGACTATTCGGAAACAAGAACATCGAACTATGAATAACCAATTTTATTTAACATTACCTAGTGACAGTTCAATGGATGTGTTTCCAAACAACACCTTATGTTACTTTACGGTCAAATTACCTCAAGCCATATAATTAGATCACTAAGCTTATTGGTAAGTAGCTTTGGTAGAAATCATTCATCCCACTCAAGCCATCAATATATGCAAAGGCCAAAACACTTTTATCGTCGATATCATCAAAGAACAAATTCGCGAACAGTTGGACAAAAATGATCCTGTCCATTAATAATCCAAAAAACCATCACCAACAAATCCTCAGCTGAACACCTACACCATGAGAATTCCTAAAGGATATTATTTCAATGTTCAACCTCTTCAAAACGAATACAGCTATTTTAACGATCAATTTAGCAAAGCACTGGAGAAAACTTGGCGAAGTGTATTAATTGAGTACAATAAATTTGTTCATCGTCTTAAAATGAATTTTTCTGCCGGCAAAACGATGTCCATTACTTTTTGTCCCGGTTTGTTTGCTATTCTGGATGTATACACCTCTCTCTCTCTCTCTCTCTCCTATGAAAAACATTCACAACAACAATCTCTTCTACGAGTATTTTCGCTACCCTATCGACTTCAACGAAGGACTAAAGTGTTGTTTGTGTAATCGTATGTCGTCTAGTACAGCTTCGCGGGAAATATGGCTGCTTCGTTATTGAGAGTCGGTTCTTTCAAAGTGGATTCTGCCATAGCTACTTACAATGAAGGAGGAAACACATATCAAGTTCACCGAGAATTTGAACATCCTCATTATCTTCCTGTCAGTAAATCGTGTTTTTACATTGTCAATATTAGTATAAAAGGAGATCTTGGACAAAGTATTATATTCTGAAAGGAAAAATCACCGTGAAACTACATTTTTGATAAAGATTCTCCAGTTAATTATAGCAGATGTATAATGTGTAGGAGTCGCCCGACAACGAGGACATGTTTTAGGAGATATGTTAAAATCAGCTTTTCGTTCGGTAGCACCCATCTTAAAACCGATTGTGACTCGAGTATTACATGCTTTGAAAAATGCAGCTTTGACGCAAGGAAAAGACTTTCTCTAAAACGTACTCATTGAAATACAAAGTCCTAAAGAAGCATTCATGAAAACAGAAACAAATGTGTTGCTTCAAACTAGAAAAAATATCATAGGGCACTGAGAGACCCCTATAATTTCTCTTCACGCTTCTGGCCAAGGCATTACTTCCTCGTCTACTCCGCAGCAAGGACAAGGTAGAAGGAGACGTCGACAACGTCGGACCTCATAAACACGTTCAGAAAAAAGAATTAAAAAAAAGAAGAACAGCAGTCAAAAAATTGGACATTTTTGATTACTAACTGAAAAAAAATTATGGACCGAGATTCTTGAGAATGTTCCAAGTTAGAACTCGATCTGACGGTCATGTCACCGACGATGATGACGATACAAGAATCAAATGGGTAGAATTTCATCCTGTGTCGTCCTTGACCATTTCAGCACCTATCGAATTTGAAATCAAATAACAAACCGAAGATTACATCGATATGAATAATTGTTACTTGTATCTGAAAGTCAAAGTTCTCAAAACGGACATCACCAATGGAAGATACCAGATTAGCTCCGGTCAACAATTTCATGCATTCGTTGTTCATAGAAGTATATTTATACTTGAATTACAAACTAGTCAACAGCAGCATATACACTTACCCTAATCAAGCTTACCTGAAATATCTCTTGACGTACGGAAAAGAGGCCAAGAACACATATCTGAATGCCTCGGAGGAAACCTGACATCTCAGGTGACTTCTTTGACTGCGGATGACGATCCTCACAATGTTGAATTTAACGACTTCCTCAAGAACACTAAACAGGGACGCAGTTTAGAAATGGTTGATCGTTTGCATTTGGACATATAGTTGCAATACAAGTATTTGTTGAATGCAGTGGATGTACTACTGAGGCTGAATCGAAGTAGTACCGTGTTCCATTTCATGGCTAAGTACAAAATGTACATCGAGGAAGCCAGACTTTACGTGCAACGTGTGGGGGTGTTACCTGCAGTGCGAAACGACATTAGTCAAACTTTGAGCAGAACGACAGCCAAGTATCCTCTGAGACGAGTCGAAGTGAAAATCTTCACCATTACCTTTGGACTCCAATCCAAGGTGGAAGATCATGTTTTCCAAGTCAACTATCAAACCATTTACTCATCAGCATCGTTAGCAATGCGGCTTTCAGTAAAGCTATCGACCAAAATCCTTTCGAGTTCCAACACTTCAGTGTGTCCAAGATAGAAGTAACCAGAGATGGCCAGACGTTGTGTGTCAGACCATTTGAGCCTAGCTTTGCCCAAAACAATTACTTGAAATCTTACTTGACATTGTCTGAAGCTGCATTACAGTTAGGTACTAACAGCAGCCACGGTATTTCGTACGACGACTATGCAGGAGGATATGCTTTGTTGGGATTTTATTTCACTCCAGACCAAGGCAGCGATGAGGAACATTTCCACCCTTAAAATCGCGCCACTTTCGTGTGGAACCTCAGTTTGCAGTAGCTCTGGCAAACATAGTGAATGTGAGATCTTGTGTGCAGAATTTGACAGTATTCTGGAAATCAACAGTTTGAGAGATGTGATCCTAGACGTTTAGAAGAAAAAAGATGAAACACTAACCCATGGAAATGGGCGAAGAGGATGGGGTTTTTTTTCTAGAACAACAACAACAGTCACATACCATAAGTGAAGAAGCAAAAAATACAGTCATGATGACAAGATGGCCAGAACAAGATGAACACTTATTCTCCTGTTTTGCTCGTGACTTGTCTGAAAGAATCACAGGTCTAGCCATGGAACATTGTTATGGATGTCAAATCAATCATCCTAGTCAGAAACAACACAACAAATGTTTGATGATGACTTCAGAAGATAAGTTGGAAGAGTATCTGGAAGATGCATGGACTCCCATCTCAGAAGAGAAGACTTTGAAAAAGTGGTATAAAGACTTGCGTGGCCATTCCTTACCTCCAATAACTTCTATGGAGACGAAACACATAGAAGCTCTCTTGCAACAGAGACTTACTTGATAGATATCTTCAAGGAAAAAGTAAAGTGTGATCTGATGACTTATCATTACCTGTGAAAATAATAAATACCTGAGAGCTTCATTGCCTTCTGACTCACATTTAGTACATAGCTTGTTGAAATCCAGTGGTGTGTGCTAAAGATGAACTATACATCAAAAATCTAAAGACGTTCAAGCATATGTCATCAACACGGACAACATTCATCGACCAAGAACCCGTTGGGTGGCTGTCTACATTTCCAACGACCACAGTTTTGATTCTTACGGATTATCTCTTCTGGAAGACTATATCATTTACTTTATAAGCAGAAATTATGCATCCACTCAATTCAATAATGTAAGATAACAAGGATCAGCTTCCACTGGGTGTGGACAATATTGTGTGCATTTTCGTCATCAACGTAGGATTGGATTTCCCTTAGAACATTTAGTTACTTGTTTTCATCGTGAGTACTCAAAAAATGATGATAAAATAGAAAGGTGGCTTTGTGAACATTATGGCTATCTATTTTCTTTATCACAGAAACGTAGTGTGCATCAATGGTAAAATGACAGTGTATTAGATCATTGGAAGTCTAGTCTGACTCCACAGCGTTGTCAACCTTGTAAATACGTTCATGCTCGATGTTGTTAGTATTTGTAAATGAAGAGGAAGGGACGTGCCCTAATCCTTTCTCCTCATAGTTGATATTTCAGTGAGCTGGGCTGATTAAACAAACAAAAATGTTGATTTAAAAAAATGGTGTTGTCTTGTTATTTATAAAAAAGAAGAAGTTAACATCCTCTTTCACATTCTCTCTATCGATCCTTACATTTGTAATGTTGTCTTTTCGTCCTCGTACAGAATCGGAGGGATGTTTTTCTTCACATCCGTGCTTCAACCATATAAGACTCACCGCTCTTGCCACCCAGCACGCATCAAAGAAAAGGGGACGAAATACTGTGAAATCCCGGTTACATTAACATGGCTGATCTGTAACTATTTGATCCCCCACCACCAGTTAGACACCCACCTTCACCCCCCGTACGTTACGAGGACTGGATGAGTGAGCGGATATGCTTCACCTTATTGATCCAAGCAGCCCAGTAGACTGCCCAAGACGGGTTCTAAAGCCGCCTAAACATCTGCTTGCATCCCTTCCGCTGCCAGGGGTAGAACCCAGCCCTTTTAAGGGCTAAATAATTCTTTCAAATGCCTCGAGGTTTTCACTTTGGCTTGAAAACCATTTCGATAACAGCTCTATTAAAATGCAAATACAATAATGTTTTTCCACCGTTCCAAAACGATTACTTGATATTATCTACTTAAGATCAAACAAATAAATACAATGGGTTACATAAACTCTGCATCATCTCAGTTTTCGGAAAAATTAATGTACACCATGTACTCTAAATTCTAAAAAGTAGTCGAGACAGGAAAATGCATTAAAACGTTCTAGATTGATCACAAATTACAATATGTGGCTAACACACAATTGGTAGTAGGGACAGCCCGATTAATAAACTGTGCAGAATTTGATTATTTACGTTCATGGCGTTTCAATTTAACCTCATTCCGCTTCGCGCCTCCATTGCCGAGCCCGTGCAGCCTCTCCTTTTAGACGCTTAATTAATAAGTGTTTCGCACCCGTTTGACGAGAAATTAATAAGGGCGTGGTGCGCCCGCTAACCATTCGTAAATGGCCTAATGACCGAACGAATTACATTTAAACTAAGTAAGTAAGCCACCCATCGTCTATTCTCATTAAACAGAGCAGCAAGCAACAAGCAGTATTACTAGAACTAGAGATGGAAGTCATGATGCCGCCCCTGGCCCTGAATGCAATCAAAGGTGTAGGCCTTAGTATTGCATCAGGGGTGGAGCCGAAGGGCTCAGGCGAGAAGAACCACTCTTCTACATATATGGGAGGAGGATTGCAACTACAGAAGAAAAAGAAGATCGAGGGAGGAAAAGAGATTTCAACCCCAACCCCAGTAGTGCGCAAAGGGTGAGAAAAGGAAAAGAAGGAAATTGGCGTGGATACCACATCGCAGGGGATAGGGAGGGAAAGCAGATACTACCCCCAGCGACTAGAATGCCAACTCCCCTAATCAACAACAACAACAACAAAAACAGCAGCAACAGCAGTAGTAGCAGGCTTGGTCTGAAAGAAGTTGAACCACAGCAGAAAAAAGAGGGAAGTGTCCGGGAGCAGGCAAGAGCATGGGGGTAGGCGACTTATGGAGTGACAGCGAGTCGGCTTAGTTTATTATCATCGACATCAAGCCAGTCATCAATTCAAGTACAAGCCAACTCCCCACGCTCTCCAAGAAGATGAAAGAAAAATTAATCCAAGTCATTGAAAATATCCTATGGCATGGAATTGATTTCAAAGATTGCCCTTTGCTCTTGGCTGCACAGATATGCAACGAGCTGATAGATCACCACAGGCTCGACCGGCGATTCAAAATAGCTGTACCCCCCCCCCCCCACAACAACAACAACAAGGCGGCCCGAACGGTGGAGGAACAAATAACCTTAGTGGAGCCCCGACCAATCAAAAGAAACATGTAATGGTGCGAGCCGCATCCCCAGAAGTAAATGACACCCCGGAAGCTGATTCCGCAGGGGAAACACCCCAGCCCGTTTTCGGGCTATAAGAAATTTGCCTATAGGGTTTCACTTTGGCTAGAATCCCATTTTGATTGCAACTCTCTTAAAACGATCAAATTTGATCCATTCGAACACCGGTCAAAAATATTTGATATAATGTACACCAAATTACGTTCAGAAAAATATTTAAGAGTTACTTTAACTCGATATTGAGCTTTGGCGCAGTTTCAGAAAATTTAAAGTACACTATGCACACGAAATTTAAAAAATGATAATGAGGAGGAGAATGTTTGTAACTTCTATACATGATTGTAATTGCAATATGTTGCTAACACTGGGCAGAATTAGATCATGTACGTCTATGGCGTCAGTACTTCTGTTCCGCATCGCGCTTCCCTTGCCGAGTCCGTGCAACCTTCCTCTCCAGACATATAATTAATCAGTGTGCCGTGCACGCAGTAAAGCGTCAGATGGCTTTGCAGCCCGGCAACTCATCTGACGAGTAAATTACATACCCTCCCATATCGTTCCTCCAATGAACCCTCAAAGTGAGGAAACCATGCAGCGAGGGAGCAGTGTGTATTACTTAAGTAGGGCGCCGTGCGCCCATTAACCACTCGAACATGGCCGAATGGCCGAAAACGAGTATAATTCAAATTCATTCATTCATTCAGGCCACCCATCGTCGACCAGACAACACTTAAGATAATGAGCGACTGCATTAAGTTAACCGAAACCATGGTGCATAGGAACAAGGTATGGCACCACCTCATTGAGAGGTAAAAGGAGAAGATCGCCATTTTCCTCACAATGGCCCAAGATCTTGTGGAACAAGTCCTGCGAGAGTAGATGAGAAAAGAACAGGTCAAATGCGAAAAGAAACAGCAGCAACAGAGGGGAGAAAAGGTGGAGGAATGGAAGATGGAGACTGATGAGGTTACTGTCTCCTACAGAACAAGAAGACACTGCGGTGAAGTCAAGCCCATGGTGAGACCTACCAGTCCTGAATATCGTCGGCGCTAACATCTTAACGGTCCATGACGACAACCAACGGCCCTTTTCAGGGCCATCCACATCTCTTAGAAAAGAGATACTACTTTATTATTACTAATATATGCGTGTGTATGCTTGTGTATGTCTTTATCTTCCACAAAGAACTAAAACTTAAACCCCTACCCAGTGTGATAGTGTGTTTTTGGGTATAGCATGTGTATAAACACCCCATAACCCCTGTGTATCATAAATCTCTCATTCTCAGAGGTGATAAGTTTGTGTGAAAAAATATGAAGAATAGTTTCTTTTATATCCGCGCTATTTCTCTTGACTTATCTGTTTACTACGCCTAATGATGCCTTCCTTCATGTCAGCATCTGCACTTTGATGTGGTGTTTTCCTTCAAACCCGCGCTTAAAGCCTATAAAGCGGTGCGTTTGCCGGTCTTGCCACAATCACTCTCAGCAAGGAGAAAACTAGCAACAGCAACAAGAGCGCTAGAGATGGAAGTCATGATTCCCATCGAATCCCTGTATGCCCTCAATGGACTAGGCCTGAGTATAGCATCATGGCGGTGACTGAGAGCACAGGAAAAGAGCACAACTCTTCTACTGATTTGGGAGGAACCAAGAAACAGCAAAAGAAGGTCCCAGGGTAGACCGGATGGACGACAGCAGGCGCTAAGGGAGCAAATTTCAAAGCAAACCCATCCGAATCCGAGTCCCCCTACCGAGAAGCCCAGAAAAACACAGCGACACCGCCACTAGCAACGACAGCAAGCGGTGCACAACAAAAAGGTCCAGAACAGTGAAGGAAGGAAAGAGAGGAAGAAAGAAAGGGAGACACAACAGACAAAGAAGCAAGTCTAAGTCTATGTCTATGTTCATAACCCAACTAAAACATACAAATTCCCTCAATTATGTTTATGGGTATAGTGTTTCTATAAGCACGACCTACTTTTGCCTTGCTGGTGTGTAATAGTGTGTTTGTGATTATAATGTGTCGATAAACACTCTTACCCTTGCCTCGCTTGTGTGTGACAGTATGTTTGTGTATATTTCGTCCCCCTTCTTATACATCCTACGCTTTTCGTTGGATAATATATGTGAGGTATTGCATAGTATGTTGAGGGACATTGAATAGAATTCAACAAGTTGATGATTGGTATTCAATAGTAATCAAAAAGTATGTGTTGGACAGTAATACAAAAGTGGTGTGTTTGAAAGAAATCAAAACGTATGTGTTGGATAGTAATAAAAAAAGTGGTGTGTTTGATAATAATCTAAAAATGTTAACATTACATTTCCCGTTGTGCCCCATAAATGCTTCAACATGGAAACGGATTATAACTAAACATTCTAATATTGCCAATCCCTTAGTGCCCCCTAGTGTCTCCCACATGTTAAATCTATGGACATTTGTAGCATTACCCATCTCGTAGTGCCCCCAAGTGGTCCCCGCATATTAAACCTACGGATACTTTATCCATTCGATTTCTCGTAGCACCCCCAAGTGGCCCCACATGTAAACCTACGGTGTCATGTTAATTCCCGTACTGCCCCCAAGTGGCCCATAATATTACTGTTGTATCGCGTGAAACATCCATAGAAGTATAGTTCTCTCCATAACAAAAGATTGGTCTGAACCATCCACTTCCACTTTCCCTATCTTTGCGTCACGCTTCATGTTTGTTCCTCTGCCTTGAGTGCATTTTCGTACGTTTTTCTAGATATATAGAGGTAGTCTATGACCAGTTTAATATTTTCCCATATTGTCTTGCTTTTCGTATGAAAGGGAAAAGCGTTTTTCTTATCTACCCAATTTCAACTGGAAACCGTTTTCTGGCACAGAATGATTAGAAACGTATTTTATATGTTATACGTCTCTTGTATGATGTACAAACCATTATTGTTTCCTTTGCATATTTTCATACCCACTCCCTCTATTTGTAATACGGACATTTCACATGTATGGGCCGCTGCTTCGGTTGCTTGTTGCGATCTAGGTCTACATAAAGACTCCAGAGGCAATGTACCAGGGTACTTGGAAATTTCATCACCGATTTTCATCTTATTCTTAATTAATTGCCTAATCTTTTCCTCGATATCTTCTTATCTTCTGGATTAGTGAACTTCGAGGGAGATTCACTAAATTCAAAGAAAAGCAATGTGTTCCCCTCGTAGACCGCCACTGTTAATCCACTCATAGACCGCCACTGTTAATTCGCTAATGTCCTTTCAGTGTCAATGTTTTATTTCCTGTGAGATTAACTTTATTTTAGAGACTGTATTTACTTTTTCAAAGCTGTTTCAATTCAATGCTCGTTTTCATATTTTATTTTGTAAAAAGTCATCAGGACTAAAATACTGAAATTCTAAGCCACTCCTTCACTTTCGTTTATGTTTTTGTTTGATATCAAACATTTCTTTTTTTATTGTTTTTATTTTTTTAAAAACCCAGTCATGTTTAACCTGAGTTGAGCAAGTTCTAGCTCAGTTTTTTCCACTTTACCGACATGATGCTCAATATTTGAAAATGTATTTTCAAATTTCACCATTATTTCTCGCATCCATTAAAAATATTACTGGTTTGGTATAACTCTTGCATGTACTCTCTGCGTGTTCCCTGCTCTAGACTACATATAATCTGTCACGCCATGTATGTGTTCCCCTGCTCTAGAGTACATATAATCTGTCACGCCATGTATGTAGTCCCCAAATAATTGAAAAATGGGGTGCGGGAATAACAGCACTTGCCTTTCTAGCGCAGACGTGTACGTACCAGGGAAAATAATAAACCAATACCGTCATAAGTGATAAATGGAGTGAAATAAAAAACCACTTCTTTTTCTCTCATTCTTTAGATATTCATAATCAAAGTAATGAACTTTCAAAGCAAATATATACAAATTAAAAAATATGTTGATGTACATATATGGTATTATAATTGGACTAATTACAAATAAATTAGGGTTGAGTACCCATTGTACCTGAACAAAAGTCACACAGTTTTGGATACACTTACCGCTGGTGGTAAAACCGGAATGTGGCGTAATTAAAATATTTTATTTCACTGGTGCTATCCTATTATAATACTTGACCCATATTTGGACTGAAGTACCTTCCCCTTCAATTCAAAAGTATATCGTCAACCTGCGTCGTCTATTGCCGTCCAATATGGAATAAGTGTACTTGCTTCTTTATAACAAGATGCTTTGTGCGTCGGAGCCATTCAGATAGCAATTGTATATTGAAACGGATTGTCCATTTTCCACATCAGTGTGTGACTGTATTTTGAAACGGATTGTCCGTTATCCACATCAGTGGGTGACTGCTGTATCTCTGTACACTTTTAAAATATACGGTCGAACAGTATTCTGTAAATAATGTGGAAACACAAACTGGATTCATGTGAAAACACAAACAGGATTCATTGTTGCTGACCAAAACACATATTGAAGGTATGTACTATTTTTCCTAATTATCTTTCGACATTATTCTTGTTTTCTTCATACTTATTTTTCAATGGATCATTGTTGTTTTCTTCATAGTTATTTTTCAATGGATTTGCAATATCGATTTTAAACTTACGAATAAAGTCAAAATTAGAAATGTATCTATTTTCTTTAGTTCTTATTACCTACGCGCTTATACACCATACTTAGTTATATTTGCAAGTTAGAGCTTTCTGATCGTTTAAATAAGTCAATCCTACATTCTTCTATTAATAATGTTCAACTGTCATTGTCTCATCTCTTATCAATATATATATGTGTGTGTGTGTGTGTGTGTGTGTGTGTGTGTGTGTGTGTGTGTGTGTGTGTGTGTGTAAAAGCACATCTGAGTCGGGAAAAATAACTGATGCTGAAAAGTCAATAGGAGCTTTTTTGAGAAGATCTTGACTGGAATTTGCACTGACTACAACAAGAAAAAATTGAATCACCACAATGTATTAAAAGTATAATTTTCATATAGCAATAAACATGTAAAGTAAAGTATTTTTCCTACGTAAGATTTAGAATAACGTGAATTGTAAGGTATTCAATTGACGAGGGGTTGATTTTATGACATTTGGTGAAGTTGTAAAATTGTATTTCTTTATAATCTGTCTTATCACAGGCAAAAGACAAAAGTATGGGTTGCTGTGCAGCGCTAGGCCGAGTTGTCATTATTTTGTTCAATATTGTATTTATTGTAAGTCTCTCTCTCTCTCTCTCTCTCTCTCTCTCTCTCTCTCTCTCTCTCTCTCTCTCTCTCTCTCTCTCTCTCATGTATTGCGGACTCCGTAGAATAACTTCCATCTATGTTGCATATTGCATTTTCTTTTCTTTTTTGAAAAATAAATTTCCTAAGTTTACATATTACGTCTTCATATGGATTTGTTGGGGCTCTAGTTATTGTCTGCAGTCTGGTCCAGAATCCGCGTCTGTCAATAAGATATAGAATTAAATGATACACATTCTTCATAAGCGATCAATCGCATGTGATAACTATTCTTGGCTTTAAAACACTATGTGTCAAATTCTAAACAGACCTTGGAACTTGGTAGTCATATAAATATGATAGTAACAAATAATTCTATCATTCTTTGCATTCCATTTCTCTATCATTTGATTAAAGTTTTCTTCTACCATATGTGGCATCTTCCCGCTGCTTTTCTTTCTTTTTTATTTTTCCCGTTTTGCTTACATATTGATTTGTTTTATTTGTTTTAAATTATCTGTTCACAGAATATGATCATGAAATGATTAATTTTATATCATAACGTTCAATGTCGCGTTGAAGGCATGGAGTTGAAGATGACCATAATGTGCATATATATATATATATATATATATATATATATATATATATATATATATATATATATATATATATATATATATATATATATATATATATATCACTGCCTCACTATAAAGCATTTGATATAACATTGTACGTTATAAGGCAGAAATGCTAATAGATACCGTTTCATTATGAAGTAGTGAAATTTTATGTCTCATCTACTTCGTTATAAGGCTGTTTCAACAGCGTTATAATGAGGGAGTGCTGGAATTTGTACATGTGTGTAGCAGTTAAAAGTATTGAATATATCCGTATTTGGATATTAGTAAAGGTCAAATATTAATACAGACATAAAACATGATATTACAGTTACCACTGAAAGTTCATGACTTTGTTATGCACGATTGTAAACTTATTTATTTGTTGATCGCTTGTTGCTGTATGTACATAAAGGGCTGTTACAATGTAACTACCGTTAATGTGTTAAAAGTCACTAATTACTCCAGGCTTCTATTTGAACTTTTGTTAAAGTGGCTTGTCGAAGGTTTGTCGTAATTTTACCAAACAGGCCAAAACTCGTTATTGATAGATGGAAACATCCGCTTTGCGGAAATAATTTTTTTTTTTTTTTTTTTTTTTTTTTTTACAGAGGTTGCATCAAATACAAAAGCCAGCGCTGCTCCATGTTTATATTCGTTACTAAATTAAGCGAAGCACTGTGGATACATATCGAATCAACCACATCTTCAAATAAGAAAATATAAATTTAAGATTTTTTCCCTAGGAATTATGTCAATGATAAAATTGCCGATCAAATAATGAATAAACACACACGACAAGGGTTTGTAGCTTATCAGGTACACTTATATTTAAATATATTAGTAAAATACACTAAAATACCTATTTCGATGAGAAAGTTTTGTGAGGTGTACTATGCTGTATTTAATTCAAAATCATAGTCTTTTTCTAAAAATATAAAATCAAAATCTTTAATATTTATTGAATGATGACATATTGCTCCTGCTTCGTTCATTAGAGTATCCATATTGCTGACTAGCACAGACCTGTAACAGCCTAACTCAAAGTTTACCATAAGCTTATTCGGTTGATTTCCAGATAAAATTTGAAATTATCACAGATAAATTCTTGATTGCGAATGATGAGAGTTTTACTGGTATGATGTCGTAGTTTTATTATATAATTCATAATGAGATATTGCAATGTATCAGTCTGAGAAAAGTTATATCGCCACTGTTTGCAATAAAAGTGGTATCGCCACTGTTTGGGATAAAATTGGTATCGCCACCGTGGCGATATCAGCTCTGGAACTACTTGCATTTCCCATTTAAGAAATATATCTGCCCTTATGTATGTTATATTTCCTAATTTAGATCAAATTCATTTTTCTTCTTCTTTCCCTCCTCCCTCCTCCCCCCTCCTCTCTATCCATATGCCAACACTGTACTTTTATGTAAGCAATGAGAAGGTGCAATAACAAAATTGCCTAAAAACGAACTCCAAACAACAACAAGTAGATTTCAAATATTATCTTATTTAAAATAATAGTTTTCCACATGAATGGAGCAAATTGTCATTGACTGAACTTACTTTACCTGTTTCTTTTCGATAGTGTCACTTATTATGTGACCTGCTACACTCGACGACAACCACTAACAATTTTCATGGCAAAACACTGGATTAAAGTTAATACTAAACGTTATTCAATTAACAATTGTAACTCTCGTCACACTCATAATCATATTTGAAAACATTGGAGAAATCGGAGGTTTTGTATTTGGATCAGGCATCTAGCAGGCTAGATATATAATTCCTTTGATTTCATTTTTTTCCCACCAGATTGTTGGACTAGTCTTTCTAGCCGGTGGACTATTTCTCAAGTTTGGTTCTGAGCTGTACAAGGGTCAGCTCAAACAAGTCGAGGAAGCCATTGAAAAAGCATCGAAAGACTCTGGCGCCGGCGAAATAGACATCAGCCTTGATCTCGGATCGATCGTAGAGCCCGTCGCCTACACCTTGATCGGAATCGGAGTTCTGGTTCTCGCAATATGCTTTTTTGGTTGCTGTGGAGCTTGCTACAAGATAAAATGTTTGCTTGTTATTGTAAGTAAATATATTAATTTTGTGTAAATATTTACAGTCAAACTTACCTCATAGAAACTATCATATATGATGTTTTTACACAACTTTTATGTTGTTTGTGCTGTTGTTGATTTTGCTGTAACTGTTGTGTGTATGTTCATCTGTTTTTTAAGGTATCAAATAGATGTTCTTTCTTTAAAACTGTGTGCCCTAATTTTTTATTCAAATGATATGAAAGATACCACTGATCGATTCAAGTCACCAAAAATAATGAAGTCAAATGACACGGTGTACATGAGCTGCTGTGGCTCAATGGTTAGCGTGCTGGACTTGCGACAAATAGGGTGCGAGTTCGAATCTCAGGGTCGGCTATAATGGGATGTCTTTGGGCACTCAGTTGCCTCGACACTAAATAGCCAACTTGTGTTGCTGTGTTAAAAAACAAAACTTTCCGGTGGCTTCAATTAGACACCAATATTAGCCACCAATTATTATCCTAATTCAGCCACCAATATCAGCCTAATTCAGCCACCAATATTAGCCTAATTCAGCATTTTGAACGCAATCTTAGGGAACAACGTAATTTGAATAATTTAAAAGATTAAAACTTTGGATTATCTTTTGTATACCCACAACTATGACGAGAATCCACATAATGTGGACAAATTCGTACATTTGATGCCTGTTGATGCGACAGCGAACTCTATTATAGGGACATTAAATGCACTTTCCACAAATGTAATTACTCTTTATTAGAACATTTACTTCGTCATATCTTCAGAGGAAGAAAAAAAAACACAACAACAAACAAACAAACAACAACAACAGCAATAACAATAACAACAACAAGAAACAACATTAGCACTATGAGCGTTAACTGTTTCAGGTTCATACCGCAAATTACTTAGACCTAAAGACCAATTCTAACAACACTCCCTTTTTCACAGGAATAGTAATTACTGTTCTGATACAGGCAATTTAGTCTGTTGAAGCAAAATATAATAAAGAATGTTGAAGTGATATATATATATATATATATATATATATATATATATATATATATATATATATATAAGAAAAAAAATATTATAATACAGGCCATAGAATTATAATTCATCCACTGCTAAGGATCGGACCCAGGTCTGCGAGTTGCGGCACGAAATGCCTAGCCTACATGCACCAGACTCCATCCTCTCTCGATCAAACAGACACACTGGGTTGGCGACACAGTAATTACCTCTCCACTAAATACTCATATTATGTTAACTCAAATTGCAAGTGGCTACACAGTAATTACCTCTCCTCTAAATACTCATATTATGTTAACTCAAATTGCAAGTGGCGACACAGTAATTACCTCTCCTCTAAATACTCATATTATGTTAACTCAAATTGTAAGTGGCGACACAGTAATTACCTCTCCTCTAAGTCCTCATATTATGTTAACTCAAATTGCAAGTGGCGACACAGTAATTACCTCTCCTCTAAATACTAATATTATGTTAACTCAAATTGCAAGTGGCGAGACAGTAATTACCTCTCCTCTAAATACTCATATTATGTTAACTCAAATTGCAAGTGGCGACACAGTAATTACCTCTCCTCTAAATACTAATATTATGTTAACTCAAACTGCAAGTGGCGAGACCGTAATTACCTCTCCTCTAAATACTCATATTATGTTAACTCAAATTGCAAGTGGCGACACAGTAATTACCTCTCCTTTAAATACTCATATTATGTTAATTCAAATTGCAAGTGGCGAGACAGTAATTACCTCTCCTCTAAATACTCATATTATGTTAACTCAAACTGCAAGTGGCACACGCAATTTCGGGAAGACCAATTTTCACTTGGTAATAATGAATATGTATGTATATAGCAGTGTTTTACGGCACGTTAGCACAATAGTGACTATATGGTGCCAACTAAAGGTAAAGTTCAAAAAATGTAAAATGAATTGCACAAAAATTTAAGAAGATAAAAAACCTTCCAAAATAAAAGTAAACACGAAGAACAAGATAAAATATAAAATGTAAAGATGTTAAAATTCTGTAAACTGTGTATAAAATAAACGATAAAGTTAACACATGCAAAATCTTGAAGCATGTGTTAATTTTTTTTATATAAACCGAAATCCCTCAAAGGTTCAAGATTTTCTCGGGAAGTACATCATTATACAGTTTCTGCATACAGCTTACGTCAAAATTCTTGTCTCACTGGGTGGAAATCGACACACGCGACAAGAATGTGTTCCACTTTCAGTGGACACTGGCATGGTATGCACTATGGTTAATGCTCACCTTTCAGGAAATATGCACGGGTCAGGAATGTGTGTCCGATACGCGATCGTCACAATACCACCTCATCTCCGCGATTTGTTCTGTACGAGGGATGCCACTTTCCAATGGTGGGTTTCATGTTCTGAAATTTGTTTATGGAGTTTTCATTCCACATAGTTTGCCAGGAATGACAAACATGACTTGTACAATATTTGAAGTGAGTCTATGGAATCCTCCATTTGGAAACGGGTGACTTTACGGCAGCTCCGTCTGCTTTATCTGCCCTTTCATTACTCTTTATACCATTGTGACTAGGTAGCCAACAGTATATAATTCTTTACCCAGATTTTATGAGAAGATCATATTTATGTAAATTCTGGAATAGTAACGAGTTGTCAGATATAAGGTTTTGCAAGGCTTTCTGTGTAGAAAGGGAATTCGAAAATATTATAAAATTTGTTTTTTGAGGGGTTTCAACGTAATTTAGAGCTTCGAGTATTTCTGTAATTTCTGCAATAAAGATTGAGTCTTTTTCCGGTAACACCCTCAACATGGTGTCATGGGGTGTGGCAATAGCAGCTCCAGCTTTGTCACCATCTTTCGAACCGTCTGATAATGATGAAAGAAGATTTGTTTTGTTTTTGTGGGTTTAACACCATTTTTCAGCACATGATAGGCTATACATAGCGGCCAGTATATTTGGTTGAGGAAGAACCCACGAAGACCCCGGGAAGAACCACCGACCCACGGAACGTTATTGGCAAGCTTTCTCATATACCCACGTTGGCCGAGCCAAGACTCCAACCCACGAGGACAGAGGTGAGGTGTGCGATCTGTAAAGGCGAGCGAGTTAGACCACACGGATACCCGTGGCCCCAATGAAAGAAGAAAAACAACAAGAGTTAATGGTCAAAATAGCATACATGTACCGCTAGTGAAGTCAGGACAGACGAAGACCATTGCACTACTAAACGTATACATTTGCGAAGAATTTCGATCTTGTTTTACAAAGCAGTCCTGCGTGTCCTAAGTAGGAAATAAATGACAAGAGTTGAAAGAATAAAGGACAGTAAGACAGTTTCAGCACACAATGTTATCTGTCGCGCCTCATGACGTTCATCGCTGCTCCGGGTATTCTTACAAGACCACAAAAGAAAATTATGTAATATTCATAAACCAGACGCAACAATTTTACAAAGTTTTCACAAATGTTCAGAAATGGCTTGCATATAAAGTATGCTACATTTTTAGTGATGTACCTTGGTTTAATTTACTTCAATGTATATATGCATGTGCTACATTTCCGACAGGGTATGAATTGGCATAAACAAATGTTAATAAGTTCGTGATCGAATTTTTAGACCCTTACTTTGCATCAAAAACAAACAAAAAATTGGGCAAGTTTATCTAATAATAATAATAATAATATTATTATTATTATTATTATTATTATTATAAAATAAATTTGTTTCTAGTGATTGAAAAATTCAAATTTAAGCAGACAAATCAGAAGTTTGAAAAAATTGTAGTTACAAATGCATACAAGAAATGCATAATGGATCGGACGTGTGTAAGTCATTATCGACTCTATCGCTAAAACTTTCACACCAACTTAAAACAGCTTAATTTTCATGAACTTTATGATAAACCTAAGAAACTGATTTCCATTAAATCATCGCACTGTTTCAAGGTTCGTATCAAACTTACAAATATGTCGTATTTGGTGCAGTTCTACCTGTTAGTGAAATTGTAGTACATGTACATTCGTGTACATACTTAGTGGTACGTGAGTAAAGCACAGTTCACGGACAATGACCGAACTTAGATGAACACATATGGTAGTTTTCATGGACATTTACTGATACTAGATAGCTGGGTAGTGTATTGAAGAAGTTTGAGGTTTGAATATGGGGTGAAGAATCTCTCTTGTCAACATTGTCAGTGTCGGTAAGCAGATTTGTGTGACAATAATGCTTAGTTTTCTAATTTGACTTCACAATCACCCACCTACTTATCCGCCCACCCACATATCTGCCTACTTTCATGTTGAAAATTGCATTTTGAAAATTAGCAACACACCAAGAACAACAGCAACAACTAGGTTGGTGAAAAGTGTGAGTTATCACACTCGGGTTCTGGTCAAAATAGTATGGCTTCTAAATGTATTGCGTCGACTAATGGACTAATGGTGGAGCATGTGATTCTGCTCAACTACTGAAACGCAGAAAATAGTTTCCTTTCATGAGTCTCTGGGAAATCGAACTCCAACCAAACAAACAGGTGATAAGATCTATGGCCTGCTAGAGATACTCCTGTCAAAAACTCTGACTGACAAAAGTTTCTTGGATTTAACTGGTCCAAGATTATTCACTGTTTTTACTCGTCTAACATGAGTTGTGCATGAGACAATGAAGGAAACAATATCATCCCCATAAAGATATATTTAACATTCAAGTCCAGCACAGCAACAACAAATCATCAACTACAGCAGTGACATGTTAAGCTAAGAAAAAATATTGATGTGCTCAAGGATTATATTGATCGCCTTGAGCAATACAACAGAAGCAAACGCCTTAGACATTTTTTAACGTTCAGATCAACAAATATATAGTTCTTCCTATCAAGACGACGATATCTTTCAACCAGACACTGCATAGATAACACCAAACACAAAGTACAAGGAGTTCATGGAACCAGACCCGTCAAAATTCGCTGAAGTGTAACCTGAATTTATGGAGGAATGCCACCTCAACCTCCACCCCAAAACTTGAAACTGACCAACGCATCAATAACATCCGTAACGTCTGTCTTGGAACTGAACTCTGTATACCAGATATCAGTAGATCTCATCTCCAGTGTCGGCCGCGCAACGGCTATGCGGCCGTTACAGTAAAGTTTGCAAATACAAAACAAAACGGAGAGAGGGTCTTAAACGTAAGAAGAAATTGAAAGGAGACCCAGACAAGCTATTTATTTGCGAGGACTTGATCAAGTAAAGGTACGACCTTGTCAAAGATTTGAATGACCTTCGCAAAGACGGCAAAGTCAAGGAATGTTTGGACAAATGATGGAAGGGTCTTCTATAAAGACTTAAAGGGATGCAAATGTGAAGTTGAAATTCATAAGAGTATGGACTTTGAGTAAAGTGACAAATGTAACAGATTTTGCAATTAAATGCGTTAGATCAACGAAATCCTAAAATACTCAATTTTTTGTCTTCTCGTGCTATTTGTAATAATTTACAGTGAATATTAGACTTAAGTTTCATTCACGTATATTTATTATAGGTCTTGACTTTTTGTTCCTTTTCTTCTTGTTCTTTCTTTCTTACTTCTCAACATTAGTGCTCTATTATGTAAGCTATCTCCTTGAGTTTCTATCTACATTAATGATTCTGCACTGTTTATAACTGTACATAATTTCATTTTTGTTTCTTTTTGTTTCTTTCCTCTTTTTTCTACTTCAGACATGACTCTCGTAAGGTATCATTACGTTATAGTATGTTGCACCAAAAGTTTATTTTGTTACCTCCCTTAGACCATGTGTGTGTGTGTGTGTGTGTGTGTGTGTGTGTGTGTGCATATGTTTGAGTGCGTGTGCAGTTTAATTTCAAGTAGCTACTGTAGCTGAACTGAACCCTGTTCATTGGTGCATATCATGTCATTTACATATTAGTTATTGTATGCATTAATTTACATGTACTTATAATTATCAATTATATTCGATTATTTCATTAGATCTTCGCATGCCCCATTAAAGTTCAATTCACTTTCGCATTCATTTTGGCATGAACAGAGGTTATTAGGTTTACTGCTGTCAGTATTGTTTTTTTATTAAAGTCTTACATCGATATACTTAAAAATGATGGCAATAAACATGTACAAGAAAACAATGAAGTAATTTTTATTTATATATATATTTATTTATGTCTGTCTATAGATATCACATTAGATATATAAGGATCTATATCTATCTATCTTTTCTTTTTACAGCTGCTTATTATCTTTACCTCTTTAAAAATTTTCGTCACTTGCTCATTCTTTAGTTACAAGTTTTTGCGTTAATGTCATCGTAGTGAACTGTTAAACACAAAATCTTTAGGTACTCTCTCTCTCTCTCTCTCTCTCTCTCTCTCTCTCTCTCTCTCTCTCTCTCTCTCTCTCTCTCTCTCGTGTTGTACTTGCTATGTGCATAATCCAATTTGAAACCTAACCCTCGACCCCTCTTGTTCATGTGGATTCCAATTTGAAACTTCAATGCACTTTTTATTTGACTGTCCAATTACCAATAACAGAGAATTAAATTGTTTCGATCTATTAAATCGCTTCTTCCTGCCTCTACCTTTAAACTTTTAAATGGTAACACTGATTATTGTTAGACACTGTTATTTGATTTATTCTGCAACAAACCCAAATTTTTAATCAGAAAAACCAAAGATTGCAGTGATTCTTTTTATTTTTGTTTACTGCGTGCTCTAATTTATTTAAGTTTTCTTTTTCCTGTCAATCATTCATATTTCATTTTCCTGTCAAATATTCATATTTCTTTCATCTTCTCCTTCCGCTTCATGTTATTCTTTTCCATTTTGTTTCTAAACAATCGTTTCAGTATTGTGATATATATATTGTTGGGTCTTATGCATAGTATTTTTATTAGTACATGCATAGTGCCGCCTTTGGTCTTAGATCTCTATTAGTACATGCATAGTGCCGCCTTTGGTCTTAGATGTCTATTAGTACATGCATATTGCCGCCTTTGGTCCTAGATGTCATATTAGTACATGCTTATGTCCGCCTTTGGTCTTAGATGTCTATGAATAAGGACCTTCGATGGTTTTTAAAACTTGTCGTTCAGTCCCATTGCTCTTCTATACTTATGATAATAAAATTGCTAAAGTGAAAAAATGAAATGATCTTGCTTATTGTTTGTGTTCTTTGTTTTATTAATCGCGTGTTCTTTTCGTCTTGTTTTTTTATATTTTGTCAGCATTATTTTCATATTATTGAACGAACACTTTAGTTTAAAGTAAAGAAACTAACTGATATATATATATATATATATATATATATATATATATATATATATATATATATATATATATATATTCACTTTTCCAGTACGTTGTGATTGTGTTCGTTATGATGGCTGGCGAAATCATCCTGATTGTCTTATTGATGTCCTACCCGTCAGTTGTAAGTATCATGTAATGGTCGATATGTATCACAAATCCTTGTTTGATTTTCATTTATATTTTTCTTTTCATCTGAAGCATTTCTATTTTATTGTCAGAAATAACTCCCTGGTAAATCGCTAATCAGACTGAAAATTGTTTCGTCAAAGAGATTTTAATAAGCTTAATAGCCAGTGAAATATAAGTGTAGAATGAGAGAATCCGCATTTAGAGTGTGAATTTTAAGTGTATTGATCACTTCGTAGATATGTACCTTTACTCTCTAATTGAATATGACGTTTACCTGCAAGAGGTTTTCCTGTTATCTAAAAAAAATCGCTTACGTCTATGAATACTTGTTCTTCTTGTTTTCACGAAGATTTTATCTCCTTTGTCTTTTTTATATTAAATTTAATACGTCGGAAAAACAAAAAAACAATAGATAAAGCGTGGTTGCGTTCCAAATGGAGCTAACTTTGGGACAAAAACTTTCCGATTTTTATATAAGATATATATGCGCATATATTTGGCCGGATTTGTAGAATTAACCATAACATTCTCATATTGGAACTTGCATATGGTAAATCAGCTTCGCTATCCAATGGTGGTCGATCCACCTCGTTCCTTATTTGTAGTTAACAAAGGGAAGTAAATCAGTTAAATATGTTTTGGTACGAAAATCATACACTATTCATACACATGATAATAACTAAAATTTAAATTTTATGTACAAGTCATCACATTTATGGATTGTAGGCTGTAGCGTATTAATAGGGGGAGGGGGGTGCGGTTAGCCCGGGCGCCAGAGGGCTTGTAGCGCCAAAACAACTGATAAAAATTCAGGCCTCGTATTCTGGCCCTTTGGGCCATCATCATCGCCCCGGGCGCCATTTACCCTTAGTACGCCACTAATTGTAGGTCATAGTGCATATGAAGCACATAATAGCCGTATTAACCATATGACTGTATTATCAGGATATTTTAGCTCGACACAATGTCTCACATGCTTTATGATTTTCAATCGACACAATGTCTCACATGCTTTATGATTTTCAATCGACACAATGTCTCACGTGCTTTATGATTTTCAATCGACACAATGTCTCACGTGCTTTATGATTTTAAATCGACACAATGTCTCACATGCTTTATGATTTTCAATCGACACAATGTCTCACATGCTTTATGATTTTCAATCGACACGATGTCTCACATGCTTCATGATTTTCAAAACACTTACACTACCTAATATTAACATTTTCGACGCCAAAGCCGCCGACAGAAAAGAAGTACTGATATTATCTCGCCATTCGCTTAGGCAGGCAAGACAAATATTGTATTATTCTTTGTCTTCCGATAACTGGATCGTAAATAGAAGATAACAACAGTGAAACGGGGGGGGGGGGGGGATTAATTAAAGTTCCTTCTTGACAAAAAACTAAACAAATGATGACAGTTCTTGAAAATTCGTGTTTTATTCATTAATTTTTCTTTTGATTTATATTAACATTATAGCAAGCATTCGTGTGTGCAATGGTTTGAAAATTTAGTATTGGTACTCTCCCCCCAACCCAACCACCCACTTGACTTTTGTTTCCTTTTCCATTTTGCTTCCTTTTTCTTTTCATCCTATCTGCTTTCTTTCTGTTTGTCTGTGGTTTGAAAAATATTTCTTCCTCTGTCTTTCCTCTTTCCCTACTTTTTTTCTTTTTTCTTTTTTTCCGAATGCGTCCAAATGTGATTTATAATATATTTACAACATGTTTCAGCTCAAAACCCCACTTGCCTCTTCTTTGAAGTCAGGGATCCAGTCTGAATATGAAGACATCACGGGAAAGAACCTAAACTCCATCGCCTGGAATGTAGTCATGCAGCAAGTCAGATCAAGTTATTCGTGTCATGAAACGAGATATTTTGTTCTTCTTCTTCTTTTTTTTCTCTTCTCATCATCATCACCGCCATCATCATCATCGGCATCATCATTATTGAAGTCATCGTTATCTATCTATCTATCTATCTATCTATCTATCTATCTATCTATCTATCTATCTATCTATCTATCTATCTATCTATCTATCTATCTATCTATCTATCCAACTTTTTAGCGTCATTAGATTTTAGTGAAGTTTTTATTTTGGCATATTAGTGACATACAGCCTTAGGGAATGATTAATGTGTCAAAATATATTTTATATGCAAATGGCTTACAGTTTGTTGTCATCATAGAAAAATATACCGAAGCATTAAACTCATCTTCTGGTTATACATCTGTTACGTACCCGTCTAAGTTTAAAATTATCACTAGTCCTCAGCATTTATGTCATAGTTTAATATTATGATCTCATCACAAAAATGGCGTGGCTGCTTTTAATGGTCTTTTGTCCCCAAAGATGGGTTGTTTTTTTTTTTGTTTTTTTTTTTGACCCGCAAATTCAAATCGGGCAAAGACAAACGATGTTGGGTATAATCTGCATAATGTATTACTCTGATTTTTGTTTGTTTGTTTGTTTGGGGTTTTTTTAATGCAAAAAAGTCAGATTAGGGTTTCGATTTTAAATTAAATAAAGCATTAAAAAAAGTCACAATTTACTTTAGAACGTAGGGGAGTGCTTCTGTAAATTTTTCTTCAAAGAATCTCTCAATAAAACTATTTAATATAAACAATAAACTACGAAGATACTCGGTTGTGCTCCACAGAAAAAGCTACTTTTTAACCAAAATAACAAAATGTCATTTCAAACTTATATAATGATATTTGGTGGATACACAACATCATTTTTCATGTTATGATTAGTTCAGTGGTAGGAGCGATTGAGGTGCGTTAAAGTGGTATCGAGGTCGACTCCCGTGGAAAATATTTTCCTTTTGCATCCTACTTTTGTAACCTATCTGTCACATTCATGTTCGGTCCTTTAAACCTTTTTTAGTCGTATGCCAAAGGTTTCGGGTTCGAATCTTGCCCATATCAGCCCAAGTAGGTTGCTGTGGTGTGTCTCTGGGCAAGATGCTTTAGTCCCTTTGCCTTCGTGCTATATATCCTTTCAAGTACTGATGTGCCGTTAAACACCGCAAACGCACCATCTATATTTCAATCCATCCATCCTCATACCTATCTATCTATCTATCTATCTATCTATCTATCTATCTATCTATCTATCTATCTATCTATCTATCTATCTATCTATCTATCTATCTCCTTTTATAGTTTAAACCTCTACCTCGAGAAGCGGGTGATATATAGCATTCATACTGTCCGTCTGTCCTTGCTATTCGTCACGCAATTTTCTATGCATCTCTGGATGAATTTTGTTACGCACCATAACAAGGTCACTGTCACCGACTGGCCAGGACTTTCCTTTTCTAAAATTACTAAAACAATACTGATTCATGCAACAAGAGCGATAGGTATTTGTGAGCTCTTTAAAAACTGCCGAGTTTTATCTATATTTTTTACTCTTTACATTTAATATCCTATTTACATTCATATATAACTCATCTTCGTGGAACTATCATGTGATTTCATATGCATCTCTTTACCGTCTAATTTAATAAAAAAATATTAAACAAAACAGGAAATGAAACGAAACAAGAATGATGATGAAGAACCGACAAATACAAATTTCTATTTCCAGTTCAAATGTTGTGGTGTGGAAAACTATCAGGATTTTACCGGAGCCTCGAAATGGAAGTATAACTACGCCTCTGTCTGTGGCGTCACTTGTATTCTGCAAACACCAATAACCTGCTGTAAAACGTTACCCAGCGGTAGTAAGGCATCTGATTACACTTGCGCCACCGTTCCGACATCAGACAACAACTACATGAATACTGTGAGTTGAACATTTAAGTTCTAATTATAATTGTCTCGCCTGCTTTAGCATGTACTGGGCACAGTTATACCATTTCTGTAGAATTGCCAGCATGGTCAACGGTATTTGTTCCAGTTTCATGCATAATATCGTTGTTCGAAGCTGAGAAATATTATTCCGCGGAACGACCCAACAAAGTTGGTGGGGGATATATAGCATGGGTTCCGTTAGTCCGTCCATCCTTTAATTACACTTTCGTTTCCTGGGCATAATTCAAAAACCGTTCAAGATATCTCTATTAAACTTGGTAAACGCATTAGACCAGTAGTGTTTTTTCATTTGTCCGTCCATCCATCAATCCAATATGCGCACTTTCGTTTCCGGGATAAAGCTCCAAAACCGTTTTAATATATAGCTTTGAAATGTAGTACAAATATTAGACGAGTGGTTTACATGTGCCTTGGGACAAATATTAGACGAGTGGTTTACATGTGCCATGGTACAAAATTTAGACGAGTGGTTTACATGTGCCTTGGTACAAATATTAGACGAGTGGTTTACATGTGCCTTGGTACAAATATTAGACGAGTGGTTTAGATGTGTCTTGGTACAAATATAAGACGAGTGGTTTACATGTGCCTTGGTACAAATATTAGACGAGTGGTTTAGATGTGCCTTGGTACAAATATTAGACGAGTGGTTTAGATGTGCCTTGGTACAAATATTAGACGAGTGGTTTACATGTGCCTTTTGCGGTTCATAATTCTTGATTTTCACTATCTTCAGTGTTTTCTTCCTTTTGTTCATCCATCCATGCATCATTCACATTTTCGTTTCGGAGCATAACTTCCAAACCATACAAGATATCTCATTGAAACTTGGCACACATATTAGACTAGTGGTTTAGATGTTTCTTGGCACACATATTAGACTAGTGGTTTAGATGTGCCTTGGTACACATATTTGACTAGTGGTTTAGATGTGCCTTGGTACACATATTAGACTAGTGGTTTAGATGTGCCTTGGTACACATATTTGATTAATGGTTTAGATATGCCTTGGTACACATATTAGACTAGTTGTTTAGATGTGCCTTGGTACACATATTAAACTAGTGGTTTAGATATGCCTTGGTACACATATTAGACTAATGGTTTAGATGTGCCTTGGTACACATATTTGATTAGTGGTTTAGATATGCCTTGGTACACATATTAGACTAGTGGTTTAGATGTGCCTTGGTACACATATTTGACTAGTGGTTTAGATGTGCCTTGGTACACATATTTGACTAGTGGTTTAGATGTGCCTTGGTACACATATTTGACTAGTGGTTTAGATGTGCCTTGGTACACATATTTGACTAGTAGTGTAGATGTGCCTTGGTACACATATGTAACTAGTAGTGTAAATGTGCCTCGGTACATATATTTAACTAGTAGTGCAGATGTGCCTCGGTACATATATTTCACTAGTAGTGTAGATGTGCCTTGGTACACATATTTGACTAGTAGTCTAAATGTGCCTTGGTACACATAATTAACGAGTAGTGTAGATGTACCTTTTGCATTGCACACTACTTAACGCTCAACATTTGCTAGGTTTTTGTTCGTTTTTTTTTTTTTTTTTTTTTTTTTGTTCGTCCACTCATTCAGCTTTCACGGTTTCGTTTCCGAAGCAGAACTCCATCATAGTTCAAGATATCTTTATGAAACTTGATGCATACATTACACCAGTGGCCCATATGTGCCTTTAGCCATTCACAATTCTTTAGTTTCAATACAATTTGTAACGTTTTTGCCTGTTTGTTCATCGACCCATCCATTATTCTCAATTTCGTTTCCGGAACAGAATTCCAAAATCATTCAAAATATCTATGTTAAACTGTGTGCACACATCATGCTACTAGTACAGATGTGGCTTTTGATATTCAAAATTCTTCAGTTTCAATATTTTTTAACGTTTTTGTCTTTTTGTCTATCCATCCATCCAACCATCATTCGCACTTTCGTTTCCTGAGAATAACCCCGAAACCGTTCAAGATATCTCTATGCAACTTTGAACATATACTAAAATTGTGGTCCAGATGTACCTATTGCAATTGACAATATTTAAATCTTAGTGTTTTTTCTGTTTGTTCATTCATCCAGTCCTCATATACACTTTTGGTTCTGAAGTATAACTCCAAACCTGTTCAAGATAGCTCTATGAAATGTGGTAGACTTATTAAACTAATGGTGTAAATGTGTCTTATGCTGCTCACAATTCATTAGATTCAATATTGTTAACACTTTCATTATTTCGTCTGTTGATCCATCCAACCATCATTGACACTTCCGTTCTCAAACAAAATTAATGAAGCCTTTCTCTTTCTAGTATAATATGTAAATAGGAACTTCACTGATATGAAATCTTTGACAAATCCTTCTGCCACCTAAAGGACGTTTAGGCAGTGTGGGGGATATTGATGACTCCGTATTCTTGTTATTATCTATTGGCTCCAACCTCTTTCCATAAACCACCACCTACACCAACCGCTCCTCTTCCAATAAACAAAATACAATTTCATATAACTTTGAGCGTCTTTAAGTTATATTTCAATAATTTCCTGAGGTTTTCACATCTACATCTTTGTGATTAGGATCAGATAGAATACATTACAAACAGTCGAAAGCACAAACGCATATATAAGCAGATTTTCTTCAAACAAAATATGGAAAATATAGTATATTGTCGGTGGCTATGGAGACGTGTCAGCTCTCATTCAGCTAAAGAAACCCGTATAAACTAGTGGAAAGCATGGCGACGGCGACCATTGGGCCATTGTAGATGTTAAGAATCGAACCCAGGACAAAGATCTGCACAGTCATGTCTCGACCGATAAAAGAAACACTACATAGAAGCGCATATAATAACAAGAAGGCGGTGACCTGGAGGTAGAGCCCTCGCTTAAAGCAATACAATAACACTTTTGATCTGTATGCAAAGGTCAAAAGAGCTAGTGACTGTCTTGCGGAACTAATTGCTTTTGCCTCATATCATTGGCTGATTCCATAAAAGGGTTCAGGAAATATAAACAAATTAAACCTAAGCAATGAAACAAATCTTTTATGATTGTGACCTTGACCGTAAGGTAAGAGTGGCAAGTTAATTTGTCACAAAACGAATTGTCGTTGTGTCATTATCATTCATCCTAAATATAAAGAGAATCATCAAATGGTTTAGGAAATAAATGCAAAACACTTTAACCACAATCTTGACAAAACTCTTTACGACAATTGACGTCTATGCTTCTCTTTTCCACAAATGTGGGCTTCACGTCAAATAATGCGGGAAGGGGACGATGGGGGCGGGGGACGTTCGAAACATAGCTACCAAGTAGAAAGAATTAATGTGTCTGCATATAAAGATTGTTTTTGCAATAGAAGTTGAAAAGCTCGATCTCATAATCACATATGTTGTTGACAAAAGTGTCTTTCTTTTCTTTCCTCTTTAGGGGCCCCTAATGGTCTAGTGGTCTCGGGCACTCGCCTTTACCGATCACTGACATCTCACCTCTGTCCGCGTGGGTTCGAGTCTCAGGCTCGGCCAGCGTGGGTGTGTGAGAAAGCTTGCCAGTCGCTTCCCGTAGGTTGGAGTTTCTTCCCTTTTTCCCGGGTTCTTCATTCACCAGATATACTGGCCGCCATGTATAACCTATCATGTGCTGAAAAATGGCATTAAACCCATGAAACCACAGATATTTCCTCCTTAAATATGTGTTCTAACAACTCAACCATCGTCAATCTCGGGTACTTGTGAGTTATAGTTATTGAGTTTGCATCTTGATTCTATATGTAACAACGTAATTAAGTAAAGCTGTCGCAAAGATTCAGTAGAGACAACTCCGATATAGCAAAGATTAAAACCTTGTCCAATTACTGTGCTCCATACAGAGGAAGCTTGTCCTTTTGACTGACAGAAGACTTATGTAGAGTCTTGCATTAATGTTGTCATGTCTAACAAGTGAATTAAATATGAAATTAAAAGAGACAGAGAGACTCGAAATAAACACATCTGTATATTTTATTTTTTTGTTACACAAATTGGACGCTCCTAAGATTCAAATGGAAACTCTTCAAAAAGAGATCCCGTTTGACCTTTAGAACATTTTCTCTCTCTCAGAGTGACTAAAAAATACAATTTGTCACCCGCAACGGTCATTGTACCTTATACTGTTAGATTTACAATATTTGAATCAATTTAGTTCGAAGAAATTATGGAGTTGCACCCCACCCCCCAAGCTGAGTTAATCCAAGGCTTTGTTTTAAAGTTACTAATACATATGAGTGCAAGATACCCTGTATATCGAATATCACTACGGTTTAATTCACATGTTGATTTCTCTCGTTTTTGTTCCTTTTTCATCCCCTTTTATATTTATTGAACTTTAAATGACTGAAATGAAATCACAAGAGATTAAGAGAATGTGTTTTCACGATAAATGTAGTGTATATATACAGACAGTGGTGCAAGTAAGCCGGTACGGTCAGGTACTATGGACCGTTAAGACATTTATTGCCGGTACGACTGTACCGGAAAGACGGGGTCGGGGGATCGGTACTGTACCTGTAAAAGTTAAAATCTACTTACACCACTGTATAGAGAGTAACGGAAGATACTAAAATTTAATACCACTGCACGCCTTATTTTTCGCTCGGGCTAAACCTGCGCATAAATACATCGAGAAATTGAAATTCCAGCACTCTCTATATATACCAATGTAACAATAGTTTGACCAGTCAGATTTGAGTGTTTAACAAAGATAAGAAAAATTCTAGAGCAGGCACACTAAGAAGATATTCAGTTGACCTACAATATGCACCTAAAAGCAAGGGAAGTAAGTCATAAAAGAAGAGCAACAAATGGAGAGATTTATTCCTTTGACCAATTTTGCTGTAATGTGCCAATATTATGATGTGTTATTGTTTCTCGATTTTTCAACAAATCTATGCCATAAACTAGAAAATTTATAAAGTAAAACCACCATAAATAAAGTACTTAATGGTATTTCCTTTGTTTAAACGAATCTTCAGAAAGGCTGTATGATTATTAAGATGTTTGACAAACAATAAGCATTAAATGAGCAAAAGACTATTCAAAGTTAAGTCACAAGAGCACAACTTAAGGAAATCGGCAGATTGTATCTCTAAGAACCACCTCCTTTTTGTTGTCTATAGATGGCCACTTTATTACAGCAGAGCAGATATAGTCACAGTCCAGGCGGCAAGTTACAGTTCCAAAATAAACTTATTGTTAAGGTAAAAAAAAGAGAAAATTCAAATCAAGGTTAGAATCGAAACATTGAATATTGAAGAAGCTTTAAATCTACCAGCATTTATTTACCTAATGGGTTTCCTATTGAAATGTTGGTTTATAAAATGTATATATCATAGACCATGCCTCAAATATAAACGAACTGGGCACGTGCTAAATGATTGTCAAAATCCAGCTACTAAAATAAAAAAGAAAAAAGAAATGCCATATGCTGCAATGGCAGCAAAAAGACCGCGTACAACACATGACATAGAAACCACAATAAACACAACTTTCATTGAAAATCTAATAGATGATAAACATAAAAGCACAAAAGAGGGAGAAAGAAAAAGAGGGGGTTGAGATAACTCCCTTGTCAAACACTCTTGAATGCCATAGACTTTCGAAATACAACTGAAACAAAGTTTTAAGTCAAAGAAGACAAAAAGGGAATTAGAAAACAAAACAGAAGCAAGAACAGAAATAAACAAAAAAGACACAGTCAAAAGGAAATAATGGATGCTGATACGAATTATACATTCAGAGAACCAGCCTTCGAGGAAGCTGTAATACAGGCCCAAGAAGAGGACAAACCCCAGGGGGAGAGTAAAGGGCAAATCAAAGACCTTTACTCCAGAAAAACTATCCAAGGCTTATATTTTTGGAGTACAAAATCAGAAAACAACAACAAGATAAAAAATAATTCAACAATACAGAAACAAAAAAAGTAGCAACAGACGCCACAGACGCAACAAACAACACAGCAAGACGAAGAAACAAAACAAGATGAACACAACAAACAACACAGCAAGACGAAGAAACAAAACAAGATGAACACAACAAACAACACAGCAAGACGAAGAAACAAAACAAGATGAACACAATCAAAAACAGAGCAAGAAAAATAATAACATAAATCTGAGAAAAAAATGAAAATTGCACAAATTTAACTCAACAATATAATAATAATAATAAGAAGAAGAAGAAGAAGACGAATGATGATAATAATAATAAATATATATATATATATATATGTATATATATATATATATATATATATACATATATAGTCTGATTGAAAAAGTATCAGTGTTTCAAAGGTATCATGAAAAGCAAAAAATTGTGTTATATCTTTAAACACAAATGGAATAAACAATAAAACATTTAAAAAAGATTATACGAGATAACCAAAATCAGTGATATAGTAACTCCTACTAGTAACGCACTCGCTAGAAAGAAAAATAGTTCAGCAAATTAAACAGCAATTAAAGGCAGTAATGATATGTAACTATAGTATAAATAAAACGCGTTCAGGAGTAGCAATAATAATAATAATAAATAGTCAATTTAAGTTACCATGGAAGAATATAATAACAAGCATAATAAATGTATGTATACCGTCTGACTATAGTAAAGGATGGCACATAATAAATGTATGTATACCGTCTGACTATAGTAAAGGATGGCACATAATAAATGTATGTATACCGTCTGACTATAGTAAAGGATGGCACATAATAAATGTATGTATACCGTCTGACTATAGTAAAGGATGGCACATAATAAATGTATGTATACCGTCTGACTATAGTAAAGATGGCATATAATACGTGTGTATATATATATATATATATATATATATATATATATATATATATATATATATATATATATATATATATATATATACCGTCTGACTATAGTAAAGGATGACACATAATAAATGTATATATACCGTCTGACTATGATAAAAGATGACATAATATATGTATATATATATATATATATATATATATATATATATATATATATATATATATATATACATCTTAATATAGTAAAGGATGACATATAATACATGTATACATACCATCTGACTATAGTGAAAGATGGCATCTAGTAAATGTATATATATATCATCTGACTCTAGTAAAATAAAAATAGAATTCATAACAAAACACTTTACTGAATATGAAGAACAGTAAGACTGTGTTGAAGAGCATATAGATAGGAGTACGGGCCTAATATGTGCAGACCTATTACTTAAAGAGCCAATTACAAATTTTATAAAAACTTAAAAGATAACTGACGTAAATAAAAAAATTAAATAAAGATAAAGTGGAATATATTGTCATGCATGAAAACAACCAAGGCAGTCATTTAGATAAATTTTATATCTGAGAAATAGGCATTGAAGCTACAAAAGAATGCAATATAGAAAATGTAGATATAGCAGACCATGATGCACAAAGCGCAGTTGTAAAGTTGAAAACAAGAATACATGGGGACAAGGTTGAAAACAGGAATACATGGGGACAAGGTTGAAAAAAGGAATACATGAGGACAAGGTTAAAAACAGATATACATGGGGACAAGGTTGAAAACAGGGATATATGGGGACAAGGTGAATTAAAAATTAATAACTCCATATTAGAAGAAGGATATAATCAAAATAATAATTGGAACTATAAAGGAATAAATGAATAATGAAAGTTGTAATGTAGTAGAAGAATGGGAGATGTTAAAAGAAAAAGTAAAAAATATAACGAAAACAATATTGTACCCTAAAAACGAAACAAAGGGAACAACATGAAAGGAGTGTATTTTAATTCTAAATAATGAAGAAAATATCAATAAGGAAAAAGCTAAATATACATATGACACAATTCAGGACTATTAACTTAGTGGAACAGAAATAAGAGCAGGTAAATACAGCTAACTATATACAAAACAAAGAGGAATCTACAAAAAGAAGAAATAAGAAGATGGAAAGAAAAATATATTTTAAGTTTTAAAAAAAACAACAGAACAATTAAGGATCGCAGAGAAGTAATGAAAGACCAACATCCTATACCATAGGACGAAATTGACAAATACTGCGAAGACATTAATTTCGCACAAGTAAAAAAACACGAATTGCAAACAGCTTGTGATAAATTTAGAACTTCAGAAGAAACCTTACAAGACATAAAGCAACGAAATAAAGGGAAAACGCCCTCATGGGATGGATTCTCGGCAGAGTTTTACTAAACATTTCAAAGACACCTACTATCATTTCTTGAACTTCTACACAACAATATTTTCTTACACGGAGAAATGACAAAACAAATGAAAAAAGGAATAATTACAATAATATACAAATGGAAAGGAGATACAGATGATCTACAAAACTTAAGACCAATCTCCCTATTAAATGCAGATTATACAATATTTAGTAAAATATTAGCGAATAGAATTTTTTTTTAAATGCTTTAGCAAAATAAATTATATAAATCAAAGTTGTGGAGAGGAAGGAAGAAATATAGACATTAATACAATACATCAATAATACAAACAATTATGGATTGTATACAAAGTAAAGACAAACATGGAACATTGATACTTTATGACCAAGAAAAAGCTTCTGATAGAATGGAACATAGTTATATAGCAACCATACTAAAAAATGATGGCTTTATAAATAATTTCTGCAAATGGGTTACAATACTATATAGCAACATAATTTCAACCGTACAAGTAAACGGAGCAAAAGCAGGCAATTTTAAAATAGAGAGGTCTGTGAGACAGTTATGCTCACTGTCAAGGTTGAAAGGTATATCAATACTTAATCTAGAAAAAGAACTGAAATAGTTACAACATGCAGATGATTGCACGCATTTTTATACGAGATGACTACTGCTTTAAACATTTAGAAAAAGAATGGGAGTACTGTAATTTCGGAAAAGTATAAGGATCAAAGGTCAACCATCCAAAACCATAGATACTACTAATAGGAAACTGATGGGAGAACCATCCTGGATTACAACGATAGATACTACTAATAGGAAACTGATCGGGAAACCATCCTGGATTACAATCATAGATACTACTAATAGAAACCTAGTGGGGGAACCATCCTGGATTACAACCATAGACACTACTAATAGGAAACTGATGGAAAACCATCCTGGATTACAACCATTGATACTACTAATAGGAAACTGATAGGAGAACCATCCTGGATTGCAACCATAGATACTACTAATAGGAAACTGATAGGAGAACCATCCTGGATTACAACCATTGATACTACTAATAGGAAACTGATAGGAGAACCATCCTGGATTACAACCATTGATACTACTAATAGGAAACTGATAGGAGAACCATCCTGGATTACAACCATAGACACTACTAATAGGAAACTGATAGGAGAACCATCCTGGATTACAACCATTGATACTACTAATAGGAAACTGATAGGAGAACCATCCTGGATTGCAACCCAAACTTGTAAGAAAACAAGTACAAGCTCAATGAATAATTTATGGGGAAAATGCACTGAAAAATAATATCAAACAGATATCTGAGTAAATACAGAATAATATAGAAATATAGTCTTACTCTAAAGTAAATACAATTGAAATAATACAGGTCACACAAACATACAATTGAAATAATACAGGTCACACAAACATACAATTGAAATAATACAGGTCACTCAAACATACATATACAATGAAATATGATATAATTTGTAAATACAATTGAAATAATACAGGTCACACAAACATACATATACAGTGAAATATGATATAATTTATAAATACAATTGAAATAATACAGGTCACACAAACATACATATACAACGAAATATGATATAATTTATAAATACAATTGAAATAATACAGGTCACACAAACATACATATACAATGAAATATGATATAATTTATAAATACAATTGAAATAATACAGGTCACACAAACATACATATACAATGAAATATGATATAATTTATAAATACAATTGAAATAATACAGGTCACACAAACATACATATACAATGAAATATGATATAATTTATAAATACAATTGAAATAATACAGGTCACACAAACATACATATACAACGAAATATGATATAATTTGTAAATACAATTGAAATAATACAGGTCACACAAACATACATGTACAGTGAAATATGATATAATTTATATATACAATTGAAATAATACAGGTCACACAAACATACATATACAGTGAAATATGATATAATTTATAAATACAATAGACTTTGGTGATAAGATTGAAAGAAAATAATACATTTTATATGGGAGGAAAAATGCACTCTCTGCCAAGAGAATATTTGCATAAAACAAGGACAGAACGGGGACTAAACATCCCACACCTTAAATCCAAAATAAAAGAAGCAAATATAGTAAACAGAATAAGACATTTGATAAAGAAAAAGAACTTTGCTTTAGCGGCTAGGTATACATATTGGTTTACTTATACTTTTTTAAAACAAAATCCTGAAATATATAGAAATAAGAGCCTTATGAAATTAATAAAACCTCCAAGGAAACTGAGAAACATAAGATGATATTTAAGTATAGGGATTTAGAAAAAATTATAGAAGGAAATGGAAGAATCAAATATATATTCATTAGTATAATCAATGGATTCTTTAAAAGCAAATAGTAAAAAAAAGTTGAATTCAGAAACCCAGACTAAAATGGATAGCGCTTTGAAAGCCTACGGGAATACAAAGCATGATGTACAAACCACCTACCCGTTGTTTGGTTGATTGGGGAAACAGCATTAAGTAGACATTTTCTAAGAAAAACACCACCATGCCAACTATGTAAAAGTGGAATATACAATATAAACAACATGTCATAATGGAGTGTATAGAAACAGAAACAGCGAGAAGCAAAATAACACAAGACTTGAAAGCTCATTATGATCAACACCATGTAAAACAAAACTTATTATATACCAATAACATAGATAAATATATGTTATACAGGCATGTTGAATACATAATACACACCATGATAAGGTGTGGAAAACTAGCAATAGTAGAACATATGTATTCCCATAATTTTAAAACTTTACAGCCTATAAAGACAGTCCACGAAGTCGATGACTATCGAAGACTGACTGAAAAGCTGAGCAGAGCACGACCACTGATAGGGCTGGGAACGACCATGTCGCTCGGCAGCGGTTTTACCAAGATTGATTGAACCTTTCCTTACCCCAGCATGATGGAAATTCATATCCTCATTAAACAAAAACAAACAATAAGAATGTGTATACACATGAAACTCACGAAAATCTCTTTATATATTTAAAATATATAATCACCAAATATTATACGGCACGGGAGGTCAATATGAAATAAAGAAGAATATTTATATACAACCGATCAAATGAGTGATTTCGACCACCTAAGATGGAGGAGGAGCGAAGTATTGCTACCAGGAAAGTAGGGTCTGGGTGTATCATTCACAACGCATTACAGTCTTTTTGTAATACATTATACGTTGAACATATTGCTGGAAAGGTTGCACAAACACAAAGGCATTGAAAAAACACGTGGCTAGAGATATTTTACCTAAGGCACAATTTTATTCGGCAACACTCCGTGCACATGAAATAGACCTTCGTAATATCAGATATAAGCAATAACAGTTTAAACAAAAACGAAAGAGAATTGAGACCATGGCCCTGTCTTGTAAATGACTAGCTTTTGCAGGAACATGCCGAACGAAACTGTTAACACTATGTCTAACGGTACGCGGTAAATGATATTTACTATGTTCTTCTTCTTCTCCGACATTTAAATTGTACACAATCTGCAACATTTAAGGGATTTAATAGTTGTTACTAGGTCATACAGTTGATTGTTTTGCAAGGTGTCTAAGGTTTGACCCTGTGCTTTGCCGTTGGATTTTGCCTAGACCCTGCCGTTTGTTTTTCATGTTTTACATTTGATTTTCTGTTTTGGACAGTTTGTAAAAGACATAACCAATACCATTAAGCAACACAAAGCTGAATGTAGACATTATTCCCAAACAACTTTCCTCTTTTAGTTCTTTTTCTTTACTGTGCTGTTGATTTTCCATCGCGGTATACCTAATTCCTTTCTATGTCCTCCTCCATTCCCCCATTTCTTATGATCCGTGTATATTTCTTCCAATTATTGTTCCTTTTTTCCTTTTGCACATTGAAAATTTTGTTCAAACCTCCATTTTGTCGGTAAGTTAACAAACAAGCAATCTAACTGATTTCTTTGCACGTTTGATTCGTCTGCCTGTAGCTTCTATGCCTTTTTATTTTTATTTTTCTGTCTGATAATATCGCGGCATTCTTCCCCAACATTTTTCAGTTTCAGGTGTTATATACCCTCTTTACTTTTCTCCTCCGACAATAAACATAGGCATAACTATTTATGCAGTGAAAAAAATTAACTAATTGTCACCAAATGTTACTCACTAATTATCTCAGGATGTCACTAATTGATACGAAAAGCCACTAAATGTTACCAAGTTGAATTAGGAAAAAGGCAGAATAGGGAAACATGCAAATTTTCTGTTCTTACCCTTATCAAAACTAGATTGTCAAATTTCAATTCTGGCTGGTCCAGTAATTTTTAAAATGTGAAATATAATCTGGCTTGTCTAGTAAGTTTCATTTGTTTCGATATCTGTGTAGGAGGTCTTGAAGTCATCGTTTTAATATATGTAACTAGAATATTTCAATATATGCATTTAACTATTTGGTATGTGTCTTTAAAATTTGACCTTTGCCAGTTACCATAAACTTTTTGGAAAATGTCCACCTCGTTGTCTACAGTTTCTGTCCCTGGAGGTAGTTATATCCTACCTACCCCCCCCCCCCCCCCACACACACACAGAGAGAGGGGGATGTCACTTAATTACAGTAGATATATATCTACAATCTGCGATTGGTCTTTGTGCACTCGCAAAATATGAACTTTCTTATGTTCTTTATTTGTTGCTGATATTGTGTCACGCCGCTGTTTGTGCATAAGTCTTACACGAGACTAGCTCCTCACTGAAGTCTCTCCGATGATTTTCTTAGGTGCTTCATTTGTGTTCACATATGGTACTTTTGCCTTGATTGTATCAGCTTATATATTTATTTATTTATTTATTTATTTATTTATTTATTTATTTATTTATTTATTTATTTATTTATTTATTTATTTATTTATTTTGTCATTGTGTCATGCGGCTCTCGTGCATAAATCAAACAGAGAACCAGTTCATCCCTCGAGACTTCTGACTTCATAGATTGCTTTATGCTGTAGAGTCTGTAAACTGTCAGAACCGCCAGTAAACGCTACAAGTTACATTAACCGCTGACGTCGTATGTAAAGTCGCCGGTAAATATCACAATGTGACACGTTCTGGTGAAATTAACGTCAGTAAATGTCAAATAAACATGTAAACGTTGCCCCTAGAAATTATGAAGCACTTTCCGTTTTTATTCAAGTTGCGCTGGAGATCAATTAAATGTCACAAACGTCCATAAATGTCGTGACATTGAAGGAAAAAAACGTTTTAAAACTTGCCGCCATTCACATCTGAAACGAAGAAATAATCGTTTTCCTTCCGTTCGTCCGTATTTAAGACTTTTTAACATTTCATGTCCAGTATTTAAAAGAACTGGATTCATCCGTATTGTTCCGAGTTATTGCTTTTAATAAACCCAGGTTGCGCATTTTTAAAACTTGTAATCAGCGAAGATTTTATACTAACAGTACCATTTCTCAATAGCAAATATTATTTATTATCTTTCTACCCATTTCTGAAAGACATATAGTAACTTTGCAAATATAGTCGCAAATAAGACTTTTTGGGTCATTACACACTAGTTGCGTAAGTAATAAAATTCTGGAAAATGTATGCTAGTCATAGACAGATAAATGGTTAGGTGTGTAGATTGATGGATATGTAGGTATGTACATATAAAACGAGATATACTAATCATCCTTGTGAAATGCCACTCAAGAGAAAAAGACGGACTGACTAAGGCACCGACACGCGCACTGAAAAATAACACAAAAAACGGACGGAGAGACAAGGGAATCAATCGATTTTATTATCTCCGCAAAGAAGCTGATATGATTCAACCCCATACACAAAGAAACCATGTGTATCTGAAACAAGATTACATATACCGTCGAAGCTGCAATTGCTGAACAGTAGTTGTCCCAATTTATGACATTTACAGTTACAGGATATCAACAGTAAATGTCATAACAAAGGTAAATGTCAGACATTATTCCATTTACTGGCAACGCAGCTTTCAGAGTCATGCATATGATGTCAAAGTTAAATGTCGCTTGTGACATTTACCGGCGTTAGTGACATTTGCAGACACTACACACATTACAAGACAATTTTCCTACCAATGCCTTGTATTTTGCTGGCACATTCTAAATCACTTCGGAATCGCGGAGCTCGCGAAGTGTATTTGATCTACTGTAATTAAGTGAATTTACAGGTAACGAGATGGGTCTCAGTTATTAAAGCTGCTAAGTTCGTTATATACCTTTCTTGTCACCGTTTACTTTACAATTGTATGTTGTTCATTTATTTGAGTACCTTTCTGTCAAACATCTTTAGAATCAGACAAGCCCTTTTTTAGACTCTTTTAAACAGAGGAGATACAGTGAAGTGTTCTATTTTGTATTTCTTTTTAATTTTTAAGTTTTCTCATTAGTTGTTTTGATTTAATGAAAAATCTAGAAAACCATAATCTATACCAATACGGAGAATAACTAGTAATAGCAAAAGGATCGATGTATATTGCTATTGTTTGTCATTATTGCAAGGTGTTCGCTAACTCTCACCATTGTCTGGAAAGACTAATAATTCTTTAATTTGTGTATTACTCAGGTTTGACTGGTCTAGTAATTTTTGGGGTACTCTCTCTCTCTCTCTCTCTCTCTCTCTCTCTCTCTCTCTCTCGCTATATATATATATATAGAGAGAGAGACAGACAGACAGACAGATCGTTATGTGTATATATATATATATATATATATATATATATATATATATATATATAGAGAGAGAGAGAGAGAGAGAGAGAGAGAGAGAGAGAGAGAATATATTGGTAGATATATAGATAATGCTGGAATTTTGAATTTCCTGATGTATTCATTTATTTAGTGTTTATTTGTGGGCTAAGTGAACAGAGATGTGCAGTCGTGTGTTAAATTAGATTATTGTCCATCCCTTCTATATATAAACTACTTAGTCGGGCGTTTTGCCATTTGTGTATTCATGATTAATTGATTGATTGATTTACGTATTTATCTATTTAGGGCTGCTTAGATACTGTGTGGAATCCATATCTAGGAAACACACTCTACATTTTATTGGGACTCGGTTTGCCTCTTCTACTTCAGGTAAATAAAAACTATATACTATAAGGGGAGCTATTTGTATTCATTCATTTTCCAAATTGCCGATGCCTGTTTCATGCGTTATCTAATGGTCTGTTACATCATCATCCTTAAGCAATATGAAATATAGATTGCAGTATAACATATATGATTTATTTAGTTATTGCCATTAATTTTTAATCTGATAAAAATAGAGATATCAGACATAACGGAGATCTGGCAGGCAGCGAGTAGAGCACATATTCTGGTGACTTGGACATTTGCTGTCCACTTTTCTTTTTTTACTATTCTATCAAATTCAGATAAATCGTTGCATAACGTGTCGGTAAGTAGTGGTATGTTCCGAATGACGACTTTAACTTTCAGAAATCTAAAAGCTATAATTTGATTGATGAATCCAAAGGCCATCAGATCATGACTTCTTATTTATGCACATCAGATCTGCTTCTTATAAGTAGATATCAATGTTAATCATTTTGTTTTATCGTTTTGCAATGATTTTTATTTTTCAGCACAATTACTAAAAATAAACAATTCCTCTAATTGCAGTGACATTTGCCTTTGCCAACAACTCCGTATCTTAAAACCTGCACTTAGAGAAAACATTTATAAACCCCTTCAATGACACTTAGAGAAAAAATTTATAAACCCCTTTATAGAAACTTATAGAAAACATTTATAAACCCCTTCAATGACACTTAGAGAAAACATTTATAAACCCCTTCAATGACACTTAGAGAAAACATTTATAAACCCCTTCAATGACACTTAGAGAAAACATTTATAAACCCCTTCAATGACACTTAGAGAAAACATTTATAAACCCCTTCAGTGGCACTTAGAGAAAACATTTATAAACCCCTTCAATGGCACTTAGAGAAAACATTTATAAACCCCTTCAATGACACTTAGAGAAAACATTTATAAACCCCTTCAATGACACTTAGAGAAAACATTTATAAACCCCTTCAATGGCACTTAGAGAAAACATTTATAAACCCCTTTAATGACACTTAGAGAAAACATTTATAAACCCCTTTAATGACACTTAGAAAGCAAACATTTATAAACCCCTTCAATGACACTTAGAAAGCAAACATTCATAAACCCCTTCAATGACACTTAGAAAAAACATTTATAAACCCCTTCAATGACACTTAGAGAAAACATTTATAAACCCCTTCAATAACACTTAGAGAAGACATTTATAAACCCCTTTAATGACACTTAGAAAGCAAACATTTATAAACCCCTTCAATGACACTTAGAATGCAAACATTTATAAACTCCTTCAATGACACTTAGAGAAAACATTTATAAACCCCTTCAATGACACTTAGAGAAAACATTTATAAACCCCTTTAATGACACTTAGAGAAAACATTTATAAACCCCTTCAATGACACTTAGAGAAAACTTTTATAAACCCCTTCAATGACACTTAGAGAAAACATTTATAAACCCCTTCAATGACACTTAGAATGCAAACATTTATAAACCCCTTCAATGACACTTAGAATGCAAACATTTATAAACCCCTTCAATGACACTTAGAGAAAACATTTATAAACCCCTTTAATGACACTTAGAGCAAACATTTATAAACCCCTTTAATGACACTTAGAGAAAACATTTATAATCCCCTTTAATGACACTTAAAAAAACATTTATAATCCCTTCAATGACACTTAGAATGCAAACATTTATAATTCTCTTCAATGACACTTAGAATTCAAACATTTATAATCCGCTCCAATGACATTTAGAATGTAAACATTTATAATCCCCTTCAATGACACCTCGAATGCAAACATTTATAATCACCTTCAATGACACTTAGAATACAAACATTTATAATCCGCTTCAATGACACCTAGAATGCCGACATTTATAATCCCTTTCAATGACACATAGAGTAAACATTTATAAACTCCTTCAATGACACTTAGAGAAAACATTTATAAACCCCTTCAATGACACTTAGAGAAAACATTTATCATCCCCTTCAATGACACTTAGAATGCATTTATAATCCGCTTCAATGAGACTTAGAATTCAAACATTCCGCTTCAATGACAGTTAGAATGCAAACATTTCTAATCCCCTTCAATGACACTTAGAATACAAACATTTATAAAACCCTTCAAAGACACTTAGAATGCAAACATTTATAAAACCATTCAAAGTCACTCAGAATGCGAATATTTATAATCCGCTTCAATGACAGTTAGAATGCAAACATTTATAATCCCCTGCAATGACACTTTGAATGCAAATTTTATACCAATATAAATGATAACTGTTCATAAGTGATATATTGCGAGTTCCCATGAGTGTCCTTTATTGACAGGTTTTGCTAGATACGCAGGACACAGAGTTTAGAACGTTTAAAAAAATCATATTGATCAAATTCACCGATACTTTGACTCAATTATAAACTGAGTAATGTATTTTATATCATTGGTATGCATAAATGTATTTAGTATTAAAAGATTGGCACTTCATCGCCATCGTCATAATCATCATTATCATTATAAAAAATAAATACATTATTATTCCACACCTTAGCTGGAGTATATTGTGATATTCTCTGTCTGTCCACCTATCAGTCCTTTACTCTGAATCGTCATAAACCACCTGACGGACATTCACCAAACTTGGTACATACATTTTCCATGTGATATCCATTGGAGTGAAGGGTCTAAGATTGGGGTCCCTCCACTGAGGCCTGTGTGAGGAGATCAACGGTAAAATATTCCTAAATTGCAATTACATTTACATTCTTAACATTTTTTTAAACAAACATTATACATGCAGTCAGAGCAGGAGGAAACATTATATATGTAAAAGATTGGAGGTGACGACATCTACTTAACGGTTCAGAGCGGATGGAGGATGGGGAGAGGGGGAGTGGTGAATAGCGTGTAATAAAAAGCGCTTGGATTTGCCGTGGTTAGCCATGGAAGTAGCTTTCTTCACTATTATTATTATTATATTATTATTATTATTATTATTATTATTATTATTATTATTATTACAGCTAATTTTTGTGATCCTTTCTATCGTGATTCTGTGTGATGGAAGAAGCAAGTCCAGTAAAGCGGACAAGTCCGATAAAAAACAGAACGCTGAAAAAAACACTGAATCTGGTGATTCCAACAACAATGACCCCGGGAATTCCAGCAACAAAGATGCAAACAATATGGTCGAGTCAGGAGACAGAGAAATTTCCGGTGAAATAGCCATAGTTGGGGCAGCTGGAATGACAAAAGCCGCAGAACCATCAAAGATGAAACACAATTCCATGAAAGATATAGCTAAGAATCAGGCAACTACTGAACCAAGACCGAGTTACTTAGACAAGTATTTTAGATATTCGCCTCTGAGCAGATTTAGAAGTAACAGAAATAAGATATATCCAAGACCGTAATTCCTTCAATGGGAGATTTTGCAATAGAAATGAAGGTCAAATGTGAATGACCCGATCTTATGTTTATGTTTACGTCTAACGGTGTTATATAGGTATTAAATATCACGGTGGTGGATAGGGAGATTTGTTAAAATATTTATTTTATGGCTATATATTCAATCCAACAATGACTTTGTCCGTGTTAATCATATATGAAAGTATCCGCTTCTCTTTCTTTTGGTCAAACGGCTCTTTTGTGTCTATTGCCTCCATCTCTGTATCCTTGGGAAATTTTATTTCTTGTCTTTGATATGAGAGTAGGTTGTATAGCAGATCGCCTTGTTTTGTCCAACGGAATTTAACCAACAAGTCTGGCTTCGAAATGTGAACTGGTTTGGACTTGTCATAAGAATCACGTGAAAGATAATTATATAACATCAAGTGGTATTATATATCTAATTGGATTTTGTCCTGTTGGAATTGGCTGTATCTTTATAGAGTGTAAGTTTGATAACATTCAACAGAAAAACAAAACGAAAAACGTGGAGAAATGCTTAATATATAAATGTAAATGCCCATTATGCCTGTAGCAACAATTTGTACAATAGCTGTTACTGCATAGGTAGCTCCTTTGCAGTAAAGTCGACAATGAAGAACAAAGTAGAAGTACTGAACAAATTATCCAACAACAAAAACAAAAGTTAGCCATGTTGAATAATTCTTCATTTTCTTGTGCTCTTCAACCTTTTTAAGAAGCCATCTTTGCATACGTTTCTGTTTTCTCTGACTATCTTAGAACTTGTGCTTGACCACTAAAATATTTTCGCTTTTGACCAGGATAAAAAAAGTCAAAAGACATCCATGATATGACGTGATTCATATCTAAATCATCATCACTAACACCTTTCGGTTTTGTACAATTAAGTCAAATCAGTAGATATAAACAGAAAGAATACCTAGCATTTTCAAAGATCTATCTGGTTTTAAGTTGTTGAAAGTCTTGTAAAATTCTACTTCTTGTTTTGTTAATTTTTCTGAAATTTACATCCTTGTGATACCTTTGTACATCCTTGTGATACCTTTGTACATTATTGTGATACCTTTGTACATCCTTGTGATAACTTTGTACATTATTGTGATACCTTTGTACATTATTGTGATACCTTTGTACATTATTGTGATACCTTTGTACATTATTGTGATACATTTGTACATTATTGTGATACATTTGTACATCCTTGTGATACCTTTGTACATCCTTGTGATACCTTTGTACATCCTTGTGATACCTTTGTACATCCTTGTGATACCTTTGTACATCCTTGTGATACCTTTGCACATCCTTGTGATTCCTTTGTACATCTTTGTGATACCTTTACACATCCTTGTGATACCTTTGTACATCCTTGTGATACCTTTGCACATCCTTGTGATACCTTTGCACATCCTTGTGATACCTTTGTACAATATTGTGATACATTTGTACATTATTGTGATACATTTGTACATCCTTGTGATACCTTTGCACATCCTTGTGATACCTTTACACATCCTTGTGATACCTTTGTACATCCTTGTGATACCTTTGTACATCCTTGTGATACCTTTGTACATCCTTGTGATACCTTTGCACATCCTTGTGATACCTTTGCACATCCTTGTGATACCTTTGTACATCCTTGTGATACCTTTGCACATCCTTGTGATACCTTTGTACATCCTTGTGATACCTTTGCACATCCTTGTGATACCTTTGCACATCCTTGTGATACCTTTGTACATCCTTGTGATACCTTTGTACGTCCTTGTAATACCTTTGCACATCCTTGTGATACCTTTGTACATCCTTGTGATACCTTTACACATCCTTGTGATACCTTTGCACATCCTTGTGATACCTTTGTACATCCTTGTGATACCTTTACACATCCTTGTGATACCTTTGCACATCCTTGTGATACCTTTGCACATCCTTGTGATACCTTTGTTTTGTGTACTCTTTGTTGTATTTATTTAGATGTTCTCTGTTTTCTTCTCTCCGCCTTTTGTTGTATTTAATTAGACATGGTTTGCATTTACTTTGCTTCTGTTTAAACTTAGTTCCATATTGAACTTTGTAATTTAGAACATTTTTTGTGCCTATTGTTTTAATTTACCTGATCATAATTAAAATTAATTTTCACTACTTAAAGTAAGATTCAAATATTGTGTTTTTGTACACATTGCCTTCGGTACGATGAATTGCATTGCACTTAGATTTGTTTCCATTTAGATTTATATTGAGTTACCTTTCCTAATTTTCTTGCAAATAAATGGAAGGTGAACAGAGTAAAAATAAAAACAAAAACAAGGTTTACTTACCAAAATTCAAAAGATCTAAGTAGAGTTGAACTTGGCTTATAATTTCGAAGATGTTCACAGGAATTTAAAAACGCTAAAGCTGGACGTTTAAAAAAAAACAATAATCTGTTATACTACGTGAAAGAAGATATTCAACGTTTCCAAATTTAACTTTGTCCAGTCTCCGATATTCAAACAAAATATGTTACTTGATAGGTGGTGGTATAGCTGCTTTAGGTATCTTGCTCATTTGGTCCAAAAAGAAAAGTTATTTCTCTTTCTAAAGTTTATGAAATCGTACAACCTGCACAAACTATAACGTTTGAGACCAGGAAAATCTACATTGCTGAAGAACAACAGCGTAGCTTGTACGAAGTAGAGCATAATAAGATTTTGTCCAATGCAATCTCTAATATGCGGTAACTTTATCCAGCCAATCAGTGAAATAGCTTTTACCTGTATATAAATATCGAGTGAAACAAGAAACGTTATTAACTCTGTTTACAATGCATTGCCATACTCTGCTCTCACGGTTGCCTACAGAATGCCTTCGAAAAAGATGCTTAAGATGTCAATGGGTACACCATCAACCATGGATATTGCATGAATTGTAACAAACTATATATAAATAACTGTTCGACTTAGAGTTGTTGGACTTTTTAATTTTGAAACATCACCCATAAATAAGTTAGCAATTATTGATTTAACTATGCTTTTCATCGAGTTTGGTAAATAAAAGTTAGTCCCAATGAAATCAATAGAGAAATATGTTATTCAAATAAAAAGTGAGGCTTATGCACAGTATTTGAAAACTTGCATATTGAACCTTTAAGATTTTAGACTTTGATGTTCATTTTTACACTGGATTAGTGGCAAGCAACCATTTTTTTTGTTTGCTCATTAAATGCTATAAAAAATTAATACAATAATTACAGAGTAAAATAATCACCTACCTACTATCTGGAATATAAAAGTGTTTCAATAATTGAATTCAAATGCAAAGAAGTATCTAATAAGTCAGAATGTAAAATAAATATTGGCTGTATTATCAAAACTTGTTACGTGTAAATAGAATCGTTTTCGTCAAATAAGCAATAAAATCTTTAACAAACACGACAGCCGAAACTGAACGAGTCCTGTATATATTCATTTTGCACTTTAGATGGGTGTTAAGGTGTATATTGCTTACAAGTTGTTTTCAGAAATAAAGACGAAGGTAATAAAATAGTAAAGATGTCAAAGTACAGAAAATAAATAACACCTCGTACGCAGAAATTAAATAACTCAACCTAACACGTCACTGTGTCAAATACATCTGATCAATATTTCACCTAGAAAAAACTTAGAGAGCAATTCCCAATCTAAGCCCAATATAGATGTCCTCTAAATGTTTATTTTATGTCCATAAAATAATGTGTTTACACTGAGAAGCAAATAATGTTTGTCATCATATACAGACAGTTCTACATTATTTTTTTAATGCTAAATGTGTCATGGTATGAGTAAATTCCTTTCCTTGTAATTTTATTTGTCATTAAATGAGCAATATTTTGTACATTTCGAAGTTGAACTTTTCTTTAACTACACATTTGTCTATTATTTACAAACATTCTTTCTTCTTTGTCTGTTGTAAATGAATAAAGTTTTGACCATAGTCCACAAAATTCGAATAGTTACACCATTCAACTAATCTTTGAAAATTCCAGGAACATTTGTTTTAAAAATTAATTTATGGTAATTTAAATATGTTCTGCTATGGATTGTCAAAAGTGACATAAAACAACTTTATGTTATCTATCGTATCAAGTTTTCTGTCTCAATATAGACACACAATTAATCAGAATCATTCATGGATAGTCTTATTCTATTACTGCATTTGTTTTTCAATGTTTGCAATATTATATGTACATCAACCACTCGCTTAACTGTAGCAATGTAAATCCTCTATAAACTGGTTTTTGTTCATTTATTTTTCCTTGTTCTTTAAACCAACCAGTACTACGTTATCGTCGGTTATTGTTCTTCAGGCAAATAGTACATAGTAATGAAAATTTAAGAAAAATAATATTTTAATCTGCACATGTCTTCAAAGTTGTTGCTCACCTCATGTTCTTCCTTTGCTTACAGAATACCATCAGCGACGAAGTGTTCCGAAGGAACATTGTCATTTTTGGTAATAGTTTGTACTTCTGGCACGAGGATGTTTTCTAAATCACAATAAATAACATATGGAACGTTTAAATTACGTTGATAATTTTTAAATAGTCTAAATGAGCCTTCTTCAGGCAAGTAATCTACATTGTAGCATAATCCTTTGTGTCGAAAAAAAATCCTGGTATATATAAACAAAAGCTGGCATTTTATTTACGGAGGCGTTTCTGTCCGTGATGTCTATGTTTTCTCGTTTTTACCAAGGATTTAAACAAAGGAAAAGAAAGAAATGCATTTCGCCATAATGGAGAGTAATTTATTTGCAATATGTCAAGAATGATTACAGACGATGACCCAATATTCAAATGAAGATTGTAATATCTTTCTTTTTGTATTCTCTGTCTTGCAGATAAGATGTTGACATGGTACAGGCACAACTTGGTCCTATGCAAACTCAGCCCAATCACACTCACCACAAATATGAATCAACTCTGCCCAGATGTCCACTTGACCCAAATGTCTGGTCCACTCGGAACAAAAGGAAGTTGATTGCACTGGCAATTTCTTTTGGCCGAGTGGACCAGATTTGCAAGCACAGTAGACTTTCCATCAGTGGCGGCTCGAAGGGCGGGGGGGGGGGGGGGGATTTTCGGTTGGGTAAATTGCCTCTAGGCGCCAGGCGAAGGGGGGGGGGCGCCATCGGAAGCTTTTTACTCTTTTTGCAGCTAAAATGTTTCATAGTATTTCACCTCACCTTAGTGTAACGGGAACTTCGATGGGGGGTGGGGGTGGAAACTGACATAAAAACTGTTTCTTTGTGGCAAAGTAGGGGCGCCACTAAAGAACATTGCCTCAGGCGCCTCGAGCCCTCGCGCCGCCACTGCTTTCCATCGGGCTGAGTGGACCATACTTTTAGGCCCAGTGAAATATTATTTTGGGCCGAAAGTGATTGGTCAGAGTTTGAAGTAAATTCACATCAAGCAACTGCAAACACTATATCGAACTTATTTTTTCTTAATATGCATGAAGATTTGTGAATGACATGTTGCCATCGGTGAGGGAATACTAAAATCATAAACAATAAAGCTTGTCGAAACTCCGATCCCATTAAACTGGAATAGCCCGGAAAGTTATATTAAGTTATATTCTCCCTCCCCCATACGAAAGAAAATACTAATAGAAACTTCGATTTATGGTTGCAAATACCGTTTTCTCTGTTAAACAGCTACTGAATGAAAACTATTGATCGACCAAACAGCTCTACAGAAAACGTTGAAAACGGCATAAACCCGTTTGACCTTAGGGTCATCCCCATTCTGAGTTGTCATGTGAGTAATTTGTTCGTACAATTTACCCGAAAAAGATAGTAACATAGCATTACCAGTGGAAGATCTGCTGGCACAGTCCATAACAGTTCTATATTTTTCGTTAGTTTTTGCAAACTTCCTTGAAAAATGAGTTTAAAATAAAAACATGTGTTTCTGCAAGAAATTTTCACAAATCATTAGAAGGCTGCAATGGTGTTTCGAGAGAATTGAGAGCGCCGCCTGGGGAGCAGTTTGGTTGTTGACTACTACCTTCAATACAATAATGCATTATTACGATTTTCTTCTTGTATTTGCATAATAGTTTTTAAAAAAACTGAAGTTACACAACAATCATTTGGAAATCTTCGGCCTAGATCACTTTAAAGGCATGTGCGGTTGAAACATGAATATCAAAAGGTCAATAATTTAACCTTCAGCCAATGTAAAAAAGATGTGTTAGATGTAAGAAACTAAATGCTGTGACAGGTAAGACAAGCCCCCGATCTTTTCAAAAGAAAAGTCTTTTGATTTGAAATTTAACATACTCTTTTTTGTGGAGTACTTAAAACGAAATGAATGATGTCAATGATGTTGACGTTGATTTTGATGATGAATATTATTATTATTATTATTATTATTATTATTATTATTATTATTATTACATCGTTGAAATAATCTTTAAATAATACACTCAGTGAGAGAGGTATTTTCCGATTGTTAAGTATAAATAATTTCATTCACTCCCCAGTACAAGCGACAATATGTACATGTTGTACTGAAAACTGTTTGAATAGAAAAACTTATTAAATACCTAATGTATGGTTACTTTAATTTTAATTTTCGTGTTCGGACGAGTTGGTGAAAAGATAGACCTTTGTTTATATCCTAATTTAATAGTTCGGAGCATTGATTTGTTTATGGGATTGAGAATTAAACTCCTCCCAAAAGACGTTTTACACAAGTACGGCTGTAAGAATAGAAATGTAATTTGTGTGTGTGAATATCGTCCAATCTTAACTTATTTATTATGTGATGAAATGATAATTACTATCTGTTACGAGAGGTAGGTTTGCGCGTGTCACAACAAATGTAGTGAATAAATAGAACAGACTCAGGTAAGCAAAAGATTGAAAGAGCAACAGGAAAATAAAATCCATTAAAACTAATTTATTTCAAAAGTTTAGAGTTTTTTAATATTACCTGACACGTTGGATATATATGTACGTAAATGGTAAATTTGTATTCATGTTCAGTATATAGATTGTAAATACGTTGTATTCATGTTCAGTATATAGATTGTAAATACATTGTATTCATGTTCAGTATATAGATTGCAAATACATTGTATTCATGTTCAGTATATAGATTGCAAATACATTGTATTCATGTTCAGTATATAGATTGTAAATACATTATATTCATGTTCAGTATATAGATTGTAAATACATTGTATTCATGTTCAGTATATAGATTGTAAATACATTGTATTCATGTTCAGTATATAGATTGTAAATACATTGTATTCATGTTCAGTATATAGATTGTAAATACATTGTATTCATGTTCAGTATATAGATTGTAAATACATTGTATTGTAAATAATCGTTATTGAGCCCCCGGGTGGACGACTGGTCTTAAGGTGCTCGTTTTTACAGATCACTCATATCTCACATCCGTCCGCATGGGTTCGAGTCTCTGCTCGGTCAACGTGGGTATGTGAGAAAGCTTGCCAGTAGCTTCCAATGAGTCGGTGGTTCTTCTCGGGGTCTTCATGGGTTCTTCCTCCACCAAATATACTGGCCGCCATGTATAGCCTATAAAAATTAGATTAAACACACAAAACCAAACCAAACGTAATTGTTATCATCGGTTACAAAGATTAATATTAACACTAAATTTATCTACTGCTACTACTACTTTATATATAAAGATTTCTACACGTTTGTACTCTGTATCATAGTTCACCGTTTGTACTCTGTATCATAGTTCACCGTTCTCTAAATTGGGTAAAATATACTTGTAGTAATATTCACACACTAACTCACTCCACACAATTTACGTAAAACCTTTAATTTGTAGTTTATATAATTGTGCTTGCATACAAATCTTCGTTTCACACGTATCACATAGAACTCAAATTTACCTCTCCCTTTATTCTGGTGAATATATATGATCTGAGATGTTATTATAAAAGCTACGGTAGTTATTTGGGGTTCATTTAGAGCACAAACTTTGCACATTCTACAAGTATCATCAATCAAATTACCCGATCAATCAGAATACCTTTGAACTTTTCCACTGAAAAATGGACTGGCTTTTACTGGCTAATAATCACAAAAGGCCGAGCATTCGTCCATTGATGGCACAAATTATTTGAGAAGTGTATGCAGCAATTCATTTGAGGAATGAGTGGATTGTATATTATTAAAGTTAAAGGTCAATTCCGGGTGACTTGACAAGTCACACATGCGAATGTTGAAAGGATATATTCGCAATTTTCCTATTGCTCGGAATTGGAATATTTCATCAACAGCTAATTTTGTACACACATCGTGAATCTTAAGATTGGAAAATAGCTTGTTTGTTTTTTTCCACGTAAGTGTTCAAGATTTTTCTTAAGTAAAGTAACAATTCCATCATTATTCAATGGCTCAATTAATTTCACCCTGTTCCTGAATAATCTTGATTTCAACTTTTCCATTTATTTTGCTCCTTTCGAGAAAGTGAAGGATATTTTTTAACAAGTATCGTCTTTCATGAATTTTCTATCGAAGTTTTATCTGAAGACTCAATTTGTTGAGTCATATATTAATTTCAATTTCGGTCTTGTGTGTGTGTGTGCGTGCGTGCGTGTGTGTGTGTGTTGGAGGCGGGGTTTAATGAACTAATCATGTATTTATCAAAGATATATAGTACTGAAATAAATATGTGTATGTATGTATGCGTGTATGTATGTATGTATGTATGTATGTATGTATGTATGTATGTATGTATGTATGTATGTATGTATGTATGTATGTATGTATTATTTCACTTTCCGAATAAAACTAAACCAGTACAGTTTATTACTTCTGATTAAACAACATTACTTGGCTAACCGAATAGAAATAACAATAGAATCTATAATTTGCACTGGTACTGGATTATATATTGTTTCTCTCAGACCTTTACATAAAAGTATTATGAAAATGTAGCAAAGAAAGCATAATGAGGGGATGTAAAAGAAAAGATTGAAAAGATGATCTCCTTAGTTACAGTATATATATATATATATATATATATATATATATATATATATATATATATATATATATATATATATATATATATATATATATATATTCTAGGAACATTAATCTTCATTCTTCAACATGCTTTACTTAAAACCTATTGAATTAACATGTCGTGTCTCTTTGTATTACTATTAATTGCACGTGCTCTTTTAGACAGAGAAGGTGCGGCGGGTGCAATCAGATTATTCCTAAATGACCTCGTCAGAGGCCACATTGTTATACTGACAATTTTTTTTGTTATATAATTTTTTATTGATCATATAGGATGAACGACACTTGAAATTAGTCTTTTGAAGATAATATTGAAAAACTATATAAAAAAACAGTGCAAGAACAAATTAAAAGTGTTATGTCGGGTTGCATATTACTAATGTGGGTACTGTTTTTGTGTAAGTATTTTTTTGTTTACAATTTTAAATTGTCGTTGACTTTAAAAGAAAATATTCCAAGTCATACTCCTTAAATCTGAATTTATGACCACTTAAAATTAAAATCATCTGGAAATGGGAATATAATTTGGCCATGAAAATGTGAAATTATACACAGCAACAAAAGTGAGAAATTTACATTCTGAAAGGTCTGAGAGTGGTATGGTCAAAAATGACGTTATGGTTTCACACAAAGCAAGGCATACTGTCTGGGGCATCCATATTTAGTTGAAAGTCATTGTAATTTCACTTCACTGTTTGGAAGTTTAACTGAAGCATACGAGGCACTTCACTGTTCGGAGGTCTAATTGAGGCATACTGTACGAGGCACTTCACTGTTCAGAGGTCTAACTGAGGCAAACTGTCAGAGGCACTTCACTGTTTAAAAGTTTAATTGAGGCATACTGTCCAAAGCACTTCGCTATTTGGAGGTTACATTGAGGCAAACTATCCGAAGCACTTTACTGTTTGGAGGTTTAATTGAGGTATACTGACCGAGGCACTTCACGGCTTGGAAGTTTAATTGAGGCATACTGTCCGAAGCACTTCACTGTTTGGAGGTTTAATTGAGGTATACTGACCGAGGCACTTCACTCTTTGGAGGTGTAATAACTGATCTATAGCCAGAGTAGAGATGATAACGCCTTCTCATTAGCATAGCAAGGATAAATCAGAGAAGAGACATTTAATACCCGAGATATGAAACAACTCTCCGCTCAACGATAGGAAATTATTACTAAATACCGTGGCCATCGAGACTTCCCGAGACTATGCAAGAACATGAGTTCCTCATTGTGTCTACGAGTTACCGAATTTTTAAATTCAAGTAAATATTCATGTAATTTGAAATTGTAGCTGCAAAGTAAGTAAAATCCTATTTTGCATAGATATCTTTGTTTCATGAGATATTGTTTGAGAGGTATAAGTGACCCCCAATGCCCAATTGGCTAAATAAGTTATACACTAGCCCCGCCCCCCCCCCTCCCCCAAAGCACAACCACCCACCCCCACCCCACAATGGCTTGTTTCTTTTTCTTACGTGTACGTGGTCGGGTGTTAATCAGGGGTGTCTTTTTGTTAGGTATTATTGATGGTGATGAAAGTCATTGAAAATGTAGTAATCGCATGAAAGTAGAACGATAAAAGATAAAAAATGAAGACAAAAAAAAAACACCATTGTAGATGTCGGACAAGAGCAAGAAACTCCTCAAGATTTTTGTTGCAATTTTTCAAAGTTATTTTCCCCCACTTTTTCCTTCAATATTACATTGTGATTTTCAAATAATTTTACTACGAGGTGTTCACATTTAAATTCATAGCTATTTTTGTGTAAACCTCTTTAGCTAATGTATTTGTATTATGTAATTTACGTCTAGTGCGTGTACACTGTATTTGTGTTTTCGTTTCAAACAATTCTAGAGGTAAAAAGTATATATGTCTATATGTCTATATGTCTATATGTCTTCAGTGCCTTTACATATATTCATACCTGAGAATATAGACAGGATATTGATCTTTTTGTTAGGCTGTGATTATGTAGGAAATACAATTTTTCAACTTCAACCAATGTTTTATTTACAAAGCAAAATTAATTTCCAAATGTAACTAGTATTTCAAATACTTGAAAGAGATCTGATTTGACGCATGTCTTTGCTTGTCTTCCATTAAAATTGAAAAATAATTGGGAGAATACACTTAATATCGTACTTGTTGTCAAGCTGACATATTTTCTAGTGGGAAATGAAATGTCAACTTTACCTGGTGTTGTGTTTACTCAGTAAGATGGATCTGATAGTGTGTATTTGATTTCAAATATGAACAGAATTACGACTGTAGCTTTGCTTATAGAGGCTTCCCCTTCATACTAAACTCCTTAGAAACCAAGTATAAACACATAAAATGTATATTTCTATAAAATATATATGCACTGCAATAGGAAATGAAAGCTTTTAAGTTGCCTCAATGTTTCGTTGCTATAAAAATTGAACTGAAAATGTGATATAAAGATTTTCGCACATATATTCATTTATGTCTTCTCATAATACCTTTTAAAAATTAATGATATACACTTAATATCTGGTTTTATTGTAAAGCATTGATGTGTTGTAATAGTAGACAAAAAGTCTACAGTGGCCCTGATGTTATTTGTAAAGCAGTGATGTGTATAGTAGACAAAAAGTCTGCAGTGACCCTGATGTCATTGTAAAGAAAGGTCTACAGTGACCCTGATGTCATTGTAAAGAAAGGTCTACAGTGACCCTGATGTCATTGTAAAGAAAGGTCTCAGTGGCCCTGATGTCATTGTAAAGCAGTGATGTGTTGTAATAGCAGATTAAAGGTCTACAGTGGTCCCGATGTTATTTGTTTAGTAGAATTCACTTTAAATATGTATTTTATTCAAATGTGATCAAATTATTGACATGGAGTAGTTTCGTATACCTGTGTCTTCTTATAAAACACCTATTAAGGATTTAGCATGTACACCTAAGATGTGTATATATGTTATGCATATTTATGTATGTCGTACATATATATGTTGTTATTGGAAATAAAAGCTATTAAGTGACTTTAGTGTTTTTTGCTTAGTTAAATTTAACTTAAAATAAGTCTTTTTAAAAATTTAAAAACATATCTTTAAATCAATGATATAAAAGTAGTTTTGCACATATATTCATCCATGCCTTTTTATAACACTTTTTATAACACTTTAAAAAAATTAATGATACATAGTTAATATATGGATTTGTTTTACACCACAAATGTGTCGGAATAGGAATTAAGTTTTATAGTGACTCTTTTGTGAAATTATTGAGTAAAATTAACCTTAAAACATTATTTTTATTTACAAATATGATTAAAACAAGTATATAATTCAATTTTGCACATATATTCACCCATGCCTTCTCAGGAAACGTTCTAAAATTAAGGATATGTATTAAAAACATAGGAAATCTCTAAATATAAAAATTTCCCAAATGTTTTTTGTTATGTAAATTGGAAATAAAATTTTTCCGCTTTATATAAATCATGAAAAATTAATGATATGGAGTAATTTCACGTAACCTATATACTCGCTTACAACCTGGCCCAACTGCAAACAACATAGACCCCAATCTGCCGTTGCATTACGCGTCGGCAGATCAGGGTTTATGGTGTTTGTTCTACTGATGACTCCTAACAAAGTGCATAGATCAAGATCTGCGGGCGCATTATGCGACGGGTGATCTGGGTCTATGCTGCTTGCAGTTGGACCCGTCTTATAAGCAAGTATATACGGTATATATTGTTATGTATGATGTTTATATAATATTATAAATATTTTAGGAAATTATAAATGTTTCTTCACTTTAATATTTGCTTAAATCTTAATGTTATCAGGAAAAACATGTTTAACTAGTGTCCTTGAATTAGGTTGTTTTGATCAATATGTTTTCTCAATTTGAAGGTCAAGGTTGATTTTTGTTTACAAGTAAAAATTCCATTAAGATGACACACATTCTAGAACATTCTGTCATGTGACCAATCTAGAACATTCTGTCATGTGACCAATCTTTATATATGCCATGTTTGGTGGACATTTTTTCAGTTCGACATTACCATCAGTCTTGTAAAGAGCTATTACAGTTGTGAAAATTCATTCCAAATTCTAAGAGAGGAATTATTTTAAATATTCATTGGATTATAACAGTGCTCATAAACTTTTGGATTTTGGATTTTTAATTGACAATTTTGGAATTTATGTGAACTTATTCAGAGATTTTGGAATACTTCATTTTGACTTCAGCACATCAAGATTTCTAGTACATCAGGACTTTGGAGACCATTGGCACATAATAACATTCAAGGACGCATTCTATATTTAGGACTTGTGATTAGAACAATCATTCTTATTGGATTATTAGGATTTCAAAACACATTACTGTAAGTGACTTTTTGATTTTTCATTTTAATTATCTAGTAATAAATTGCTTGTTGATTTTTACTTGATTTGTTGGTTTCACTTTCTTTCTGTTACATTTTTTTTTAGACCATAGAGTCGTAACAATATGCTCTTGCACCCTTGTCATGAAACCGTTTAAACATGTATTACAAATTCCTCTTAATTTGCAGGTGTCTGCCAAACATATATATGTTGCAATAGGAAATAAAGACTGTAAACTGGCACCGTTTGTGTTTGGTTGTTGAAATGTATATTTGTTATTTTTGACATGTATAAAATAATTATATGGATATATTGCTACCCCTAAAATTGAACTTTACACCCATTTACCACATAATTCGACACTAAAAATGAAAAATAATTTCCTCTACTACTTGTTTACATAGACAAGTTGATCTTAATTTGTATTTTGTAACTAATCTAAAAAAACAACACGAAAAAAATAGAAAATGTTACATGTAATGCTAAATAAATAGAATACGAATGTCTGCCTGTATCGTACAAATGAGTAGAAAATGTATTTATCAACAATGATTAACACTTTATAGCTAAAAGATGTAGGTTTGTTTGGTGGAAATAATGTACAGTTACTTTATTCAACTTACAACCCGAATTTATTGAATGAATTACGGCTGGAAGTATTCCGGAGGTTTTCCTGTGTGGCAAAATATGTGTGCTGGTCTTGCCTGTTTACCTGCTAGTGAGACATTGATATTGTTTTCTGGTAGTTGTAGCAACAGCAGCAGCAGCAGCAATTTGAAGATCTTTTAGTGTTGCGATTTTGCATTAAAATTAATCTGTACCATCCATCACAAGTCCGCAACCAGATAAATGTGAAAACGCGGCGGTTCCGGCAAGTACATAGTACGAAGTAGCCTGGATTACAGTCAGGTCAATTTTCTTAAAGTTTTAGATCTCCCCATTGACGGCCTGGGAACATGCGAAAAAATTGAGCTTGTTGTTCTCCGCATTTTTTTTTTTTTTTTTTTTTTTTTCTTTTTTTTTTTTTTTTCTGACATGACTGGTGGCGGACAAGAACTGTATGAAGACACGATTCGTGCTGGAGCCTCAGCTTTGTGATGTAGGCAAATTATTGGGTCGCTCGCCAGTAATTAATAAATTTGTTTCGACTGTCTTTTGTATCCAGGCGGTAAGTATAATCCCTCTTCTATTGACCCATGGCATTAAATCCTTTAGAACATTCACTTTTTTTAGTCTTAATCCCTGTCAGAACAGAACACCTGTGAATTCAGCGGCTGTTGACCCCGGAAAGCAGCAGCATCCCAAGGCGAGAGCAATGTGTCTTAACCGTATAGCAAGGCCCATATCACTGGAAACTGACTAATGCGTGGGATGGTTAGGACGCTTTTTCTAAGGAATGCAGCCACTGCATCGTCAGATGCAAAGTGATTCCATCCATCCCCACAACAAACAAGAGACGAAAATCCCGACCACGATGTAAGGGTTTGTTTGTCAAAGGTTACTGGGAAGGTACACTCGGCCAACTGTAATAGTACAGCAGAGTATGTGATTTGACTACCTTTAAAAAATTCAAATTGGTGCATGAATTACGACAAGATCAAAATGCTACAGTAGGCTAGCAGTAGTTAATGTCAATTAACAAACAGGAACGAAGGACAAAATAAATAGAAACTAATTTTAACAAAAGGGAGGGGGGTACTCACTTTGCCTGCAATGTATTGTTAGTTATAATAGCATTTTCATTGTGGACTGAAGTCAGCACTCAGTTTTTTTAAAGATTTATTTCCTTTCTAATGTGCATAGTTTCATCCACAGAATTCAATACAATCATGACATCCATAGTTTATATGAAAGTATGTAATTGTGAACAGGTTTCAGTATCTACATGTAGAGTTTAATCAAGATACATTTATCATGTTACGGTAAAAAAAAACTTAACTTTACGTATATATATGCAGTTGTTTGATAATAATTACAATATATTCTCTTATATTTTGAAAAAATTTACAATATTTATTTTTAATTTCAACTTCTGCAGTGAAGGAGAGGAATGTAACCACATTGGTGCACTTCTGTATGCCCTTAAAGAATTACACGGAAGAAAAAGGATGACACATTTTCAGCTACATTTGGGTCATGCAACTGGAATGAGCCTAGAAAAAGAAAGGTGAGCCCCAAGATAGTCCAAGTTTTTGAATTTAAAAGGCATGTGTTACAAGCACGGGAGAACGACATTAACATTCCTAACATTGAGGAAAATGCCTGCATTGTAACAAAATCGAAAAATGCAGTTTTCACACCAACAGTTGACGAGAACCGCTTCAGACACAAACTTCTGGCTGCAAACTCAAATGCTGGTTGGCTATATTTCCCTAACAAATCAAAGCCTGAAATTCTCAAACTGCTAAATGTCTAATTTAACTATCACAATAAAACTAATCTTCGGAGTGACAAATGCCAACAACATTTCCAAAATACACTCAAAAGTCTTGCTGTATCTGAATAGGATACCATAAAGATTGCGAGAAATACACGTTGACAAAACAGAAATGAGTTGTGGCAGGAGGCAAGAGTGGAGAACATTACAAGTTCCCATTTTGTCCAGATCTGTAGAAGAAGGGATGAGCAAGTTCAAGAACCAGATAGTGTAATTACACTTTGATAACAAGCATCGGAAATGGGGGCGTAGTCATGAACCTGCTGCAAGAAGAAGCCATGTTAATCGTATGAACAAGGTTTCAGTACATCTGAATGTGGCCTTGTTGTTCACATAAAGTATCCCCACCTTGGTGCGAGTCCTGATGGACTTGTACTATACATTTCTTCTGGTCAATGTGTACTTGAGGTAAAGTGTCCCTCATCAGATTAGTAGAGAATGAGCTCTTCTGTTGAGTGGGCTCAAGACAATAAATTCTTTTTGTGCGTTGGATGTGACCAAGAGGATAGTTACGAAAAGCATTCACAAATAGTATTACCAAATTCAAGGCCAGATGGCTATTAATAATGGAAAGTACGGTGATTTTGTAGTATGGACACTAAATACAAAGAATAGTTTTTGATGACATACTTTGAAGTAACATGGTCCATACACTAAATAATTTCTATGTTAAGGCTGTCCTTCCAGAGCTATATTCGCAAAGAGTGCAAAGAGGTTTGCACCTGAATTAGTGTTATATAAAACTGTAGCTGCTTGTATTAGTGTTATATAAAACTGTAGCTGCTTGTATTAGTGTTATATAAAACTGTAGCTGCTTGTATTAGTGTTATATAAAACTGTAGCTGCTTGTATTAGTGTTATATAAAACTGTAGCTGCTTGTATTAGTGTTATATAAAACTGTAGCTGCTTGTATTAGTGTTATATAAAACTGTAGCTGCTTGTATTAGTGTTATATAAAACTGTAGCTGCTTGTATTAGTGTTATATAAAACTGTAGCTGCTTGTATTAGTGTTATATAAAACTGTAGCTGCTTGTATTAGTGTTATATAAAACTGTAGCTGCTTGTATTAGTGTTATATAAAACTGTAGCTGCTTGTATTAGTGTTATATAAAGCTGTAGCTGCTTGTATTAGTGTTATATAAAACTGTAGCTGCTTGTATTAGTGTTATATAAAACTGTAGCTGCTTGTATTAGTGTTATATAAAACTGTAGCTGCTTGTATTAGTGTTATATAAAACTGTAGCTGCTTGTATTAGTGTTATATAAAACTGTAGCTGCTTGTATTAGTGTTATATAAAACTGTAGCTGCTTGTATTAGTGTTTGTATAAAGCTGTAACTGCTTGTGATGGTGCATGCATGTAAGTGTAAGTATGTGTGTGTATGTGTACATGCATGTGTGTTGGAATATTGTTATAAGTTATCTTAGATGCAGACAAGTGTTGTTCATATAACGTTTTATTTTTCCATATTGAGTAGTAGTGGTGGTGGTGTATTGTTGTATCAGGTGTACATGAGTGGTAGTGGTGGTGGTGTCTTGTTGTATCAGGTGTACATGAGTGGTAGTGGTGTATTGTTGTATCAGGTGTACATGAGTGGTAGTGGTGGTGGTGTCTTGTTGTATCAGGTGTACATGAGTGGTAGTGGTGGTGGTGTCTTGTTGTATCAGGTGTACATGAGTGGTAGTGGTGGTGGTGTTTTGTTGTATCAGGTGTACATGAGTGGTAGTGGTGGTGGTGTCTTGTTGTATCAGGTGTACATAAGTGGATTAGCAGCCTTCAATTTCATTGAATGTTTAAGTAATAAGGTGAACTATTTATAAAGATGTTAACTTTTTTTTAACCAAAGAAGCTAGAAAATACTGCAACTCATTTATAACGTCAATTATATGAGAAGAAACATATGGTAAATGTATGTGTATCATCCAATTACATTTCTTTGCATTTGTTTCATTTATTATATCGTTCATGCAAGGATATCAAACATTGACTTTTTATGTCATTGACAAGCATAGGTGTAACAAGAACAGCAACGTCAATTGTCTGAGATATCCATGTGGTGTTTGGGCAATATTTTTCACTTTCATAGTGAAAGTAATAAGTCTGGTGTATGATAGATGTTAGAACTTGTGATTTAAATGGAAACAAAATCCTGTAATGCTAATCACAACTTAACTGTCATGTACTGTCATGTTTTTAGCATATATATATATATATATATATATATATATATATATATATATATATATATATATATATATATATATATATTATGCACATTATCAGTTTGTCAAAGATGACTTTTAACTTCATGTATTTTGAGCAGAGTTTTAATTGTGCAACAAATATTTTTAATTATGGAAGATGCCTGACTGTAAAAGGAATGTGGTGTGGACTTCAATGTAAAAGGAATGTGGTGTGAACTTCTATGTAAAAGAAATGTGGTGTGGACTTCTGTGTAAAAGGAATGTGGTGTGGACTTCTATGTAAAAGGAATGTGGTGTGGACTTCTATGTAAAAGTGAATCGACTGTTCAAGATGAAAGCACCCATAGTAATATTGTAATGTACATGCAACATACAATAATATAATTACTCCAATGCAAAAAAAGTCACTTAACTTGTTTTACCAATAGGTCAGTAACACTCTAGTATGTGAATGCACAATTATATTTCTACAGTCTATACATTCCTGAGACAGAGTCAAAAACAAAATATTGACAAAAAATCTTAATGATCATGATAAAAAAAATACTGGAATGGGAATATTGTGTATTTTATCAGATTTGTTTATTCTTTAAGCACTAATGGTAGTTGTAGACGGACTGATTGGCCATGGATATTGGCATCCCACCCTGCAACAGGCTGAAATTTTGTATCCTTTCTCTCTCTCTATTGCTCTTTCATGTATCCGTAGATTAGCACTGCTTTTAGTCTGTTGTACTTCGCACTTAGATAGCTTCTTTGTATTACTTTTAAATGGTGAAATGATGAGATCTATACCTTTTGGGGCGGTTAGGTCTGATATCAAAATCCTTTATCTGCCATAATGGCATCACCTTCCTCACATAGGTCCAAACTGCCACACAAGGTAGTAATTTGCTTGTCACTGGTTCTTCCTTTGTACAGGTCTGAAGCAAAAGTAACCATACCTACAGGATTTATACCAACTTAAAATTTACAAGTCATGTATGGTTTGTAAATACTATACGTGGCGGACCTAAGCACAATGGAGTTGGGGGTTTCTGTTGTGATCTCTGTGCAGTCAATAATAACATGGCAAGTTGGATACTTTTTTCTAAATGAATGAGGCATAATTTCTTCAGCTGTCTTGTCACTTGGCCATTTCACCAAGAAACCAAGCTGTATATCAAGGTAATCAATGCACTTGTTGCATATAGTTCCACGTGTCTTGGTAGATATTCGGAATCTATCCGCTAGATCTTCCAACAGAAGCCCAAGCCTGAGCCGTATGAACAGAAGGAAGAACTCATCCATCAGCCGCAATGACCAAAGCTGTCCAGAGTCATTGTGTTCACTTTTTTGCTAATCTCTGAATCATCATCAAATGCAATGTTTGTACTGCCAACAATGTTCTTCCTCCATGTTTGTTGATTAGCATCTTCTCTTACTTCATCAAACAGTGCTTAAATAACGTTGCACTTGCTATCCCTGTATAGAACAGGACTTTGTCATCGTTATCTCTGACAGCATCACATGTAATTGTGGGTATATCAACTTGAATGCTGGCATCTTTGGTTCCATGAAATACACTGAAGTCTGTTTGTGAATTAGAGTCCCTGAACCATACATCAAATTCTGTTTAGGTGTGAATAAACCTGTGATAGTCTGCACAATTTACAACTACAACAACATCAAAGGACATTCATTTGCTCACACACACACACACACACACACACACACACACACTTCTATAAGACTTCTTTATACTAGCAAGGACATGTTAAAACTTGATCTGGGCTTTAGACAAAGTAGGCAAGTAATGTTTTTGTGCTTTTTCTTTTTGAGTCGGTATGTGCTAAGTGAAAAAGTAAACCACAAGCCCTTACGAGCTTGTTTTTAACAGCAATATATTTTTTAATTATATATTGACTGTTTTGGGTAAACAGGGGTAAAGAGACCTTTCAATACAAGTTACTAATGAGTTGAAGCATCCATGTATACACGGCGTGAATCTCTCTCATATTTTGAACTTAACCCTCTTGAACAATTATATCAACGAACGTTAATTTCAATCTATAATACATTAGACTTCTGGTCAATTTCAATCCATAATACTCTGGACTTCTGGTCAATTTCAATCCATAATACACTGGACTTCTGGTCAAAAATTACAATTAGCAACAAACACAAAACACAGCAGTTTATTGTATTTTTGTTGTGTGAAAGTTTTTGGACCATTTTATATAATCAACATCGTCGTCGTCATCATCATCATGATCATTGACAAAGTCAAAACATAAATCTATGCTTCAGAGAATGTAAAAAAAATGCAACATGTTTAAAGTGAAATGATGCATCTAGAAATATTTTTTGGGACATATAGGACTTTTAAAAAAAAAAAAGCTAAATTTATGCTACAATATCTTTAAAATAGTCAATAGATTTACATTACATCTATAAAATTTGAAACTTTCACATAATTCATCTTCAAAAATTTATGTTAAAAACTGTAAATAATAATAATAATAATTTCATATGCAAGGAAAAGATAAGTACACACTTTTCAATTCATGCTGTCCATGTTGTTTTGATGTGTGTCTACAAAAACCACAAATAGTTTTCAGAACTTTACTTGTAGTCGTCCGATTTCAAAGTATTTGTCATTAAAATGTCAGAATTTGTCACCTCAGATTTCATACTTTCAATAATTACATATTCTTCATAATTTTTCTTAGATTCCATACTTTCAATAATTATATATTCTTCATCGATTTTCAATCAAAACGCGAAATCACATGTTCCGGCTACTCGCGGCTGCCATGATGTTTACGTGACGTTAAGCTCTAAGCGCGTGCGTTATCTGGCATCGCTGATCTTATTTTGCATAACAATAGTGGCTGCGTTATGTCATGATATTTTGGTCAGTTTCCTGCCACTGGTTTGATATGTCCCTGATTAGAGTATTTTAGCTTGCAGATTACCTCCCTCCACCCAAGCGAATAAGTGTTACGTTTTAGTATATACCCGAAAATTTCATGAAGACTGGTTGGAAAATGTCAAAGTTATGACCATTTCAATTTTTGTACATGATATATAGCCAGGTGACGAATATTAGTAGTTCTGTTGTTAGAACCAAGGACTCGTAATCCAAAGATTGCGAGTTCGATTTCCGCCCATGCCAGTCCGGTTCGGCTGTCTCGCTGTGTCGTTAGAAAAGGCGCCAAGTTACTGTTTTCTCGGCGTGATATAGCTATACTATGAATTGGAATTTGGTTCCATTTTATAAAGAAAAATGCCAATAGAATTAATTATGCAGACAAGAATAGAACATACATTTTTTTATTTGGCGTATAAAAAAGCAAATAATCAGTACAATATATAATGTATATGTAATACATTGATGTATAATTGAATGAATAAATGGATGAATAATGGCGATAGAAAATCTGTGCACGCGTAAATACTCGAAGAGAGAGAGAGAGAGAGAGAGAGAGAGAGAGAGAGAGAACTGTAATAGTTTATACACACTTGATTTCTGCCAATAATAAGGATCAATATAAAATTTTCTAAGTGAGAGGTATAGAGGACGCATTAAGACAAAATGCTATTCTTCTACGACATCATTATTTAGTTCACAATTCCTTTTGTTTCCTACGTGTCTTTCTTAATGACTTAAAGCAATTTAAAGAGTTGTTAATGAACTTGTAAAATTTTAATTTTTAAAGTAAAATATCATGATTAACGAAATCAAAAGCTTTCCTATAAGTAACCAAAACAACTCCCATTAGATCTCCATTGTCTAAAACTTTGAGTCATTTTTCAGTCATACTAGCAAGACCAGTTTCGCATGAATGATTTCGGCGAGTCATGTGAATATTTTGCGAGAAGTTTTTATAAGACAGGAAGGATTGAGATGGGTCTAATATTGTTTATTTCACCACGAGGAAAAGATTTATGAAGAGGTTTCACTTTTGCTTCCTTCCATTTGTCAGGAACTTTGTTTCTTTTGTACTAAGATTATATATGTATGTTATACTTCCTGAAATGCAAGATGCTGCTGTCCGTCCAATAAGGTCAGCACCTGTGCACTTTGTTACTTCTAAATTTTCCAGATATTTCAGTACTTTATTGTCAATTATGAAGGGTATTTCACAGAAAGTGCTGTCAGGGTTTTTTTCTTTACAAAGGGGTGAAAGTTCATCACGATTATAAGGAGTAATTGATACTGTAATATTATCAACGACAGTAACAAAAAAGTTATTGAACTCATTGGCAATAACTTCATTGTTATTGATGAATACACCATCTTTTCGTAAGGTGCAACAGTTATTAGAATATGAAAAAAGAGAACCACCTTATCCAGCTCCTAGTTCTTTAAAACATTTCATCAATCAGTTGTTGGTAATAAGATTTGTTATAACCTTATGAGCCTTACAACTTCATTCCTCACTTTTTTGTATTGGTCAGAGTTTCCGAGTGCTTTAAATTGATCACTTGTTTTTATTGCTTCTATGATTTTGGGTGTAATCCAATTTCATTGATTAACATGTTTAAATCTGGTTCTTCAAAGGAATATGCCTACCAGTGACATATATAAAGAGTGAGTATCAATAATCTAAAGTATCATCAGCATCAAACATTTTTGTAATATCCCATGTAACATGCTTTTATTCATCTTGGAATTTCTTCTCATTAAAATCTTTAAAAGATCTACTAGTATACAAAATTGAATGATGAGCATATGTGGGGGTGAAAGCATTGGTCTTGCGAGTTAGAAATGTGGGGTATTGGTTACTGAAACCAATTGAGGGAACATCAATAAAAAGCACATTACTCTAGGAATTGGAATACATATGGTCAATTAGCGTTTGATTTTTTTCCAGGGACAACCCTAGTAGATTCAGTTACATGCTGAACCAGTCCATATGAGGCCATGTAATAGAGCTAGTAATTATTTATTTTTTGGATTTAGTAAGTCCCTGTAAATGCAACCAAAGAGGAATTGTTCCTTTTCTTCATTTAAAACTTTTTCAATCTGATCTTCAAATATTTCGTTCCATTTTACAGTAATATTTGGTAACTGACAAGAAAAGATTGGCTATTCTTAGGTAAAACCTCTAACCACATGCTTTCAAAATCATTAACTTCCAAATCATCCCTGCGTTTACATATAGTACCATCACGCATATAGACCACTAAACCTCCTGATCCATCAATTTTGTCTTTTCCAAAAAGAAACTGAAAGTGTTCGATTTGAAACTGATTGTCTGGCTGATCAGTCTCAAGTTTACTTTCACTCAGACCAAGCAGTGAGATATTTCTTTTCTTTCGATAGTAACACAAGTTGTTCATATTTCTCTAATGCTGAGGTGACCAATATACCTTTATTTCATATTCCTCTCATGCTGAGGTGACCAATATGCCTTTATGTCATATTCCTCTCATGCTGAGGTGACCAATAGGCCTTTATTTCATATTCCTCTCATGCAGAGGTGACAAATAGGCCTTTATTTCATATTCCTCTCATGCTGAGGTGACCAATAGGCCTTTATTTCATATTCCTCTCATGCTGAGGTGACAAATAGGCCTTTATTTCATATTCCTCTCATGCTGTGGTGACCAATAGGCCTTTATTTCTAAATCCAAGATGCAACACACTAGAAGAATTTTGAGTCAGCAATGAAGATGCACAGGAATTGGATATACATGAGTCAAGTAAATCATCATCTTTTAGCAGAGTAGTATTTTGACATACCTTGTTTAGCATCGACATTACTGTTTACATTGACGATCGTAGATCCGTCACTTACACAGTTTTGGCAATGAGAATCTAACAGTGTCTCGTTTATAAGAGGGTTTCTGATATCGGTCTTTAGACATAAACAGCTATTCGCCATGGAATTGCAATTTGCATATGTGTTTAGTGGGACTGAATATTTCTTGACTGTAGTAATGGATATGGTTTCTTGGCCATAAACCTAATAATGTCCATGACACTCAGACCGTTTGTGGCCATAAAAATCCACATGAGTGACATTTAAGTTGCTCCTTATGTTGGCAGTTGAAGGCGGAGTGATTTGTTCCACTACACTTTGGCACAGCTGGTAACACTTTCCAAGTCCCTGTTTTTATAATTCTTGTATTGTATATTGAATTGTGTGTTATTTTGTTCTAATCTTAGGTTCATCCATCTTGTAAAAACACGTAAGTGTAAATTGTCAAACAACTTCACGTTTGGACAGCTTTCCTTGATAGCATCTAGAAATCGTTTTACTCCTAAAAGTAAGAAATGGATTCTGTCTCTTCCAAAGTAGTTGGGTATCGGGTTGTCCTCTTTCTTGTAAAAGTGGTCGTCCATGTCACAAAAGTCAAGCCATAGTCCTTGATTAGATTTGGGATGATGTGATTGTACCCTGATGCATCATAGTCTCTGCTGGGCATGCACCACAGACAATTATCTCACATTGTGAATTCATATATATGATGTGCAAAATATGCTAATGTAGCTTCTCCTAAAAATAATCTAAATTTGTTCCACTAGATAGCATTATTACCTCCAACAGCAATAATTACGGGGGGGGGGGGGGGCAGGTTAAAGAGCTTGGTACGTTGATTGGTGGTATCAGTTCATGCTGCAGAGATACCATGAAAATGGCTACCTCCTCTAAGACCCTTTTCGTTTATGCCTTTCACAAGAGAGTCCCCAATTAACAAATATCTCTTGTCAGCTGTAAGGGGGCAGGGCGGGGGATGTTGCTTCCTTTGACTATTTATCCTCTGCCTATTTGTTGTATGCTGCTGGTTTTGGGTCCCTCAATTGTTACTTTTTTAGTTCAAGGATAAGATGCACTTGAGCCCTGTTGGGTGTTTGATGGATTTGCTGCATTGGCATATGTTGTTGGATACGTGCAGGTGGTAACAGTAGGGTACTCCTTAGCTGCTTCAGTAGAAGTTTCTTTTTCCTTCAGGCTAATAGCCTCGAATGTGAGAGTGATTAACAGACCCTTCAGTGTTGTAATCTGTGTAGAGTGATAAGTGAATGGTCTCCATAAGAGTGGCCATTTGTTGCTGTAGGGAAAGTCTAAAGCACATCTTAGAGGGTAGTGCTTGTATGGGGGATATTAAAGGAGCAGCAATGTGTCTGATCACAGTAGGGGTCATTACTGGAGTGCTTGTCATCTGGACTGGAGTGGTAGGGTTTTCTTGAGAGAGAAAACGAACATCACCAGTTAATCCTTTACACAACTTCATTGAAATGCTTCTAAAATAGTTTTTGTTACAAAATACATCTTCCGTGAGTAAAATTATCTGAAATTATCCAGACTTTGAATTTCTCAGTTTCCTTGTGACGTGAGTGATCATTCAACTAAGAAATTTTCTTTCGCAGGTTACATTATTTTGTATAGAGGCTCTACTTGAAATGGAAACACTGAGACTCCTGTGTTTCTTACGTCGTCTTTGAAAACATAAAAAAATAGACGTTTAATCATCTAATGACTTTGGAACAAATTTTTCCTTTAAGAACATTATTTGGTATCAATTGTATCTGGTAGACTGGTTCATTGGCCGATACATTATTTGGTATCAATTGTATCTGGTAGACTGGTTCATTGGCCGATACATTATTTGGTATCAATTGTATCTGGTAGACTGGTTCATTGGCCGATACATTATTTGGTATCAATTGTATCTGGTAGACTGGTTCATTGGCCGATACATTATTTGGTATCAATTGTATCTGGTAGACTGGTTCATTGGCCGATACATTATTTGGTATCAATTTTATCTGGTAGACTGGTTCATTGGCCGATACATTATTTGGTATCAATTTTATCTGGTAGACTGGTTCATTGGCCGATACATTATTTGGTATCAATTGTATCTGGTAGACTGGTTCATTGGCCGATATATGTCAATATCTTTCAAATGCGATTCGTTCTGCTCGCCAGTGTGAGTGTACTACGTAGTGCGCAGTGATCAAAATGATGAAGTATTTGTCGGTATATGCCATACACGGCAGATTCTCAAATCTGTTTGAATTTTGTCTTAAAATTAGAGGATTCTTTAATGCAAGGTGATGATTCGTGTAGCTCAAGTCAGTAAGCCATTTATCAACGTTTAATAATACCAATAAGTCTTATATGTATGTATGTATGTATGTATGTATGTATGTATGTATGTATGTATGTATGTATGTATGTATGTATGTGCATGAAGTTAAGTTGGTAGGTAGATAGGTATAATAAAAAATGTTATTTTCTTACATGTAACACATCTCTTTCTCATCTGTCAAACAATTTTAATGCAGTTTCTGTCAAGATTATTCAGCCATATATTCTGCCACCACCAACCAATTCCATCCACACTGTTCCAACAATCCTATCCCATCCACAATGCCTCCCCAACCCCATCCCATCCACAATTTTCCCCAACCCCAACCAATCCACAATACTTTCCCAACCCCATCCCATCCACAATACCCCCCAAACTCATCCCATTCACAATGCTCACCTGAACCCCACCACATCCACAATTCGCCCCTCATCCCATCCACAATGCTCCCCCCCCCCCCCCCACCACCACCATAAGCAACTTACGTTTCAAAGCTTGTTAGTATAAGCTCACGAAAGGAATCAAAAGGAACAGGATGATTTTTTTTTTTACATCCGCGTATTCCAAGGTAATCTATTAATTGGCTAAAGTGAATACTGAATCTTTATCCTTCATAAAATCATCAAGCTTATGGCATTTTTTTGAAGTATTGATGTGTGATGTACTTAAGTAAGGAGATATGTATGTTTGATTATGATATGACATCCATAATTTTTCATTATGTACATGAAATGTCTGTAAAAAGGCAAAGTTTAATAGCGGCGAAGTAAATTTTGCACTGACAATCAATTAATCAGTAAACTTGCTAGCAACAGTCTGGGAGAATTTTGTTTATTATAATAAATTAGTTTAGTTACTTTTAAACATTCTAATAAGTACAGTTAAATTTAAGCATCTGTATGTGGGCATTACAAAGGATGGGAGAATGAAAGGAGAGAGAGAGAGAGAGAGAGAGAGAGAGAGAGAGAGAGAGAGAGAGAGAGAGAGAGAGAGAGTGCACATTTTCATTGTTAACGTTTTATATTAGTTAATTAGTAATTGTGTTGTCATTGTCATATCCTTTAATGGATGAAAGACAATAAATTATCCTATCTGTGCTTAAGTAATATTCTTAAGATATTATTGAAGGGTTTATTTTTCAATAATTCAACACACGTATATAGATCATTTAAGTATAGTGGCTTAAAGTTTATTTCATAAGTGTGGTTCACAATGCTGTAAAAAAAAAAAGATCGTGATTCACCATGAATGAAGCGGTCCTTGTATGGGAATATCAAACAACGGCAGATTACATCACGAAAACTCCACTTATTTTAGGGAAAGAGTAATTTGAAAAATTTAAAAGTTTAGCCTCTTTAAAATGTAAAAGATTCAGAAAATAAGATCTAATATAACTCGAGGCACATGAGGGGAGGTAGTCACATTAGTGTTGCTAAAATAATCTAAAACATGCGTATACAATGTGCCTATATACATTTAAAAATGTGATTGCTTGGCAAGAAAGTAAGGTGCGTGTTTTACTGAAGGCATGACCACATGCTATTTCCGGACCATAAATATCAGTTTTGTCTGGAATTTAGACATTTCCAAGTTTTAAGTGATTTTTGTTTTGTTTTTCTTGGGGGGGGGGGTAAAATTTAAATTTGGACTGAAAAGTTCTTTCGCTTTTCAAAGTAGAGGGGTTTCGGTTTTACTGGGGAAAATGATGATACTAAAGAATGAACAATTCCGGACCAAATAAAATTTTCAACTTGAGGAAATGTCTGTATACCGAGGATTCGGTTTAAGTGGTTTCACTATATATATATATATATATATATATATATATATATATATATATATATATATATATACACACACACACACACACTCACACTGTATTCCAGTATTTATCTTTATAAGCGATTATCAGCACTCATTGTGGTCAATGAAGTCTTTCTGCTTTGTTGCTGTGTTCGCCGTACAGTCACTTTATGTAGTCCCCTATTGATAACATGATTTGCCGTAAAGTAGATAGACCCTTCAGTAACTCGGAAAGTAAACAAAAATAATCAGAGAACATTTCATTAATCCATAATCTAATATTTATGTTTAATTTCAAGTTTTGTATAACTACTAATCTAGATAGCTCTACTAATTGCTTTCATTTCTGGGTACCTATATTGTCATGTGAAAAATGATGGCATTTTTTATAAGATTAATCAATTCATTACCTTTTCAATAAAAAAAAAAATGTAACACGTCATCACGGTATTAATAAATATATGTATATGTAACATCTATTTTGTATATGATCGCATTTGCACATGTGTTTATCTGTCTATTTTATCTACATTGACAAATATGAATCCACAATGCTCTTTCTTTCAAGATTTTGGAGATTTCATACACGAAAGCTTTTAACACTTTATTTATGTATTGCATATGTGTGTATCTGTTCATTTTATCTACATTGACGAATATGAATCCACAATGCTCTTTCTTTCAAGATTTGGAGATTTCATAAATGAAAGCTTTCAACGCTTTATTTATGTAAAAAAAAAATCGGATTTTTTCCCAAAGAGTTATCGATTCAAGAAAGGACAGTTTTATAGCAGGCTTTATGCCAAATTTGTCCCCCCAAAAAACATGAACAAAAAGAAAACTACTTCAGTAAATGGGATGTGAGAAACAAGTTATTCTATTCTTTCGTGTAAGCATTAAATAGAATTATACATGGCAAGATTAGGATCAGACGAAGGTAAAAGTTCGTTCACGGTGTTATTTCTTTTTCCTTCACGTTAAATTGTTGTAAGTCAAGGTAAGTAGTTAGAGGCACAGACAGCAAAATAGAAGGTTGGACATTTTAGCTCGGTTCACTGTGAATTTATTTGATATCGAGGAAAGTTGCTCTAATCGAGATTCTTTCAGCTAGTTGGGGCAGGTTGCTATTGGACAACAGTGATTGACAGATGAAACTTGACACCGGATGTAACACCCGTCAATGATATTCGTTATAGAAAGGGGTAATTAGCATACAACTTCGTGCACCATTAGAACAAACAATAAGTGTCGGCATTATCACATATTATTTTATACGGGTAGATAATAAATTGCCGTCTGCTTAACAAGTAACAACTCCTAAATAACAAGTGTTACACAGCGTTCTAGCTCCACTGGAATGTTTTACAACACAGTCTTTAAAGACAACTCAACAAATTGTTTGACATTTCAATGCCCGGTTATGCCCAGTGTCATGCTTACCTATTAACGACAAACTGCTTGCCTGTATTTGGAAACGTATATAAAACGATAATAAAAAAGTAAAAAAATTTCAATCAACTTGTATCATACTAATTAAAATGAAAAAAAAATTTTTTTAAAATATCGCGGTATCTCATTTACATTTTCATATGAAATGCATTCCTAAACATATATCAAGCTTATTAGTCTACATGTTAAGCTTTCTGCAAGTAAATGAAAATTAATGTAATTATCGTAACCAGATGCAATGTGCTTTGAGTTTACCGATTTATCGGAGTCTACTTTGATCTTTTTTTTTCCAATATATAGCTTGATTATATCCAAATATATTGATTCAATATTACTTGCAATGTGTGCCTTTACCTATATATTAGAATAAACTGCAGTAAAGAAGGAAATATAATAGGTATCTGAGTTCAGTTTAAAACCCTGTCTTTATTATATAGTTTGTATACTCAAAATACATGATATCTGTTTAAGAGCTACTTACGTGTAGTCTATTCATTCTAGATACAATGTGTAAATCTAGTAGATCTCTATTTATTGTATATATGAGCATTATTTGATTTTAAACAATGCGTCTAAATTAATGACTAAAATCATATTTATTCAGTTCGTGATGTCTCATTGAAGTGCGCATCCTCGTCTTTTGTGTATTCGGGCTATTAAAATAAAGGCTGTTTTTAAACGCGGTAAAGCGATTGGTATACATTTCCTCTAGGTGTCTTTTAAGAAGACTACAGAAATATTCCTCTACCAGACAGTCAAGTGGAGGATACGAATCGGGGTAGAAGTCAAGTAATTCAATACGCCATTTTCTAAATAAGAAGTGAGTGCAGCTAACTTATTCGCCATAGCAGGTAATTTTAAATCCTACATCTGAGTTTGAACTTAATTTATTACATACTTTACATTTCGCACTTAAATAAAACTAATTATATTCTTTAAGTTCTAAACCAATGAAGATTGTTATTTCTTAATTGGAATTTCTGCGTAATATAGTTTATTCTATAGATGAAAGTATCTTGAAAACAAGCAATGCATGACACATATAAGTATTCATTTACTTGAGAAATAATGAGATATATTTCTCATATAGATGTTGAAATGTTTTTAATGGTATGGACGAAAATAAATATTTATGTAAATACAGTTTATTCCAAATTATATGATGTAGTATATCACTATTAATTCTTCCAGTCATACTTATACATATGTATCGCCGCCATACGTTGGAAGTATCTATGAAAACCTAATATTAAAATATTGTAATCAATCTCTAGAGTATTAATGTCTACAGAGTAGAAATGACACCATTAGCATCAAAATGTATTGTTAAATGTAGAAATGTATACAGAGTAGAAATGACAACATTCAACCCAAATGTGTTGTCAAATGCAGAAATGTCATAGACTTAATACATGTTTATTTTCGTTTCACTTGAGAGTTGATGCTTATTTTTAAAAGTAATTAGGTATTTCGTTCCAGATTCATATCGATTAAACCTAGCAACTCAGAAAAATGGGTTGTTTTCAATCATGTGGCAGGGTGATCATGATCATTTTCAACATATTCTTCTTAGTAAGTTCTGTTATGACTATCTGTCTACCTTGTCAATCCCTGTCACTCTATCTGCCACTTCTCTCTCTCTCTCTCTCTCTCTCTCTCTCTCTCTCTCTCTCTCTCTCTCTCTCTCTCTCTCTCCTAGAAGAAAACGAAGAGAAAGAATAGTAAGAAATTGATATTATAAACAACAACATATGTTTATAAAAGAAGGAAAAATTGCATATACATTCCACCAAAGATATGGTTTTCAATTTGTAAAATACACAACTGGAAAAAGAAAACCTTTTTTGAAGCAATTGTGATACATAAATCGACAGATTTTATTTGAAGTGAAAATCTTTCGCTCTTTGACCTTCGTGGAGTTTTAAAAGTTACAATCTCTATATAATACACAATTTCAATATCATGTTACAATCTCTATATAATACACAATTTCAATATCATGTTACAATCTCTATATAATACACAATTTCAATATCATGTTACAATCTCTATATAATACACAATTTCAATATCATGTTACAATCTCTATATAATACACAATTTCAATATCATGTTCTCGTTTACTACATAAAATCTGAATGTATTGCAAAATTATTTTTATCAAGAATGTCAGTTCCATTATTTATTAACATATTTGGTAAATTGTAGTCATCATTGTAACTATTCTTCTACAAGTTAATTTCATAGTTTGGATTCGAAAAAGGAAGTGGTCTTGACCTATCTTAGATTTGGAGAAAATCCAATTGATTTACGTCATAAACGGAACCGGATTTTCCCCATTGGACTATGGACGTGAGATTGAACTAGGCGGTTTATGTATCTACTAACTTTGGAGAATGACAATTTGACAAGGACATTTGGAACTAGTAACTACACACAGAAGAAAGTCCCGTGAAGATCAGCGCGTTGTTGTAAGATAAATGACCTCGTAAAACACACAATCTTAATATTGCTGACGCAGTCACTGCTGCTTGCGGCGGAAAGTGGTAAACTGTGTCTTATTATCGCTCAAACAGGCGAGACAAAATTGTAAATTTAAAACAGTGAAAAATTTAGATAGATAACTAGGTAGGTATATATATATATATATATATATATATATATATATATATATATATATATATATATATATATATATATATATATATATATATATATATATATATATGCAATAGTATGGTGTCCAAAGAATCCGTATCTACTTTAGAGTAAAAAAAATTTCCTTCGGTTTTATTTAAACAAATAAAATACTTTTGTTGTTGTAATAAATAGAATCTTATGTTTGTGCTTGTTTCAAATGAAATTTCTGAACAGAGTTTCAATTCTATCCTTTGTTTAGGTTTGGAGATCAAGATATTGAAATTATTGAATGAGTTTTATAACACTGTTCTTTACATTCCTCCTTAAAAAAATAATTAAAGATACTCTATAATTTTCCATCCATTAAAATTCTACATAGATAATTGGCCTGCTGTTCCTCGCTGGTGGGCTATTGATCAAGTTTGGCTCCAGCTTGTACAAGGGTGCGATCGAGACGGTGGAGAAAAGCATTGAACAAGCGATTGCGAACACGGGAGGTGGTACCGTGGACGTAAATCTGAATTTGGGATCAGTAACGGAACCTGTGGCCTACTCTTTAATAGGAGCTGGCGTCTTCATTATGCTGATTTGCTTCTTCGGATGTTGTGGAGCATGCTACAAGAAAAAATTCCCGCTGATACTGGTAGGCTTAAAAGGAATTTAAACTAATTCAGTTACATTATTCAGTCAATATCTAAATAGACTGGACAAATATGAACTCGTACATGCAAGTTCATTGGACAAATATGAACTCGTACATGCAAGTTCATTGGACAAATATGAACTCGTACATGCAAGTTCATTGGACAAATATGAACTCGTACATGCAAGTTCATTGTCATTTTCTATTAGATTACACACAAAACATTGAGAAAGAATCATCACTGGCTTTTTTCTTTAAAAAATTCTTTTACTCTTTAATTCAGGGCGGCTAAACTCTGCCCCAAGTTTGGTCCAGCAAAATTTTGATTTTTTTTAATTGGCAACTGACTCTGATGTCACCCGCCGCAAGAAGATGAAACGTCATCGGCGGAGTGACATCTGAGACTTGATCAGTTCCTAGAAAAGAGCAACAACAACAAAAAAATGTACCGTAAATGAAATTTCTTAATCATATTAGGGCACCATCAGCATTGTCCAGTATTCTTAAATACAATACCAAAAAAAATGAAGAATCATATCATTCTGAGCCATCCTATAAAAGTGTAAAATTATGTTTAAATTTGTTCAAAAGTTATTCTTGAAACTTAACAGAGAAACAGCAAGGAAATCGCATACCATTACATTTAAGGTGAAAACTGGCGTTTTTGTGATGTTAGCAGGTAAACCATTTATAAGTAATTCTCTCCTCAGTTCAAGTGCCAAAAAGGATTTAACAAAAAAGATCGCTTTATAGGGATCACAAAAGTTAGAGAGCAATTATCATAGTATATTATCATACCAATTATCGTAGTATATTTAACATCAGCTCGCTTACTCATGGCCACTGTTAACCCCAAAAATAACTCTTGAAAGAAATTTCTTTGAACATTGATATATATTGTTATTATTTTTCAGTATATTATTCCTGCAATCATAATCGTGGTCGGAGAGATTGTGCTGGTGACACTGTTTTTGGGCTTTCCGGCTGTTGTAAGTATAACTATATATGAAATAAAGTTACATCTAAGTTTCCTAACATTAATTAACAACAACTGTCTACCGTTCAATGTAAATTACAGCACATTATTACATAAACTCTCAAAATGCCTAAGTATATAAGAAAATATGTCTAATTAAGAATGGAGTAAATGTAAAGATAATTTTATTGTACGAAAGAATGAAAAGGAAAGAACTGTTGGAAATGACTATCTGTTGCAGGTGACTAGTAGACCACGCGTTTCCTTAATCTATATCAAATTAATCCGTGTTTTGTGTATAGTAAACAACAAGATGAGATCTAAAGTAAGACTATTCCCTGGGTAACATATATCTGTATTATCAACTTTCATCAAAAACAAAAGCTCTTATATATCTATAAAAACAAAACTTTATGTGTGTGACCACCAACAGCAGAGGACTTGTGATACGAATTTCTTTCAAAATAATTTCGTTCAATAAACATGATTCATTATATCTTGTAATTTCTGTTGTAGATAAACATGATTTATTCTATCTTGTAATTTCTGTTGTAGTTAAACATGATTCATTCTATCTTGTAATATCTGTTGTAGATAAACATAGGTTCTGCAAAAAATCTTAGAATATTAAAGCGGATTTACATTTTTTATTAATGTTAACCTGGCATTTTTGTCATATTTAGATCAAGGCACCATTAGCCAGCAGCTTAAAGTCTGGGATCCAGTCTGAGTATGAAGATCTAACTGGGACAAACCTGGTTTCACAAGCTTGGAACCTGGCCATGCAACAGGTATATAACTATATGTTCTAAAACTACACAAATATAGTTCTAAAACTACACAAATATATGTTCTAAAACTACACAAATATAGTTCTAAAACTACACAAATATATGTTCTAAAACTACACAAATATAGTTCTAAAACTAAACAAATATATGTTCTAAAACTACACAAATATAGTTCTAAAACTACACAACACAAATATAGTTCTAAAACTACACAAATATAATTCTAAAACTACACAAATATATGTTCTAAAACTACACAAATATAGTTCTAAAACTACACAAATATAGTTCTAAAAGTACACAAATATATGTTCTAAAACTACACAAATATAGTTCTAAAACTAAACAAATATATGTTCTAAAACTACACAAAGAAAATAGAAATACAGATTTAACGGTTCATTTCTCTACTAAAACACACGCTATGATGCCTACTTCTCTTTTGCCTCCTCCACCTCCTTTACTTCTTCTTTTTATACTTTGTCTCCATCGTCTTGTCATCGTACCGACCGTTTGTTGTGCAATTCTTCTCTTGTACATCTTTAGAACTTTACTTGTAATTCGCACCATATAGCTATCGTTGTGCTGACGTGTCCTTAACTCTAATATATACAAAAACATATTGTCATTGTACTATCACCATCCATCGCTGTCATTGTTATCTTCTTTTTCTTGCTCAATAATAGTAGCCATTACATTAGTATTTCAACTTACAGGAACGTGCCAACGACTGTTTGTCTGTCGTATTATTACTATTGTTCTATGTTCTATTTAGAAATTAATTTAAAAAAAAAAAATAAAAAAAAAAAAAAAAAAAATACAATATGAATGCAACTGGTTATGGACTCATTAACCTCTTTCAGCGTATTTCGACCAAACGTATACGAAAATCAGGTCATAAGAGGATAAAAAAATCACACCTTTTAATATGCCAACATATTATATATAAAACGCTAAAGAGTTGCTCATGAAATTCACAACTCATTGTTTTATAGTGGTTTCAAACAATCCAGTTTCCGGTTCTCACTTTCACTAGTGCAGCAAACTGATCAAACAATCCTTATGAGGCGGCCATATCCCTTACGCAAAAAGCATAATTGTGAAAATAGTAATAAAAGGCACTTTGTAGATATTGAAGTTTTTGCACAGTCATAGCTAGCGATTTATTCTTGGCCACTTTATTTCACAGGGTTCTTTCAAGTGTATATTTACATTACTGTCTTAACAAATATCTATTCTGGTAAATTGACGAATATTTAATCTAAAGTGATATTAAATATTTACCCAAACGATGTGGGGAAATATTTGTAAAAAAGTATGTATGCCTACATTCAAGCATTTCTTAAGTGAATCGCTTCATATCAATATGTAGTGTTCTTAACGGCAAGTCAGCACAATACTAGAATTAATGTGCCGATTGAATGTAAAGTTTAAGAAATGTAGAGAGACAAAATGCAATTTACAAAATAAGTAAAGAAAGCTGCAAGCAGCTATAACCTTCCAAATAAACGTTAACATGTGACCTACAAGATAAGGAATGCAAGATAAAGATGTTACAATTCTTTAAAAGGTACTTGAAATAAAAAAGATAAAGGTTAAAACATATAATACTTTTTAAAAAATATGGGCTAATTGGTTATATAAACCGCATATTTTTTTAAAGTCCCATTGTGTTTTCTTGGTGGCACATCATTAAAGTGCTTCAGTAGTAACATTATGGCGCTTTTAGATTTCGGTTACTCATCTAGGCCAAAGCCTTCTATACCCCATGACGTTACCCTCGCATCACACGCAAGTGTATTATTTACGTGCGCGCGATCCATCTGTGAGCCTTGCGCGAAAGCAGTTACCGCAAGGTTCCCCAGTCAGATCAATACACAGTAACATTTTTATTGACCACAACTATACTGCATATAATATATTTTTCGTAGATTGTTTTCTTTGTGCCAGAATATTTTATATTGATTGCGGCTTTTATTGCATATAATATATTTTGCGGAGATTGTTTCCTTTTACGTGAGAATATATAATCTTAGAGAATTATTGCGATATATATATATATATATATATATATATATATATATAATATATATATATATATATATATATATATATATATATTGCGAAAACTTCACCGATTGATGCATATAGTATTTTGAAAGGAATAATGAGCGTAGCTAATGCGGAAATTGTATTGCCCGAGCAAAATATTGTGTTTGTAACGGCACAGAAAATATTAAATCACTATTTCGCCTAAATGCGTCATACAGATTTGTCAAAAAGGATCAAAAGATGTTTTATGATTTTTTTAAAATACGTATATGGCGCATCTTGATAAATTAATTGAGTTAGGGATCGTATAGGAACAAGAACGAACGTAAACTAGGTGTAGCATATAACAAGAAGCGTGAAAAGTCATTTATGACATTGTGCAAGAAACGTTTAAGTCGCTGACGTTAAACAAGTCATCAGTTGAAGATAGTGATTGCAGTGAATACACCAGTGATAGCGAATGCAGCAATGAGCAAAGCAATTAGAAAGATACTTTTAACAATAATATAGCAATAGCATCAACACTAACGGAAATGAAAAATCACCGACGACTTCGTGCACAGATACGGAACCGAGACGTTACCGACCCAAACTAGGTATCTGATTTACATTCAATACAAATCGAGTAAATGCTTGCCAGTGTATATCATTCTGCCTTTAGTAGTGGATTGGTCTGGTTGGGACAACTTGTGGTAACTTTGCTTTCACGCGAGGCTCACCGCTGTATCGCGCGCGCGTAAATAATATACTCGCGTGTGATGCGAGGGTAAAGACATAGGATATAGAAGGCTTTGACCCAGATCAGTAACCAATATCTGAAAGAACCATAATGATTCTAATGCTTCTTAACTGAGTTTGCCATCAAACAAAAGGGTCTGTCACATAGGGTTGAAATACACTCGACGCGAATGTGCGCTGCTGTCAGAGCACACTAGCAAGGTATGCACTTTTGTCGAGGTTTGCCCTTCAGGAAGTATACATGAGCCAGGAAGTATAAACGGCCCAGGAAGTATACACGGGCAAGGAATATCTACTTTCAACTAAACCATACGGTAAAAAAACAGAAATAAAGAATTTAAACGGTCTTACTGAGAAACGCCTTTTGAAAGATAAAACAATTTTTATAACTTTTCCTCGATATATAATGAAAATGCAAGAGGAATTTCAAGCGCACAATTAACAACATTAAAGTCTAATAAAATAGTTTGGCATACCCCACTTAACAAGACATCATTTAGTTGAAAATAGTTTTTCCCTTTACAATTTATGTCAAATAAAAAAACAAAAACATCAATTTTAAAAGATATGAAAAGTTAGTTTTAAGTACTAGTAATGTTACTTTACACTGAGAATTTCTCATTTAAATTATTCTAGCTAAGTGATGAGTTAAAATGAAAATATTCTAATGTTTCTGGAAAAAGCTGTATGTACTCTAACATCATGTATTCTGTTGCGACAATGACCGTTGAATGCGGAGCAGCTAATGTTTGGATCGGTGTATAACCGCACAGATATACAAGTAGGTTATCAAACTTTGCAAGTTCCGGTGTTTTTCAAAACAGATCACTTCCATTTAAGCATTATGGGACTGCACACTACATGCAAGATTTACTGACCTCCAAAATTGAAGAGCTTGACAACGTGCAAAAACTACGTACCTCAGAAACTGAAGATTTGACAACGTAAGTGCTCCATTGAGCATGATCAATTTTACGTTTTGCAAAAACACATTTTTACTAAGAATTTTACTTAGTTCAAAGTACAATCAAGGCATATATTAGATTGACTTTAGCAAGTCATCACAAGAAAAACATAAATGGAAAAAGTGTTGGGAACTATTTTGTGAGACTTTCAACGGCGTGTTCGCAGAGTTGGTCGGCGTATGGATATTATCCAAAACTTAATAGTGAATCGCCATATAGCAGAGTCGCTTACTTAGCGGCGATTGTGCAGAGTAACGGTTGGTTACTTGGTGTGTCCTTGGGCAATACATTTTTCTCCAATTTCCTCGGCACTAAATAATCTACTTGTGTAGCTGTGCTGTAAAAGGCCAAAACAAAACGTTAGCGGTTCCGTATCCAATGGTCATTCGCAGTTACTAACACGACCATTACTGTTTACCTCTGATGTAGAAGATCGTATCAGTTTTTCTATACATAAAAGTTCTCGTATGAGGTAACATTTAAATGGTGCGAAATTAATATCGGTCGTTTCTGTAATCATCATTGCTTGGTCGTACTAAAACACGTGAATATCATTGGACGAGTCTCGACCTCCTTAAGAATATCTTGATGACCTTAAATGCCTAAATGTTATGTTTCATTTAAGATGTATAATGCTTACAAAAAAGAACGAATGGAACTATAGTTTATATTCATCTAATGGAGAAAAAAAACCACCCCGAAGATTATTTTAAAGTTTCAAAAACAAATTTACAGATTAAAACTCACGGCTATGTTGAATGTGGATTTTCTTCATAAAATCTATTGCATTTACTGTGATGTCGATTAATTAACTCAAATAATCAGCGATTAGTTGTTGAGCTTGTTTAGTCGATGTTTTACTGCACAGCAACACTTTGAAGGTTATATCGTGGAGCGGCAAGTAGAGTAAAGTACCTTACTCAAGGAAACAGCACTGCAGATGATGTGATGGTGGTAATCAAACCCGCATCCTTCTGGTCACGAACTTAACGTCTTAACTCCCCTTAGACAACAGCCCATTTGTATAAAATTGACTGTTTGATTATGTATGGGTTGCTGATTCGCACTTCATACTGTCACTATCAAATAATGCATGAAACCTTTATACAGTTCAAATGTTGTGGAGCAAACGACTACAGAGACTTCACCGGAGGGTCAAAATGGAATACAGCCAAATACTCTACTACCTGCAGCTGCACACTAAAGACTCCGCTGGCCTGTTGTAAGACACTACCCACTGGTGCTACTACCTCCGCACTTCAATGCGCAGTCAATCCAACAACGGACATCAATTACTTCATGACAGTAAGTCTCTCTCTCTCTCTCTCTCTCTCTCTCTCTCTCTCTCTCTCTCTCTCTCTCTCTCTCTCTCTCTCTCTCTCTCACACACACACACACACACACACATACATCCACAGCAGAATATATATATATATATATATATATATATATATATATATACATATATAGATATATATAGTCATATATATATATATATATATATATATATATATATATATATATATATATATATATGGGGGTGGTGTGGGGTGTCATTCATGTCTGATAACGACAATCTTAAAAACAGTTTTTGCATTTGGAAAGACTTTTTTTTTTAAATGTATAACTGCCTACTCACAACCTGTTTACATCCATCATTCCATTTAACCATTCAAGGTTTTAACCAGAGCTGTGTCATGTACAAACAAGTAATTTTACAACAATTTACCCTTATAAAGAGAACTTTATATTTAAACAGGATAAATAAGCAACACCCAGTCAATAATTAAATACAAATTTGATAGCATACCTTAAATTTCTTCTTCATCTGCTATATATTGCACTTTTTGTTTGTTTCAGGGTTGCGTGGATAAGGTTTGGAACGACTACATCATTAGTAACAAGATCGTTGTCAGTGCTGCAGTTTCTGGACTTGCTCTGTTTCAGGTATCAAACAAATTTATTTTCACTATAGTATGTTCACCTAAAATGTTAATGGTAACAAATTGTTTTCGCGTGATGTGATTCAATAATCACGAATCGGCTGCTTGCAAATCCTCAAATCTTATGAAATTACAGGTTGAAAAACTTATTCTAAATATCTCAAGGTAATTGTCTTTAAATAGTACTGTTATTCGAACTTATCCGGAGACACAAATATTCTTGGAAACATTGGGAGTTCAGACAATCGAATTTGTATTGGTATTCTTAAAAATAATGAAAAATATGGATATTATGCATATTGCCTTTATTTTATTTATCACGTGACTACTGTGTTAATTACGTTAATATATCCATATAGCAATTTTATTTATCACGTGACTACTGTGTTAATTACGTTAATATATCCATATAGCAATTTTATTTATCACATGACTACTGTGTTAATTACGTTAATATATCCATATAGCAATTTTATTTATCACGTGACTACTGTGTTAATTACGTTAATATATCCATATAGCAATTTTATTTATCACATGAATAATGTGTTATTTACGTTAATATATCCATATAGCAATTTTATTTATCACGTGACTACTGTGTTAATTACGTTAATATATCCATATAGCAATTTTATTTATCACATGACTACTGTGTTAATTACGTTAATATATCCATATAGCAATTTTATTTATCACGTGACTACTGTGTTAATTACGTTAATATATCCATATAGCAATTTTATTTATCACATGAATAATGTGTTATTTACGTTAATATATCCATATAGCAATTTTATTTATCACATGACTACTGTGTTATTTACGTTAATATATCCATATAGCAATTTTATTTATCACATGACTACTGTGTTATTTACGTTAATATATCCATATAGCAATTTTATTTATCACATGAATAATGTGTTATTTACGTTAATATACCCATATAGCAATTTTATTTATCACATGACTACTGTGTTATTTACGTTAATATATCCATATAGCAATTTTATTTATCACATGACTACTGTGTTATTTACGTTAATATATCCATATAGCAATTTTATTTATCACATGACTACTGTGTTATTTACGTTAATATACCCATATAGTAATTTTCAGATATGAAACATATGTAATAACATCTCATGACATCATAACGTTATGCAAAGGAAAGGCGTAAAGACCGAGGCATCCGAATATATATTAGAGTCACTTCGCTACACTATTCTGCGGTTTGGTGAAATTTAATCAGTATTTTTCGTCATGCGATGAATATAATTTTACATGTGTATTCATTTCGAATGAAATGTATGAAACTCGTTGAATAATTTCAATCGTTTGCTCTCCTAGGCTTGCATAAGATAGAAAGTATTTGAATTGTTTCATAAATTTAATTAGAAATAAGCACTCACGTCAAATTCCCTCTGTATATGTGCTTATCGTAAGTAAAATGCATCACAACATAACTATTTATAAAGTCTGAAGATTTAAATGTATCAACCAAATGTCACATCATATTATTCAAAGGTAAGATAGAAAACGGTTCAAACAGAACAAGGTATTGTAACAAATGGTCGCACTTAAAATGTATATAGAAATAGAATAATCATCAAATGGGTGAATTTTAATTCTGAAACAATCTTTTTCTTTAATACACATACATGCGCTTATCTTTTTATTTAATACACATACATGCGCTTATTTTGCTTCAAAAATAACAAAAATCCTGTACACCGTCTATAGTCGCTTATAAGTTGAGTCCAACTGCAAACAACATAGACTGTGATCTGCCGCCGCATAATGCGATGGCAAATCAGGGTCTATGTTGTTTGTTCTACTGATTACTCCTAACAAACTGCATAGATCCAGATCTGCCGGCGCATTATGCGACGGCAAATCTGGGTCGGTGCAGTGTTTAGTTGGACTTATAAGCAAGTAACGACGGTACGTTTAAATCAGTAGGGTCTTATTATTCCCATTTTACAGTGTGTTAGAAGAACATATCTTTGCGCCTATAAACAGAAAATTCGGATCACCAAGATTTGGATAAATGAGAATCTATTGTAATATCCAGATATTTAAGTTTGGCGTTATATCTTGGAATTTGTGATATCATCTCACATGCGCGCACACACGCACACACACATACATACACATATATATTACAAATGATGCCGTCCTGATAGCACGCACTAAAACTTCACTATAAATAGAACACACTACTTCTCATACTTCCCTGAACCCCACTTTGATACTGAAATACTTACCACAGCTACTGTCACTACTACTATTACTACCACCGCTACTACCGCCATCACTATGAATACAATCTGGTTAAAATCCCATCTCCTTAATCCTACGTGAGGTGGACGTATGTCTGTGGATAGTGTGAAACTATGAGCCTAACTTTAGAACATCCATGATTTATAATATGTTCCCATTTAAATACTGAAGTATTGAAAGTAACATATTTTATAGACATATAAACAAATTAGAAATTGGTGTGCGCTCAAGCTAGAGTAATAATAATAATAATAATAATAATAACGATAGTAGTAGTAGTTAAAAAAATAAACGGCGTCAGAGATATTGTAATACATTTCGTATATTCCTTTGTCGGCCAGTCCATCTGTTATTCTGTCTCCTCCTGAACTTTTGGGTTGAAATTCCTTTGAAACTTGTGTCCATATGGTTATTATGTGAAAGTACGCTATCAGTATGCTTTCATTCTCTGGGAGAGGGCAGGTCAAGGGCCAAATATAATATAATTTCAATTACAGTGTAATTTCGACTATCTTTGATGCATTCGTGGCTGGAAGACAGAACATAAATGTAAACGACTTTGATTTGCGACCTCTGTGTCTCGGCTTAGGATGAGTGAGGTACTTTGAGGGGGGGGGGGGGGGGTAATGCGTCTGTAATAATAATTTAGGGATTTGCGATGCCATGCCAAGCCATTGGAATCGCTTTTCTTCTTCTTCTTCTTCTTCTTTGTATTATTATTATTATTATTATTATTATTATTATTATTATTATTGCAGGTTCTACTCGTAGTCTTTGCATTCGTCATCTGCTGCAACATCGAAAATGAAAAAATGAAAAAGAACAATGAAAAAATGAAAAAGAACACAGTCAAACCAAAGGACAATAATTCTAGCTGGCAAATGACTGGTCTGAGAAAGAACAAGGTGTATCCGTCGAGATTTTAAACTTTTGACAGGGAGTAGCGATTCAGGGTAACCTCACTACACTCCTGATATAGAGTGTAGGGGTCAGTCTTTTCTTAAAATATGTGACCTCTGTTTCCATTTGTAAACCAATTGTAAATACTCTAATTTAATGTCTATCTAATAACGGTGCATCTTTACAATCTGTATCCGCATGCATGTATGTATGTATGTATGGTAAGACACAGTAACCACCTTTGTGGTATCATTGATCCGTCCCTGATTGGGCACGTGGTAAGTTGCATACATTGGATTTCCCGCTACAACAACTCGTCATATCCGGCAAAGTTAGGTATCAGGCGAATTAAATATAGAATTCCTCTGACAAGCCTTGACTGTGCTCTTTTTCATTTCTTCATTGTTCTTTTTCACAACAAGGCTTGTCAGTTATAAGTGAATTAACCACGATCTTGTCTCCAACTAGGTCATTGCCTAGTAACAAATGGATACCTTCTATAGGTAAAGAAGTCTCCCCCAACAGTCACAAGTCTGGGAACTAAGTCTGATGCCAAATTGACACAATGGATTGGAACATTTACAAAGCCGCACTCTGTTTAAACCTATAGAATTCCATCATGAAACGAGTTTTCTTAACAGTTCACTAATTCTTATCATCATTTTTAGTTATATCCGTCTACTGGCAAAACATTTATCATGATTAGCTATCGCACGTACATTCGAGACATAATCCCGAGCTTTGCCAGCTTTGGACGAGATGTCACGATTGTTTTGATTAGACGCAGGTCTATAACAACCCAAGAGATGTTGTTGTTTTTACTTGTGTAACAACACAAACCTTATTACTGTTACTAGTTTTTTTTTTGTTTTTTTTGTTTTTTGTTTTGCTTTTTCTTTCTTTTTAAAATAAAGTCTAGAGGGGTGAATACACATACATACATACATACATACATACATACATACATACATACATACATACATACATACATACATACATACATACATACATACATACATACATACATACATACATACATACATACACACACTCATCTCCGCCGTTTAGGATAGGATCGAACTCAAGACCGATGACTAGAGAACTGATTTATCCAGCCTAACCTTCAATCCTCTCTGCTATTGCCCATTATACCTCACAGAGCAGAATTTGTTGTACTTTTATGGGGCCTCATGTGTTACACGAGTTCTATGCATTGTATGCTGGTTAATATGAGTGTTTCATTTTAAAAAGGGGGAGAGGGGTTGGCGGGGGGCATAGCTTTCATTAGCATAAAATGGACACCTTTCTCTGTTTTTTACTGTATAACTAGAAAAGATGAGCTTGATATAACCCATTGTGGACAAATGACGTTGATAGACCACTTTATGTAATTCATCAGTAGACAGTGAAAATATAAATATTTAAACACGATTATATAATTGTTCACAACAGTGAATACTTTCAGGTCATTATTTCGATTCAAAATTGAGTAAGAATCAACGCTCTCCACTTTTATGGTGATTAACATTTTGGTGAATGGGCGAAAGATCACGTGGGTGTATGTGTGATAGACGGAGAGAAGGATATTAATCAATAATTTAACTTTGTTCAAAATGTATCTGTTGACAACTGTAAATACACGCATAGATTCTTTTAGCAACAACAACAAAAATAGTTTAGCATTGAGATAGGTACATAACTTAATTATAACGGCTATTGTCATTACGGTTCACTAATGAAATCGTGTTTCATGCTTTCTGTCTCTGTTAAGTTTGATGAGTCTAGTTTTCTGAAGTTTTTATAGTTTTAATAAAAGATTTGCACCGAATTTTTCATTCGTTTACTAAATAGTAAAACGAATATGAGAGTTTTAGTTTTTTATTCCAAATATTGTATTGTCATTCTGTCCTTCTGTATATCAATCTATCTCTTTCCCCCTCCCCCCCCCCCCCCGCATATTTTAACTATCTTTCTATAAAAATAATTTTAAAAATTCCTCAATCAAGCAAATGCATTACTATATTGATAAAATTGTATTTCATGGCACATTTTAGCATTGTACAGAGTAGAGCTCCTTACTGGACTTGAGAACGAATCCTATTGGTAGATCTGATCATGTGATCAACCAACCGTTCTGAATCTGCGCAATATGCCTTTAGCTCAACAATAATACAACCTAATTTTTTTTATTCAAACCAAACATAGATAAAAAAAAATTTCAAAGTATATTTGCTCTTGATCGAAATAACTTTCTTACAAGGAATGTCCTTCTTTTTATATTGGTGTGTTATTTTACGGAAGGTCTACACTTGTCATGTGTCTGCATAGGACAATGCTTATTTTGATATCGGTGTGTTATTTAACTGAAGGTTTAGACTTGTCATGTGTCTGCATAGGACAATGCTTATTTTTATATTGGTGTATTATTTAACTGAATGTCTAGACTTGTCATGTGTCTACATAGGACAATGCTTATTTTTATATCGGTGTGTTATTTAACTGAAGGTCTAGACTTGTCATGTGTCTACATAGGACAATGCTTTAGTTGTGTGGTTAGGAGGAGAACATGAATCCAACATTCGTAAGCCTAAGCAATGAGTGCGCTGCTATCAATGCCACACCTTGACACATCTCTAACCTGAGTTATTGGATCAGCTAAGTTTATACTAAGAAATGCGTGTGAAACTATCAATGCCACACACCAGATCAGTTAGGTCTACACATATCACATCCTTTATCACAACTTGAACTTAGATATTCGCGTATAAATAAAGTATATATATATATATATATATATATATATATATATATATATATATATATATATATATATATATATATATATATATATATATGCGTGTGTGTGCGTGTGTAACTACTCGATGTTCCGAAGGATGATCTGTCCGAAGGTTCATAAGTCCGAACTTTTTTTGTACAAGAGCTCTATTTTCCGAACATTTTAACCCAAAGTTCCATTGTTCCGAAGGTTCGCAAGTTTGAAGAATATAGGGGTCAATAGTCCGAAGGATCATTGATCCGAGGGTTCATAACTTCGAATGAAAAGGTTGAAAGGTTTACGAGTTCGAAGGTTCGTTAGTCCGAAGGTTTTTGACAACAAAGGATTCATTGGTTCGAAGGTTCATTAGTCCGAAAATATTTGAAAAAGGGTTCACAATTCCGAAGGTATTTGAAAATGGGTTCATTGGTTCAAACATTCAATATTTCCATTATTTCCTTCTATTTGAATCTTCGGGCTAATGCACCTTCGGACTATTGAACCATTTTTTTCGGACCAATGAAACTTCGGGCGAACGCACCTTCGTACCAGTCAACCTTAAGGTTATTGAGCCTTATAATTTTCAATTGCAAGAGAAACTATTGAATCCCTCTTTCAGATTTCGGATTGATGACATGAGCCTTCGAAACAATGAATCTTTCTTTCGTACCATAGAACCTGCGGACCAATGAACCTTGGGGCTATCGAAATGTGTGTGTGTGTGTGTGTGTGTGTGTGTGTGTGTGTGTGTGTGTGTGTGTGTGTGAAATGAAACGACAACACAATCTAGTAAGGGTCGGAAATCTCCCCTACCCCGTTGGGCCAGTACAATCCTGAAACTAGTTTCAACTAGGCAATGGAAACACAATATCCTCACAGTAACGTAGATAACTAGATCACCCTATACAGCTTACAGTTGGGGCCTCGGGTGGTCGAGCGGTCTCTTTTACAGATCACTGGCATCTCACCCCTATCCGCTTGGTTCGAGTCCCGGCTCGGCCGATGTAGGTTTGTGAGAAAGCTAGCCAGTAGCTTCGCATGGGTCGGTGGTTTTTCCCGGGGCTTTCCCGGGTTCTTCCTCCACCAAATATACTGCCACAGCTTATCATGTGCTGAAAAATGGCGTTAAAACTCACAAAACCAAAACCAAAGCTTACAGCTATTGAGATAATCGCTTTCAGCCGATCTTGATATGTATTTATTTCTAGTTATTTTGTTATTGTCCTTTTGTTTGGACTTTATCATTATCTATGATAGATTTTCTTGTCTGACCTGAAATAAAAATATTTATTGTTCTAGACATGTCACTTTTTGGTTTACCATATTTACAGCACATGGAGTCGGGCTACAAGTTCTCACAACTTAGTAACAGCCCTCCCTCAAATACACACGCAGGTACATGAAAAGTGGCAAGGACAGTACGTGTATATACTTAAGCGTGGATCAGAAACACAGTGCATTAATCCAAATGAATAATGAAAAATTCATCATACTATAAAAGTTAATACAAAATAAGTGTAAAACAATTAATATAAAGACGACAAAGGAAGAGGGTGGGGGAGGCGATAAAGGGAACCCGTGGCAGGTGCTGAAGGGAGATCATGCCAGTGGGTACTTTGTCTTGGATGATTATTGAAATCTTTTAGTATCTTTAATATAAGTCTGGAAGGTTTCAAAGATGCGGGTGTTTAGGTCATTTGATAGCTCAGCTTATTCAAAAAGCAGCACATAATACATGTGTTTGTCTTTGAGTATATTTTTCATTGTCCACCGACGAAGATCTTGCTTTAGGTCGAAGCGTAGGAAATATATATATATATATATATATATATATATATATATATATATATATATATATATATATATATGTGTGTGTGTGTATATATATATATATATATATATATATATATATATATATTTGTGTGTATATATATATATATATATATATATATATATATATATATATATATATATATATATATATATATGAACATAAAAGTTTACTTTTTATGATGGGGGTATTCCTTTAAAGAGCTGAGAAAGAATAAAAAGATTATTATTAGAATATAATTTATTTTCTCGATGGAAAGTAACGCAAGACAAAACATGTTCCATTTCTCTTTCTTTTATGCAGTATAACTTTCTTCTTTCTGCCCATTTCAGGTATTAAATGATATTATGAAAGATGAATATGTCATGTAACTTAGAATAGCCGTTATAGAACTTAGACTGAGCTGCGTCAATTAAATTGATTCCTCTGAATTTTTTTTCATGAGTTCGTTGGTCATTTTGCGTCCTCTTTCATTGAATTATTAGAATCGTATCCTATATCCAAATTGTTTGCTGAGTTATTTGTTCAAAATACACACACACACACACACACACACACACACACACACACAAACACAAAAACACAAACCACTCCTCGCGGGTGATAGTTACGCTCCTGTATACATTGTTCCACCATTTCCTCTAAAGAAAAAAATACAAATTAAAGAAATCATTTGACGATTGCATTAGATGAGTCAACATCATCCGCAAAATCACGTTAATACTTTTTTGACTTGTCGTCTTCTGAGGGAAAGTAGCCATTTAACTATTATTTTTATAAAAGATTTGTGAACTGTAATGTCATTGAAGTAAAGCAATCTATGTTGTGATTTTAAACCATGACACAGACTTTCAACGTGGTATCACTTGATTCATCCTCATAAGTGTTCATTCTCGCCGCTAGCAGACGTTTGGTCTAGACCATCCCTATTTCCCTCCACAGCGTCCAGTTTCAGATGTGTGCCTGTGGGGTGGGTGGGTGGAACAAGCTACAACAGCAACAGCATCAACCACAACAATATTGTTAATATTATTATTGTTATTATTATTATTAGTAGTAGTAGTATCAACAACAACATCATCATCATTATCATCATCGTTAAAACGGAATTTGATGATATCAAAATATTTATCAATTACTATAAAAGTGAATTTTGGACAAGATATGAAAATAATTTGTGGCTTTCAGAAAGAACGAATCTACAAATTGAGAAAGACAGAAAAAATAAATTGGATAAGTATGCGAGAGTTTGCTAATTTTTTTTTTTTTTTTTTTTTTTGCTTTTTGAAACAGAAAGAATTTATAACAAAAAACATGTAAAATCCTTGTCTTTATTTTTAAACTGTAAATTTGAAATATAAAATTAATATATTTAAATAGTTCAAGTTTGAATAGAATATATTTTGTCCTCAGAAAGTACTTGAGTAACAAACATAAAGGCTGTATCAGTAAAGGAAACGTACCTTAAACCAAGACAAGCGATTCTCTTTTTCATTTTGTATTGCAACGGGTTTTCCGGTGGCGCCGCATTAAAGGGAAGTGACTGAGTTCGGTCCATTATTGGCATGAAAATGATCCGTATTTTAACGCATTGTATCGATGCAGCATTTTCTTCGTACATTCCAAATAATGAAATTACACATTTGATTTGAGTTTCTACTCAATATAAATAAAACCCCGCCCGGTATTTTCCAAACCTTTTGAGCAATAAACTCCAGCACAAAATCCCCAAATCTGATATGATACTTAGGGTACATTACGTCATCATAATGGGCATGAATAGAGGAGATTCCTCGCAAGTCAAAACTTTAGGAATTGTATATGGAAAAAATAATAAACACATAAACTATATAAATGTCATAAATAAATTAAAAAAACATGTACAAAATTGGAAAAATAGAAGTATAAACCTCCTAGATAGAATACAAATTGCAAAGACATACTTATATGGAAGTGTATGGTATGAACTTAATACCATAGATTTTGACAAATACCACCTAAAACAGATAGAGAAAATAATTACAAATTTTATATGGAATGATAAAATACATCAACTAAGTAAACAAACTTTATATAGAAATAAAACAGAAGGAGGAGCCAACCTACCTAATTTAATATACAAACAAGAAGCAATCCAAATAAATAGACTAAGAAATATCAACCACCAGAATCAACATCCATGGAAAGCTTTATATAAATATTGGTTTGGATTTATGCTAAATAACCAACCCAATGTATACCACAATAATAAAATTACAAAAGTTCTAAAACCACCACACAGATTATTCCAAATAACAAGAATCATAAAAGATAACCAAAATGACACAAAATTATGGGAAGGAACTAGATGATGATGAAAAAATATATCAACACATATTAACAAAAAATACAAAATGATATAAATATAAACCCCAAGTAGAAAAAGAAAACCCACAACTTAACTGGAAGCAAATTTGGAATAATACACAAATAATTAAAAAAACAAAACTACAAACAAGGTTACTATTATACCTACATGATGCATGGTGGACTGGGGAAAGGGCCTATATAAGAAAAATAATTCAATGGGTACCCCCATGTCCAATATGCAAAACAGAAGTAGACAATAAAAAACACCTCATACTAAAATGTAAAGCCACAGAAAAAGAAAGAATTAAAATTTTGCAAGAAATTGGACAAGAAAATGAAACCTTTTTAAATAAAACACACACTTTAATGTACACAGAAAACATAAAGACAAAAGAAAACTACAAAAAACTTGTCAACTATATAAATTTTATAATAGAGACAAGACAAAAAAACATATGGACACACAATAAATGAGCATGTTTCAAAAGTAAAAAGCAATGACCCTATGGGGCCATATTATGTGGCGCCACGCGAGATAATCAGGCCCATGGGAAAGCCAATGAAAATTTGAACATGTTCAACACATCACATCACATTTCAAAACAAAAACAATATATACAACATACAAGAAAGAAATGAAGGAACCCCCTCCTTCCATTTAAAAACAAACATAACAACAACAACAAAAAACTTAAAACCTAAATAAATTAGCAAGAAATTTTTATTATATAATAAAACACTAGCGGGATGGAGGCGAGGGACATGCCGCCAAAGCAAGCCGCAGGTTCAAAAGGGCGCCAAAAAAAGCAAATATGCCGCCCCAGCAGGGAGTAAGGGTGCCAAGAGTGACAATAGAGTGACTCAATCAAAACACATGGAATAAATAATGGAATAATACAAAATAACAAGAAAAAGTAAGTAAATGTGAACAATTATCATAAACTCATTTCATAAACTATTAAAAATATTATATTATTATTTTCATGAACAAATAACATTTATAAACAAACCTCTCATTGGTGAATTGTATCACAACAAGAAAATGTCAGTGCTAAATCAATATTTCCATACGACAATTACGGAGACTCAATCACGCAAATCCCTCGTGGTTCACCACGTGCAAGGAGCACAGGGCATTGACCTCTCCGCTATACCAAGAGAACAGAGGCCAAGTGCCACAGGCATTATAACAGCTCTTGTTAAACAAGGAATACAAACAGAAGAAATAAAAGCATTATGCCCAAAAGGAAATGGGTATTACATTCTCTTTCCACAAACACAACAAATACTATGGAAAGAAAACACAATTAGAATGAATGGAAATGAAGCTGCAGTAATAAATAACCCAACCATTACAAGAGAGATCAAGATAAAAGAAGTGGATATACATGTAATTGGACTCCCACTTGAAATTCCCATAGAAGACACTGTACAAAAATTCCAACAAAAATTTGGAATCCCAGTGCTAAAATATAGAATGGGGACTTACAAAGACTACAACATACAGAATGGAAAACGTATTTTACGCATCAAAAAAGAGCACAGCAAACAAATACCAATGTCCTTCTATATACATGGTTTTAGGATACAATCGTGGTACATAGGTTGCATTTTTGATAGAAAATGTTTCAAATGTGGTCTCACAGGCCATGACCCGAGAAAATGTAATCCAAAGGAAAAAACAAATACACAAGAAGAAATGATAAGTAATAGAGATTCAACAGAAGACGAAAGAGAAACATCAAACGGAGAATCAACAGAAGACGAAGGAGAAACATCAAATGATGATAAAGAAGCCATATCGACACTTCCCTCACTCCAAAAAGGAAAAAGAAATGAACAGACAAAACAAATCGAGAAACAAGAGAAAACGGACACAACAGCGACAAAACAAATAGAAAAGTCAACAAAGACAAAAACAATCGAAAATCCAATAGACATAACTGTCAAGGCAAAAGAAGTCGAAAACAAACCCTCAACAACAAATAGAGATTGTTAAACAACAGATGATGAAAAAGAATCAAATGATGAAGAAACAATAGATGATGAAAATGAATATACAGATGAATATACAGATGATGAAGAACGAACAGATTATGGAAGCGAACCAAATGACGAAGAAACAACAGATGATGAGAATGAATTTAGAAATGACTTTAAATCAACAAAAGAAAAAACACCGCCAAAACAAAGCGAAAAATCTACAGACGCAACAGCAAAGGCAAGGCAGGGGGATGTGCCAGGACTGATAGAGGGGACACGGGGAAGGCAGACGGACACAAGACAAGAAGAACAATGGACAACAATGAAGACAGGAAAAAAGAATATAAGGAGAGCAGATGATTCTTCGCCAAAGCAAACATCAACTAACAAAAGAACAAAACACAACACCCCAGAAAAAATGGACACTTTGTGTGAAGTGACTCTGGGAAGAGCTCCATATAAATATCAAGAAGAAATACCCACAGATCCATATGAAGACGACATAATCGACACCTTTACAGATGAAGATGAATAACTCAAATCTGGAAAACTATACCGTAAAAACTCATGAGAAAACTATACCGTGAAAACTCAACTCTAACAAATTTAAAAAGAACTCCACAAAAATATAAAGAATACGAGATATATATGAAATACTTACAGATAAGATGAATAACTTAAATCTTTCATATGGAGAACTATACCGTGAAAACTCAACCCTAACAAAAACACCAACGGGATAAAGGCGAAGGATATATTCCCTCTTAAAGGGAGTGCCTTTAAGGAGCCGGACCCTTTATCCCTGAAAGGTGTCTTCTTCAGAATGATAGAAAACTTCAATAAGTTCATACTCAAGCTAAAACTAAATTCCATAATTTGACAAGAACAACAAAATAACTTTCAATAAAGCTCATGCAACTAAACTAAATCAAATTTGAACAGCATTTAAAAATAGCATAACTCAAGGATGTTTTTCCAAAACGTCTATTCTTAAAACAATTTCAACCCGGTTTCACAACCAAAATCAAATTGCAACTCAAGCTGTAAACAATTCTAACCTGACCTTACAATCAAGTTTAGAACAACCAAGAGAGAGAGAGAGAAAAAGAAAGAGAGAAAAAACACACATGCACGCAAAAACAAAAACAAAAGCACTATAAACACTTTATTTATTTTTTCTTTATAAATAAACATTTATAAATATTCTTTTTTTTTTATAAATAAAAATCATTTCAAAATTTAATTACTTTTATTTAAGAACATAGATAAGAAAAGAAACTACAAAGAATATGATCTAGATAGGCCCGTCCCTAACATAGAAATGGGTCCAAAATATACACCTCAACAAACAACAAACACACACCTATAGCACCACACAATGGGACAAAATAAAAAACTAGACCTCAAGGGCAGAGGTATCAATGATTATAACAACTTAAAATGGGGAAAAGGCAAGGAACTCCACCCTCAGGATAACGTGCCTGTAGGGGGGACAGTACGAGCCGAAGTTCTCAAATACAAAAGGGAAATAAAGAAACTCAAGAAATTGGACAGAACTAACAAAGATCAACCTCGTACAAAAATTTTAAACTCAAAAGTATTATATATTTATTATTTTTGATACACAAAAACACAACACAAGGGATGGACAAGGAAAATACACATTTACATTTAGATATCACGAGGCGACATCTCTTGAGCCTTAGCCAAGCAATATATGCTGGGGTGGGGCTTAGGAGGTGCCGACAAAACCCCTGAAAGTGCATTTAATTCTATTTAAAATATTTGATTTGATTAAAAGAAAAAAGAAAGGCAATCTTTGAGCAATATTCTTTTCGAGAAAATATTTTTTTTTTTTTTTTTTTTTTTACAGAAAACCACTAGAAAGAAAAAAATAACATCCTAGAAAGCAGCCACCGATAGCCAATCCGAGATAGATGTCAACCAAAAACCCAAAGATCAACAAAATATAGAGAGAGAGAAGGAGAAAGAGAGAAAAAGAAACATGCACGCAAAAACAAAAACATATGCACTTTAAACACTTTATTACATTATTTCATAAATATATATAATAAATCATAAATTTTTCTTATTAAAGTTTAAAAATCAATAATAATTTTATTTTATCAATACTATTATATTTTTATTCTTAGGACATAGATAGAAAAAGAAACTACAAAGAATCTGATCTAGATAGGCCCGTCCCTAACATAGAAATGGGTCAAAATATACACCTCAACAAACAACAAACACACACTTATAGCACCACACAATGGGACAAAATAAAAACTAGACCTCAAGGGCAGAGGTATCAATGATTATAACAACTCAAAATGGGGAAAAGGCAAGGACCTCCACCCTCAGGATAACGTGCCTGTAGGGGGGACAGTACGAGCCGAAGTTCTCAAATACAAAAGGGAAATAAAGAAACTCAAGAAATTAGACAGAACTAACAAAGATCAACCTCGTACAAAAATCCTAAACTCAAAAGTATCATATATTTATTATTTTTGATACACAAAAACACAACACAAGGGATGGACAAGGAAAATACACAATAAAAAAAAAAACCATTTACATTTAGATATCACGAGGCGACATCTCTTGAGCCTTAGCCAAGCAATATATGCTGGGGTGGGGCTTAGGAGGTGCCGACAAAACGCACGCGAGTATAATCAAATTTCATCATCATCGCATGAATAGAGGGACATAAGTTGAGACAACTCTTAAAGTTAAATATTTATTATAATTCAAATTAAAGACTGTCAAAGTTTGTAGACAAAGAACTTGAACTTGGGTTTCGTACTCAAAAAGTTTCGAGAATACTGTGATAGTTTCTTGCAGAAAGAAAAACACTTTGTCTAAAGCAGATTATACAATAAATCTTATAAAATCCGATGTCATTTTCAAGATTCCTTAAAAAATTCTCCTAAAAATATAAATATAAATATAAAGAAGTACAAACCTTTCATTTCCAACCGGTCTGTTCCTTGTTTAAAACAAACAACAACAACAACAACAACAAAAATTGAGATGTTTTTATTCGTACGAGGCTATAATTTTGTTTATGAAGAGGACAGGAATCGACTGCTACTGACGTATTAAACAAAGTGAAAAGGACTCAACGGCTACTGACGTATTAAACACAGTGAAAAGGACTCAACGGCTACTGACGTATAAAAACAAATTGAAAAGGACTCAACGGCTACTGACTTATTTAACAAAGTGAAAAGGACTCAACGGCTACTGACGTATTAAACAAATTGAAAAGGACTCAACGGCTACTGACGTATTAAACAAATTGAAAAGGACTCAACGGCTACTGACGTATTAAACAAAGTGAAAAGGACTCAACGTCTACTGACGTATTAAACAAAGTGAAAAGGACTCAACGGCTACTGACATATTAAACTAAGTGAAAAGGACTCAACGGCTACTGACGTATTAAACAAAGTGAAAAGGACTCAACTGCTACTGACGTATTTAACAAAGTGAAAAGGACTCAACGGCTACTGACATGTCAAACATAAAGGAAACGAATCGATGACTGCTGACAAAGGGGAAAGCACTCGACTTCTACTGGCATATCAAACAAAGGGGAAATGACTCGCTTGCTACTGACATATCAAGCCAAGGGAAGAGGATTTGACTGCTACTGACATATCCAACAAAATACCAATTTCTGAGGATAGTTTTGTGTGAAAGTTTGCTACAAAATGTGCCGCGCTCATTTTTGAATGACATTCTTCTTTTAACCAAGTAAGAAACATTTTGTTGTCGAACGTAGTAAAGCTAACTGCTATAAAATACTAAATATGCAAGTAGTTTCAACTTGGGTATCACTGTATGTGCTTTTTATTCAGAATAATAAAATAATGAATTCAGTCAGACAGTCAAAAATTGTACTTCTAGCTGAAATCCCAGGAAAGCAATGTGCACAAGACCTTTGCACTGCGATTCATAGCTACAACTTGAAGAATTGCATTCACAAACCGTATTAATTTATTGGTACATAAAACTAAGTTTACAGCTGCTTCGGCTTTATAAAATGTGCAAGCAAATACAGTATCAAAATATAAGAGTTTCAAGAAGCCCGACAAGAAATGATTGTTGACGAGAACTGGTAGGATGGCGGTTAATGATCTGTATACATCACGTTTGTTGTATCCGTTACACCAGATAAACGAAGGCACTGAAAGTAAGTCCCCCCTTTAAAAAAAACAAAATCATGCCATCCGTTGAAATTTTAACTTTTCCTTCATTATGTTATTTTTATTTACATGAAAATAATGATAGTGTCCCGTACTTGATTTTTGTAATGGCTTGAAAAGTTATTAAAGGCCAGAATCCATTTTGTATTTTTGCTTTCTATTTCTTTTTAATTTCTTTCTTCTGTTCTTCATCTCTCATTTCTTTCTGTCTGTCATTCTTTCAACAAAGAGTTTTTCTTTCTTCTTCATTTTTTCTTGTCGTCTTTCATTCTTTTCTTTTTTTCAGAGGTATTCTATTAAAATACAACTGCGACGAAATATACCTTATAATGGGTCTATAACATGTCCCATTTCAAAGCGCCACTTGCCTCTGAATAAACGTAATGGATCCAGTCTGAATATTCCTTGCAATGGGTTTACAAGATTTCCCATTTCAAAGCGCCACTTGACTCTGAATAAACGTAATGGATCCAGTCTGAATATTCCTTGCAATGGGTTTACAAGATTTCCCATTTCAAAGCGCCACTTGACTCTGAATAAACGTAATGGATCCAGTCTGAATATTCCTTGCAATGGGTTTACAATATTTCCCATTTCAAAGCGCCACTTGACTCTGAATAAACGTAATGGATCCAGTCTGAATATTCCTTGCAATGGGTTTACAAGATTTCCCATTTCAAAACGCCAAAATGAGATCAAGTTGCTCACGTTGTTATAAAAAATATAGTCTTAATCTTCTTTTGATCATCCTCATTATCATCATCATCATCGACACAATCATCATCATTGTTTGTATTCTCTATCCATCAATCTATCTATCTATCTATCTATATATATATATATATATATATATATATATATATATATATATATATATATATATATATATATATATATATATATATATCGTACGTGCGTACGTAGGCCAATTGTTTCAAAGTGTTCAAGTGAGACGGAGAGTATTGCCGAATGGATAGATTTGTATTTAAACGCTTGGGCTCAGAAACAGTTTTCATATGTTAAAGATACAATGATTTTCTGGAAACAGTGAGAAAAAGTAAACCTCCTAAAAACCGTATTCTGGTTACAGCAGAGACTGATTGTCTTTATACTAACAACTATTTGATAATCCGGACCAAATCAACAAGATGATGAACTTTTAATTATTGAAAATTTGTCCTGAAAACAACGATTTAATCTTTACTGAAAAACAAGTATCTCAATAAAGAAATGTACAGCTATGTGGAAGAAGCAAGCTCAATCTTAAGGAAACATGTTTGTAGCTGAAAGGGGGAAAGAAATATTTGCTAAGGCCCAAAAGTTACCATTTTTCTATGTAACGTTTATTTAAGACATTTTCTTCATTTGGACTGATTAGAAAGAAGAACAAACAGTTTCCTAACTTGATGAATAACCACCATTCATCAATTAAAATTAAAACTAATATTAGTAAAGAAAGTGTAAACTTCCTAGATATAAGAATATACAACGTAAATAACTTTGCAAAGGGAGATAATCTAGATACTAGGTTATTCTACAAGGAAACTGACACTCGTTCATTACTACATAAAAGTAGTTTTCATGCATGACATACGTTCAGGAGCACTGTTAAATTCTAAATACTGAGGTTGCAACAATTAACAAGACATCCATGACGCTTGATCATTGCTTTTGACAGGACTACGAGAAAGAGGTTATAAAACCAGGAACTTAGGAAAATGAAATCTTGGGCATTAAGAAGAATAAATATTCACAACAAAACACAAGAAATAATTCCGTTCATTGTTTATTTCAATAGACGTTCAGCCCCTGCATCAAAGTATTCTAGAGAAATGTTACTCATTTGCAATACAAATTTCCTGAAGCATTTGGAACATGCACTTTGGTTACAACTTACAAACAAAATAAGAACATAAAGGACTTTTTAGGGAAATCCAAACTATCGAATGGCTGTTTTAAGTGTGAATTTAATGGTTGTAAGCTGTGTGATTGTCTAATTAGTTCAGACATAGTAAAAATCTTGAAAACATGTAGAAATGTTAAAATTAAACAAAATATTTCATGTGATACCCAAACCATGATATATCTGGTGTATTGCTTAAACTGTAAAAGCAATATGTTGGGGAAACGGAAAGGATGGAGGGGTATTTTTCCAGCATACAACTGCAAAGACATATAAAACATCTGTCTAAACATTTTAGGACAAACTGTAGTAAAGATCATTTGGGAGTGATTGGCATTGTGCACAACATCTGCTGATCAAAAGCCGATAGAAGAAACAGATAAATATTCTGGATTAATTATTTGGAGCTGAAATTAATTTCTAAGTTCCAAAGACTGTGTAACTTTCATTGTAGGCTTGTGCAGTTGTTTTAATATTTCTTGTATTAAGCGTTATATTTTTCACTAAACATTGTGCGGGATGATTAAGACAGATGGATTCAGTCGAGTGCATCTATCTATCTATCTATCTCTCTCTCTCTCTCTCTCTCTCTCTCTCTCTCTCTCTCTCTCTATATATATATATATATATATATATATATATATATATATATATATATATTTATATATATATATATATAGATAGATAGATAGATATATCCACCCACTCGTCGTCCGTCCGTCCATCCATCCATCCATCTATTTATTTATGCCCCGCCTCCAGAAACATGGGATTCGTCCGTAAGCCAGTCTTTTCTTTTTCTCATATTAACTATTATTCCTGACACAACTAATATATATCAAACTTGCAATGTGGATGCATCTTTATATGACCCTGTATTGCGCGCCATAACAGGGTCACTGTTACAATCTAGTAGCACATGGTACAAGAACCAATGTTTTGTTTTTTTGTTTAGTTTTTTTTTTTTTTTCTGAGCTCCTGCTTACTAAATATGTCAGGATTTCTATTTCTATTTCTATTATTAATATTTACATTTATTTTGCTAAGTTTATATGTGTCACGGAATTGTGTATGATTTATATCAATAAGTATATGTGATCATAAATGTACAGCGTTACCCGTTGGAGGTTTATTTTTTTCGGCTCTAGTTATTTCGAAATACTGAGCACGATTCACCCCATGCTGCATGTGCAAATTGCCTGCAGTGAAAACCTAGATACCTAGCTGCGCATATCTGTCACAGCTAGGGTACATATAGAGCAAATTCGCTATAAACAAATTACACTACGACGAGTCTTGTCAGAAAGCTTACCTCTTTGCGGGAGCAATCTTCAGCTGTAAAGCTGCCTTGTGTGGTGCCTTGTGTGGTGCTTGTCTGTCTTTGTGTATTGTTTGGTGATGTGAAGTCACAGAACTCTGTGTGGTTTCTTGTGACGTGTACGCTGTGTCTGGTGACGTTGGCTCGGAAGAGTGTACTGGTGTTCTCGATGCGAGGGACCAAGGCTTCGCGACCATCGGGTCTGTGTTGAATGAGAAGGCTCTCAAGGGATCCTTCAACAGACTGGGAGGGGTGGACCATGCGTGGTGGCTCCTTGACCATTGACTAGAGCGGGTGGAACCGGAGATACATCTTAGACGTCAAATGGGCGCCACGATAGTTATATATATTACGTGTTCCATTTTATTGTTATTTTCCCTATTGCTATCTGAGCAAAATTACATGCATTCACATTTCAATATCGCTATATGTGTGATAGATTCATGATTTCATGCATTCCCATTTTAATATAGTTATATGAGCGATAGATTCATAAATTCATACATATTCCAATATCGCTTGATGAATTGATAAATTGATGAGTTAATAGATTGATGAATAAATGAGTATTATATTGATAAGTGCATAAATCCCATGCTTTGGTCACCCTTGGTGCTTAATAAGACCTTGTTTATATTAGGGTGTAGATCATATACTCTTATTTGTTGATTGGTGATAGCATGTTATTCACGTTTGTTTAAAATTCCATTCGTTAAATTCATCTTTGATTTTTCTCGTTGAGTTACTTGTTGTTGATAGTTCCATGTTAGGAACTTTATAATTTTCCTTATCTTTTTGTTATAATGGTGTCAGATTTGTTCATCTTTAAATTGCGTTTATAAATAAACATCTTATTAACGCAGTTGCTTTCGGTGTCTTCACTAATCCAGTCCCAACCCGGCTTCATCCTGTGACAATATTCATATATGACTCAGTTTCTTGAAACTGCCACACACTTTCACATGCTTCACTTTACTGTCTTATTTGAAAATACATTATGCTGAAGAACCGATAAATATAAAATTGTATTTCCAGTTCAGATGTTGAGGTGTGGAGGACTATGATGATTTTAGACAAGCTTCGATGTGTAATTATAACTACACATCCGTCTGTGGCAGTACTTGTATTATAAAGACATCCAACGGATTGCTGTAAAGCGCTACCTAGCGGTAGTTCAGCATCTGATTACATTTACGCCGACGTCAGATAACAACCACATGGACATTGTGAGGTGAATATTGAAGTTCTATTGATTGGTTTAGTTTTTTATTTTGTGGCCACGTTTAAAATATAGTGGGCTCATTGATCATTTGTCTGAAGTGTTGACAGCAGCTTCAGTAATCTATAGTTGTGTGTCATGCATATTAATGTTTTTCGAACCTGAAACATCTTGTTCCGCAGATTTTATTGATTGCTGATTCAATGTTATATATATATATATATATATATATATATATATATATATATATATATATATATATATATATATATATACATGCGCGTGTGTGTGTGTATGCCTGTTTTTAGTTCAATTGTTATGAGAATTTCTCACAACAATTGTGAAGCAAGACAGAAGTGGCCTCACAATTTGCACTGTTTGTTCATCAAACTCCCGATGAACAAATCAAGAACTGTTCACCTTCACGCTTTTTAAAGCCATATTCCAATAAATCCCCAAAGTTGTCACGCCTTCACCCTTGGTGATTAGGGCCAGCACGAGCTGATTTTTCATTGCAAATCATAAGAAAAACACAGAGATAATAATGTTGCTTTTGAAGGCAATGAAAATCGTACATCAGTAACCATTCAGGTCAAGAAAATTTAATAATTCATGACAAACCTGCGCATGCTGTTGGAGATCCTGTCATTTTACATACTGGTGATGGAACCCTCAACCAAAGAGCTGCAAAGTCATATATCAGCCAGCACATCTACTAGGTACCATCAAAGCATACATCCTTACGAACCAGAGAGTGAAAAGGAGGCATTAAAGCGAATATAATAACAGGAAGGTCAGGACCTGCAAGTAGAGCCCAAGCTCAAAGCACTGCTGTAAACCCTGTGACCTTGACATTGGTCAAATGTCCAAAAAGAGTCAGCGATTGTGTCGCAGAACGAATTATCTCTGCTTTGTAATGAGATACCCAAAATATTGACAGATTCCATGATAGGGTTATGAAAATAGAAGCAAATGAAAAACGTTAAACTTATCCTTAACACACATTTTCTATGATTTGGACCTACACCCTAAGGTAAAAGGGCAAAAGAATGTTACAGAATATTTTGTCTTTGCCTCGACCTTTTTATCATTTATCTCAAATATAAAAAACATGAAGTTTTTTTAGGGAATATATGGAAAATTTTATACAAAGCCAACTGATGACACAGCAGCCGTCGCTGCCGCAGGAAAAGTGTCAAATATATCTCACTTTTGCACTAACGGGGAGTCGACATGAAATGATTCGGGAAAGGGAGGGGTAGGAGGGAGAGGGCATCTAAACATAGTTAATAAATGTATCAAGGTTATTCTCCAAAAATAAGTCACTTGCTAAGCGATGGCAAGATGGGAAAAATGTTTGTCTTTGCATCTGAAGATAGGATCTTGCAATTGAGTGTGACAAGCCATAAACCTTATACTAATGGACTCTGAATAAATAAGTTTAATCTCAGGTCTTTGTTCAGGTCCCTGTCATAACGAAACTTTAATCAGCTACATTATTCTTTTAATATATTTATAGGTTACTGCATTTGTATGGGAAAATATGAACGAGTTTTTCTGAGTTATACTTCACGACTTTAGGAGTGCAGTATAGCGCAGAAAAAACGAGTTCATATTTTCATATACAAATGTAGTAACCTTTTTATTATATACTCATTTTGCTTTTCTACCTAAGGCTGAATAACAAAAAAACACACTACAAGAAACAAAGTAATTGAATTTTTGCTAGATTCCAAAGTAAATACACAACCGTAGTTAAATAAATACACAGTAACAGTATTCATGCGCACATGTCACCGCCCAGCGACCTTTGAACTTGGCAGCGTACCGCGCGATCTGTCATTCATTTAAAAAAGAAATCTAATTTTGGTCTACTTAAAATTGAAATTTACAGTCATATTGTGAATGACTGTGCCTTGGAACAACTTTCTCAGTTGGTTTGGAATGGAGGGATTTTGTTTTTCTGTCTATCCAACTGAATTCTGCTATTTTAATTGTGGTGGACTTGAGTTATTACCTGGGTCGATTACGTACGATGTACATGTAGCTGGCGGGACTGGCCTCGACAGCAAGCTACACATGTGTTTTGTTCTGCCATTGATAGTTTGGAATAATAAGGTGGACAAAATATGAAATACTTTTAATGGAAATTCTCAAGAAGATGCAGGATTAAATAGTTTTTGTTAGGGAATATCAAATTAATTTCGTTTTGGAGTGCAGTAAATTCTCCTTTGGAATGTGATTTCTCTTGGAAATGTAGTCTACATTGCAGCGCAATTTCGCGCCATGGATCACAAAGTACATTTTGAAGAAATTCAAGATGCAGAAAGGTAAGTACATGTATTGCCGATCTTATTACCAACTATAGATGACATATTTTTATGTACTGTCACTTGCATAATCCGTGTTAGAGGGGCCCCATCTACATGACCTATATGACTTGTACAATAAATCCAAAAACTTTCTCAAGAAATTAAAACCGGATAAATTACAATTAAAGCGGCTGGGGTGTGCGAGCCCATTTCGCCAGCGGAAAATAAGGCTTCTTCGTTATCTTGGCTTATTGGCTCCGAAGCACTTGCTTTTATACCAAAACTCTACTTCATAAGTTGTATTTTTTTCGAATTTAGTGCTTAGACTGACTTGTAAAATGAGAGGTCTCTGAGAGAGACTGAATATCCTTTGGCCTTAAGATACCTTTTTATGCTATTTTTTATAGACTCTTTATAGACTCTAGAGAGCACGGTTCATAGCCTGAACCATAAAAGCTAAATAAGTTTTTAAATGATCAGAATGATATTTTCAGTACTGCATGTCTCACGTTTGTTGTCATAAAAAATTGATAAAGCCACCGCTGGACATTGCGAATATCACGTTCAGTCGCTTGCTTGGTTGAAAGTTTCCTTTGTGATTCAGTGAACTCATCCACATCGTCAGCTTTATCATCTCAACTTTAAAATGGCTCAAACAGTTTGCTTAGTTCATCCACAGACAAATCTAATAAAGCAAAAGCTCCGGTGTCTGCTACATGAGCGTACATTATTTGTTTACAATAAAAAGTAGTTCCTAAACCGCAATACTATTTTTAGACACACGTGTCGTGCAGTATGAAGCCGTGCAGTATGGAGAAATACTGCACGATTCTGACAATGCAAAGTTAATGGAGAAAAAAATGAGTATATAATAAATTCTAATACTTAACCCACCACCAATCTCATGTTCCTTATTGCATGACGAGTATAAAAGTATTGAAAACAAACGTTTACTGTGAAACAACTCTGACGTGGCGTAGGGTATAACCATGACCAATAATGTGCACCGCACTCTGGAATTCGTACTCTTCACTTCCAAGATATAAAACACATATCTAGAGTCCTGCATGAAATTGTATTTTCTAATATTTTGGTTAAATACGAATTTAAATAGAGAGGGGGGGGATTCAGAAATGTGCAGCTGTACATTTCACATTTGTAAACCAAATCAAAGCCCCGAGGTTTCAAATGGAAGTCATTTAACAGTTGATCCTGTTTTACTTTTAGAAAATGTTAAATCGCCTGTCTAGTGATCAATGACTACAATTTGTCCCGAACAACTGTCAGTAAACTATTTACAATATTGAAACCAACTGGAAAAATAAAATTTCTAAGTTGAATAAAGAGAATAAAAACTCAGTGAATCTGAGGCAGTATCTAAAAGTTAATAACTCTTAGGCTGTAAGATGTCCTGTATATTGACTATCACTCAGGTTAAATTGGTTAAGTTGATCCAACCCCCTTTTAGTCCCTCTTTCATCCCCGAACTGATTAAAATTAAATTATAAGAGACCAAAGGTTTGCTTTGTCACGATATGATTTGCACCCAAATTTGTCATTTATTTATTTATTTATTTATTTATTTATTTATTTACTTATTTATACAGTTTTGCTTAAATACTGTATGTATTCTTAAATACTGTATGTATTCGATATCTAGGAAACACACCCTGCAATGGATTAGGACTGGGTTTTCTTCTCAACACTCTCTTACATTGCATTGGGACTTGGTTTGCCTCCACTACTTCAGGCCAACACCAAAAACATGTTATACTGACTGCTATATTTATCTATTTATTTTCCATATTTTGCTGCTACCCTATCCATTAGTTACCTGATTGCTGCTACCCCATCCATTAGTTACCTGATTGTTGCTACCCCATCCATTACTTACCTGATTGCTGCTACCCCATCCATTACTTACCTGATTGTTGTTACCCCATCCATTACTTACCTGATTGCTGCTACCCCATCTATTACTTACCTTATTGCTGCTACCCCATCTATTACTTACCTGATTGCTGCTACCCCATCCATTACTTACCTGATTGCTGCTACCCCATCTATTACTTACCTGATTGCTGCTACCCCATCCATTACTTACCTGATTGCTGCTACCCCATCTATTACTTACCTGATTGCTGCTACCCCATCCATTACTTACCTGATTGCTGCTACCCTATCCATTAGTTACATGATTGTTGCTACCCCATCCATTACTTACCTGATTGCTGCTATCCCATCCATTACTTACCTGATTGGTGTTACCCCATCCATTACTTACCTGATTGCTGCTACCCTATCCATTAGTTACATGATTGTTGCTACCCCATCCATTAGTTACCTGATTGGTGTTACCCCATCCATTAATTACCTGATTGCTGCTACCCCATCCATTAGTTACCTGATTGTTGCTACCCCATCCATTAGTTACATGATTGTTGCTACCCCATCCATTACTTACCTGATTGGTGTTACCCCATCCATTAATTACCTGATTGCTGCAACCCCATCCATTAGTTACATGCTTGCTGCTACCCCATCCATTAGTTACCTGATTGGTGTTACCCCATCCATTAATTACCTGATTGTTGCTACCCCATCCATTAGTTACATGCTTGCTGCTACCCCATCCATTAGTTACATGATTGTTGCTACCCTATCCATTACTTACCTGATTGATGCTACCCCATCCATTACTTACCTGATTGATGCTACCCCATCCATTACTTACCTGATTGCTGCTACCCCATCCATTAGTTACATGATTGTTGCTACCCCATCCATTACTTACCTGATTGCTGCAATCCTATCCATTACTTACCTGATTGCTGCTACCCCATCCATTACTTACCTGATTGCTGCTAACCCATCTATTACTTACCTGATTGCTGCTACCCCATCTATTACTTGCCTGATTGTTGCTACCCCATCCATTAGTTACCTGATTGTTTGTCATATCCTCATTCTTAAGGTATATGAAAGCAAAAAATGTCAGTACAATACACATGCATAATTTATTGCAAATTTCACTTAAGAAATATATTTGATATGTTTCAATTGGGATTCGTTTCTTTTATGATTACTCATTTCTCATCACCATCATAATATTAAATATGAGTTTTCTAATTACTGTGACACCCGCATCATTACAATCTCTAATTATTATTATCATTATTATCAATAACTACAGCTCTTCTTCTTCTTCTTCTTCTTCTTCTTATTATTATTATTATTATTATTATTATTATTATTATTATTATTATTATTATTATTATTATTATTATTATAGCTGAGTTTAGTCTGACCAAAAGAACTGGTGATTCTAACAACAGCAATTCCGAGAATTCCAACAACAAAGATACTTCTGACAACATCAGATAATCTGAAAATGCCGAAAATGCAAACAATGCCATCAATCCAGGAGAAAGTTAAATTCCCGGTCAAAATTGCCATAGTTGTTGCACTTGGAATTTCAAAAGCTGTCGAAACGTCTAAGATAAAAGATAGTTCTAGTTCTTTGGCAGTAATGGGCGTAAGATATACAGAACACAACAATTATTTGAAGGGACGATTTTGCAATAGGAATAAAGGCAAAACGTGAATGACCCGATTTTATGTTTATGTCTTTATCACTGACTGCATCTAAAAATATTATATAGATATTTTATAAAACGGATTGTAATAGATGGATTTATTAAATTATTTCTTTTATGGTTGTATATTCCATTAAATTTCATCATCTTTGTTGTTGATGATGCTTTTATCGTTGTTTTCGTCATATTGACCATCCTCGACGCATTCTCCAGCATTACCATCATCATCATCAACAATAGCACCACCACCACCTTCATCATTCTCATAATCTGCAACATCAACAGCAGCAGCAGCAATTGCAACGATTTTCGCCACATGGAATTAGCAAGTAGTTTTTGTATATAAAACCTACTAACATCGAAGAAAAGAAAAGAAATGTCAGTTGATGCTCTTATTTTCATCTAATTTTGTGCTTATCGATTACAATAAGAGTCCACATTACATAATTTAAATATTGTATTGCTTGCCTTGTCACTTGCTTAAGATTTGGTTCAAATCTTCTTTAAATGTTGTATTTTATTTATTTTATCAATTAGGACCGAAAGTTCATCTTACTCATTTGTTGACTCTGTCTTATTGTACTTTTTTTCTTTATTTATTTTTGATTTACCTTTCTTTTCTTTTTTTGTCTTTTTATTTTCTTTTTCACATTATTCCTTATTTAACACCCCCATCTCTCTGTCTCTCTCTCTCTCTCTCTCTCTGTGTCTTTCTCTCTCTCTCTGACACACAAACGCAAGCACACATACACGCTTTTTTTACATGCCCCTTTTTTAGATAATTTATTTTATATGTTCGTTATATTGTATGCACATTTCTGATGGTTCCATCTTTAACTTTTATGACAATATTAACGAGCAATATTAACGATATCAACAGGTCATTTATTCAGACGTAAATGTTTACAAATATATATCGATTTTCTGCCTTTGTTGCAGCTTTCATTTCCGATATTTTTCATTTACATCATTAAATTGTGTGCTGTACACGTAATATAAAAAAATCCATTCAAGTATTCCAGCGTCAAGTGGGAAGATCGGCATTTTCGATGAACAGTTTTCACAATGCATTTCGAACAGTTTTCGTGCTTTATACACAAAAACTCATAGTTAAATCAACCTTTTCATGTCGCAGTTGTGTATTTTTCTACCTGCGTGAACTATCTTTTTTAACAGGAAAACTGAAATAAATTGACCATTAATTAATGAATACGTGTACAAGTGGCCACTTTATATTTAAAGTCAATATAGATAAAACGAAATGTCTTTTGTTCTTATAAAATCCCTTGTTTGGATTAGAATATAAGACAACAGTTTATGTGTATAGAAACTGTGGATTGATACGGAAAAATACGTTATTACTACTTCAAACAGTGACTCTCCTGTTTGTAAAGGTTGTCCTCAGAGAAACTTTAGAACCAGAATTTTCATACTCGCACTGTATGGCCTGCACAAGGGGTAATTTTTCCAACCCATATTTACTAAATACATTTTTCTTTACCTTTATATCTAATACGTGCTTAAGTACTTTCTTACCCTCGTTTGTTCCACTGTCCGTATGTATGTATATACAGGAATTAGTTGCCCACATTAAAATAAAAAATAACACTTGAAAGGAGTTGCGACACGATTCTTTTTTTTAATACAAAAACCCCTCAACCGCAATTATTTATTCATATTACGGTCGACAACACTACTTTTTCGGTTCAAAAACTTGCGCGATGATAATACGCAGGTACTTCTACATTAATTTTCATTGACCTTTGCTGAAAGGTATGTCAACAACAATCATCCTGTATTAATTCAATCGTTGAAGAAATTTATTTATTTATAGAATTGGGAATCAGATTATTAAACCAGTGCGACTGTTATAATGGAAAGTATATACAATATCGGTCAATAATAATAGCTACATATCCACTGATAAAACTGATAATGAGTACTTGTTACAAATTTCAAATATTGGGGCATTTGTTACGACGAATAAAGAAAATAAATGTCAACCTGAGATGGGAGTGATAACTTTTGTATCCCTCCAGAGAGATGAAGGAGAAAATAACAGAGAAGAAGTAGCTTATCTGTGAGGTACTGAATCATTTCGATTCGATCAGTGGTGCAGCCCCCTAAATGCGGGGGGGGGGGGGGGGGGGGCAAGGAGAAGGCCTAAAATCCCGCTTTACATTAATTTGATGGGGGTCAACTCTAAATATTTGGGGGAGGGGGCAACAGTTTGAATTTACGGTACTGGATTCAGCTTCATTTTGAAAAACTAGAGCTGCATATATTATTCTTTTCTACTGTTTTTGTAAGTTGACTTGACATGAGAGGGCAAGTAACTTTCCGTTCGATATATTCTTTCACAACTGAGATGGTGTTTTTTGTTGTTTTTTATGGCTAAAGAGACAGGGTTGGGGAAATAAAATGGAGGAGAAACACTAATTGTTGTTGTTGCTGCTGTTGTTGTCTAATGAAGTGCTTAACATAGTGAAATAATCTTACAGTTTAAAAAAAGAGATCGAATTAAGTTTGTACTATTGAGCAATTGATATTGGTCCATTAATATCATTAAATGCGAATAAAACTCCTAAACATATTTTTCTTCCTTTAGCGTCACTACTACTACAAGTGTTTCAATCATGGTTATAATTTAAAATCATATTCTCATTAGCACAAAACAAATGCTTCACTTTTTTATCCTTCCTGTCTTGCTTAATTCTGAAGCTTGAAGATTACTATTTAAACAATATTTATGGTTTTTGTTTTATTTTAACGACGGAATTTCGAAAGAAAGAAAGAAAGAAAAAAGAAATAAAGAAACTCACACGTTTGGACATATCGAACAATTACATCCATGTAATTCAGGAAATTTTAACCGCTGTTATGTCTGTCTGGTTGTCTATGTTTGTATGTACGCACACACACACACACACACACACACACACACACACACACACACACATTTTATATATGTGTGTATTTTATCGTTAGGTACAACAAAACGTGATATTTTAACGAGTGGCGAAGCGACGAGTTAAAATATGTCGTTTGTTTATTACAACAAGATGAGATATCTCTGGTATTTACGCAGGAAAAGAATTTTTTTATATTATATGCCAGACTTGCTTCTTAATCCAAGATTAGAAGATTGAAATCACCCTCCCCATCCCCACCACCACTATCACAACCACCACAACAACAATTTTCGTTAGTTCACCTCAACTTGAATCGTATTCATAACAAGCAGCGATCTAAGAGAACGGCAGGCTTGGAATGACCTAATTTTTTACAGTATCCAACCGCACAGTATATCAGATTGAGCTATACAACACACCGGCGTTTTAACATTACTTCGTAGAGAAACGAACGATGGTGACTCAGATATCTTCTGCAAAAATAATGTCTATGCCTGAAATGTTATGCAGATTCTGTTTATTGCCCTAACTCACAAAATACTTTTTTTTTTCTTGCTGCATGTATAAACTCATTCAAGCGTCGCATGGCATGATGGGAAATCTTGTATTTGACATGCTAAAATATAATGATTTATTACTTTCGTAAAAAAATAAATAAATAAATAATTCATCTGAATTCTGAGTGTCTGAATAGGTTGCACGCACTTCACAGTAATACATCGTATTCGGTTTCCTCACAGTGATTGCACGCACTTGACAGTAATACATCGTATTGGGTTTCCATCCGTGAAAAAAATACATTTTATGAAGATTTAACTGTTTTATTACAAAATGTACACAATGATACTACCGATTTAAGCTAATAAGGTACTAATGACCATATGTATAATCTGATACTTAAACTGTCTAGAAGCAGCATTACTCCTTGATTTACTCAGTCATCTCTACTCTTGCCCCACTTGTTAGATATATGCAAGTGTCCCCACCACATCCGCATGAATTAAAAATCTGAAATCGTTGTGTACATTTGCCTAACAGCCTCGAATATCTAACATTTTAAAGTTTTTATCCTCAACTGTATTAGAGGAGTTAGCGATAATTTTCACACACGCATGCACGCACGCACGTCCCGAAGGGATGGATGAAATAATTCCTACATTGTCTTAGAATAGAGTGTAAGAATGACAAAAGAGTATTTTTTTCTTATATTGCAGAAAAAGTCATAAATGTATTATATGCTCTGGCTGATACTTATAATTATTATCACCGGTTTTGAAGAAAAAAATAGCGGCTATTATAGTTTTATAGTAGGTAAAGATTGCGAGTTCTAGTACACAGTACGCTACTACAGTCGCTCAACCATTGTTTTGTCTGTGGGCGAAGACACTAAGAAATCGCAATATCCGAACTCCAGTATTTACATACACTAGCGCAGCCTTACTATCGTGCTATCTAAATTCTTGCGACTACAATAAACGGAGATGATGCAATGCTCGAAATGTGATATTTAAAACTCAACAAAAGAAATGGATCAAAGGAACATCAGATACCAACTTTGGTTTAAATGATTCTAAAAGAGAAATTTGTAAGACATCTTTACTGCGATCCCTAACGTCAAGAAATCAAAATGTTTAATATATTGAGGAAATAGAAATTAAGCCGCACTAAACAAAACAAAATACATTAAATGAAACAATTGTTAGCTGAACAGTCTACCTACACATTAAACAAGCAAGCAGAAAAAAAACTCCATATACTACAGTTGCTATTAGTCTTGTGGATGACCAGTGCCGAACGGATCTAGTTGACTGGCAAACATAAGACGAAGAAAAAGCAAAACAAAAACAACAATGGATATAAATGCATCTTGAAAGTGATAGATATTTTCTCGAAGTACGCATGGACTAAAAAGTGAAAACAGAAAAAGCAGATCACATACTCAATCTTCAATGGGTAAAAACTTGAAAAAATACAGTTTGATAAATACTAGTAAAAGGATTTTTTCAAGAGGAAAGTTAAGGATTTGCCTCAACAGAAAAACATCGAATACTTCTACTAGCTCAGACAAGATGGAATCTGTACTGGAAAGTTTGATCAAAAACCTAAAGACTATAATGTGGAAGTATTTCACACAAATGAAACAAAAGAATATGTTGCAGTTGTATCAAAGTTAATCGATGATTACAATAACACACAACACAGAGAAATAGACATGACTCCAGTTGAAACAAGCAAGAAAGAATACCGAACAAAAGTTTGGATCAATTTGACAAGTAATGCACTGAACTACCTAAATTTGAAATACTAGCAGGTGAAACACTCAGCCTTTTAACATTCAAAACATTTTTTCAAAAGATCCTCCTTTCCAACTTTACTGAGGCAATATTTAATATCAGGCAAGTAGTTTTAGATAATCCAGTTGTTTACAAACTGAAAGACTTGACGTGCAAGGATATTGTTGAGATATTTTACAAACAAGAGTTATCGCTGTTTAACAAACAAAATGATCTACACAAAGTTGAAAAGATTAAAACAAAACGGACGAAGAATAAAAAGTATGTACTGGTGAAATGGAAAGGATCTGATCAGTCATTAAACAGTTGAGAACCAGCGGGAAACATGATGCCATTAAAATGCTGAAGTACATTACATAAAAGTAATGACAAAAACTGTAAGTATTTAAAAGATAATCAGTTTCCAGAATGTGATAGATGTGAAAAAAGAAAGAGTAAAACAGAAACAAAACAGCTTATTACAGCATGAATGAGTTCAAAGATACGTGATATTTGAATTTGTTTGGATCGTACAAAAGAGAGAGAAAGAAAGTACATCCAAAATATCACAGGTAAATAACAATATCGTACCAATGAAAAACTTGATAAAGAAACTACAATCTACACAATATCCTAGCAGTGTAATATACGTATGTAGTAATGTTTTACAGCACAAAGGTGGCTATATTGTGCCAACTAAAGATAAAGTTCGAACAAAGTAGCTGTGTAGTAATGATATCATAGTAGAAATGAAAAGAGATAACACTGAGAACAATGAAGGTAATTTCAAGTACATTTTTAAAAAGCTGAAAAGAAGTAAGAGATTTTGATCAAAATTAGAGGTAATGAAAATCGAAAGTGTTGATACAATCATGAGGACATTAAAACTTCTCTCAAAGTTGATTCAAAGATGCTACAGCAATTACACTACCAACTATGCCTTTTTCCTGGATAAATTATTTACCATAAATAATTGTAGCACATCCAAAAACTTGATGATGCAATTAATTATCAGAAAAGTCATAAAAATCAGCCGACATGGGAAACACTTTAAAATAATATGGAAGGAGAAAAGTCCAGTACATCTTCACATTGTGTTTAATTTGAAGAGACAATGTTGTGGTACTTGAAATTTAACTGCACAAATGTATGGTACAATCAGTTCTAAATTTGTTTCCAAAATAGCATAGAACAACTGATAGAGGAAACGGAAATGGAAATACAAAATGCAGGACATGTAAAGAGTGTGTAAAATAAGCATAATTTAGATGGTATTACAGTGTGTGAAAATAAAAATAAAAGGGTTAAACAGCACAGATTTACGTGTGAATGTGGGAAAACAGTAAATAGAGGTTGAATGTATTTCCACAAGAAAAGTCAATTACACAATAACTGTATGACTCATAAATAAAGCGTATACAGTTCCGGTGGTACATTGGTATTTTAAAAGATATCACACTGAAATTATGGATGGTTTAATATAACAGAATTGTAAAATCACAAAAAGGTATGATCTGTTTTTATTTATGAAAAATATTATGACTCTTGTGGTCTTCTATTTGATGTTGGTCCAGATGGCAAGAAACAATTTTGTTTTAATAAAATGCCATGTCACCTCCACCTCCAAACTAGTACCAACTCCTGAACTAAAGTTAAGATTTTAAAATTTGATAAGTACCGCATCTTATCCATGCCCAGCTACTATGTTTGACTATAGTGTTGCTGCTAATACTGGCAAAGTATGCAATGAAAAAAAATTACTAAACCAAACTTTACGTTTTCACATTCAAACCATTAATCATTTTACTGCACTTTAAACTTTAACATTGATGAATCTATGAACAGTTACAAGGCACAGTGCTAAATAAGATTTCCACAGAATCAACTAAGCTGTGGAATGTGGATGGCAAGCTCTGATTGTGGAATGTCCAAAATTATTGAAATCACTTTTCATGCTTCGTGTTTATTTTCAAACAAGAACACTGCAAGCTATTTTTAATCTTATCAATAACCGAACAGATACGAAACTGCAAACATTTTAACATTCGACTAAATAATGAAAATATTTATTTTGAAATTTAAAACAAAACAACAGTCATTTATATTGAATCTAATGGTTGCATGAGCTGCTATAGTTTGCTTTTTGAAACAGCTTACGAATTCATATACAGTGATAAGTTTTGCTAATTTATAATTTTGTAAGATGCTTTGTTTACGACTCAGGTCCAAGGTGCAAATACTATACCCACCAATGCTAAAAGCAAGTAATAATTTCTTGAGCAATTAAAGAACCGATCTGTCCAGCTGTTTTCAAAAGAAAGCTTATTAAACTGCCAATAAGTCCAGGAAATGTTGCTGACTCATGTTTGGCTAACTCAGTTACAGATATTTATGAGGCCCATTTTAGCTTTATAACGAACACATCATCTTTGCATCATGATAGAGCAATATCGCAAATTGTTCCTCCTCCATGCTATACTAAAACTTTTACGAATGTGCTATAGACAGAGCAACTGTTGATTTTGTCATACCAACAGCAGTTGCTATAGTAGCTATTGTTACATTCTTTTCTTTAGACAGTTATTTTAACCTTTTACCAATGATAATATTTCTCTAACTTTTAAATGGATTCTTTTCAATATTTCCTCTACAATGTATATCCAAATGTGTTCGATGTCCAACTACTGGCATCCTTATGGCTTAAACACTTTCCAACTGTGTTTGAAACTCAACCTTTCTTGATGGATATGTTTCTTTGCTAATTTCCATGTTTAACTGTTCAATCTTTTTCTCATACATTTCAAGACCAGATTTCATAGATGTTATTTTTTAATTTAAAATTTCTACGGCATTTATATGACCCCTTATTTTCCTTTCGTCTTGTGTAGTGAATAATCTGTTCACCACAAATGGAAATTCTCCAGTGTTAATTCGCCCGTGGTAATAAGATATTAAATTGTCTGCTTCTCTTAACCGTTTATCCTAGGTTAATTTGTGTCTTTTATTTGCAGCTCAGTATCATCGGGAACTATTATTGGCTGTCTTTGTGCAATAGTGGGTTCTAAGGATATTTAGGCAAACACATTTCTTCGGTATCCATAAGTATATTTAATCAATCCTGAAATTCATCTTTTATTGATAAAGTTGGAACAATTTTTATACTTGGTAAATACTTAGTATTTAACTCTTTCGCAAATCATCATCCATGTTTCTTCCCTATTGACCTAGGTGCTATGAGTTGTTTCGATTCCACCATTTTGGATGGTCTTCAAACGAACTACATTACTGGTTCTGCCTATCACTATTACTATCTTAATACATATGACTTGCATATTTAGTTGCAAAGTTCGAGGCTTCTTTGCAATCAGTGTTTCTGAAGTCAGTTTCATATATATATATATATATATATATATATATATATATATATATATATATATATATATATATATATATATATATATATATATATTGTTATTCACTATTAATTTGTCATATTAACATCAAACTCATTAGCAAAATGTACAATAATATCAATTTTAGTTTAAGATATTTACAATATAATAGTAACCATCATCTGTATACAAAGAATTGTCTTACATTTCACAATCGACACAAGATTCAGCAAATGTTTCGTAAGTTTGTATCATAAATGGACACAGCACAACTGGAAATAAAAAGATTTTAGACGTTTCAAAGAACCTCGACTACAGTGAAGAAAAAGTAATAAATCATTTTTCTGCATAACAAGAATTCAACAACCATATTGCAAATGGAACAGGCAAAGAGATTACCGGTAAAAGTATATTAAAAAGAGTTGGACAAAATGACCGAGAAAAAAATCCAGACATATGATTTATTTGTCAGTGATAGAGCTGCTAAAATTTCAAAATGATTGTCAGATGTTGTAATTTATACCGTGTCATACTTAATTAGCAGATTTCTTTCCGTCGATAATTTAGACGGTTCAGAGAACGAATTTTTAAAAAGATTATTAGATGACATCACATTGAATCAGATACTTACTGCATTTTTGTCATTTACGTTCGTATTTCCTCTATCACCATTGGTAACTTTCAAACATATTGACTTCAAAAGGCTAGAGAAAGTTAGGAGTATCAAAACACGAAGAAATGCTTGACAATTAATCTGCACTGCTTGGGTTGTTTTAGGTGCATGTGCATTAGTGCCTTTACCTAAAACTGTTACAATAGGTGTCATAAAAGAAGTATCTGCTTACCATGCAATAAAGTCTTATAAGGAAAATAGATTAGACAATATTGTTGAACATCTCATCTATTATGAAGATAGCAATCTTGAATGATTCAAATTGTTTTCTTATATCTTTATTCTCGTAGGCATCTTATCATTTTGTAAAATCTATTTTCACTAGCAATCACATACCTTGTATTTTACCAATGAAAACGTTTTTCCTGTTGTTCCGGGTCAGACGAATCAAAAGAAGGAATGAATGACGTGATCAATGCCTATATCACATTTCCGTACACCTTTAAATTATGTGAAGTTTAGCCACCTTCACTAGAAGTCAGTTGATGGAACAGAGTCAACGTCGTATCTGATTTAATATTGTTCCTAATTGCGTCTACAATTCTATTTCTGGCCAATTGTCAAATCCCGTTGCTTTTATCGTTGTAGTATGTTTGTCTAGAATAGTAGTTATAATACTCACTGTTTTCATTTTCGCATTCTCGCTTCTATTATTTCTTTTCATTTTGCCGCTGTCTATTGCATGTCTTTCTATATGGTTCGCAATTACCAGCGATAAACTCAGTTACGTCTTTTATCTGCTTCGCATGTAAGACATACCTTTGTATTCACTGGGTTTTTTTTACCCAAATAAATTTCAAATTATCATTCTCCACTCAAAGTGGGGAATGACAGATTGTACCTTCAGTAAACATTGTCTTGGCATGATGATTTATGACTAACCTTGTTAACATCTTGAAATCATATTGATCTAACTTTGCGATTGCTAAGTAAAAACAAAGTGGAAAATTTCCATGACAAGATGTAAGATGAATCTAAAGTTAGCAGAACTTTGGAAAGGTAGCTTCATAAAATCGAAAAAATCCACGTACCGCTTAACTTGACAGACAACTTGGAAACCGTTCACAAGAATAAAAACACCAAAGCTGAACGTTCAGAAAAAGACTAAGAAAGTCCACAAACTCACAAGATGAAAGATACAATGCAACTGGACGAAGTTAGACAAAATATATAATTTAATAAGTATTATAGCTGTTTTGCTGATCTTGTTTATTTTGTCTAAAAGCACTCTTGTCTGTGTTTTTAAAAACGAAAATTACGTTGCTAAATGCTTTCACCTTTTCGCTAATAACTAAAACTGCTGAAACAAAAACAAATTATCAACACAATTTAGCATTCAATAATACAATCGGCTTTTACTGTTGTCAACATCATGCTTTGCAAAATGCTATCGAGATTTACAGTTCGTCAACCGTCACACGTGCGTATCAAAGAAACTATGAAACTAATTATTCCAGTTTATATATGCCAGTTCACAATTAATTACTTCATTGATTGTGGGTTGCTACCAGATACAACTTTTTCCCGATAATAGTTTTGCAAAAGTACACCTTAATCGTTGGTAAATGAGTACTTCAGGCCCAAAGAATCATACAGTCGGTACGTATTGCCTTTGGCGTGATTATATTTCTTGTTTATAGAGCAAGCCATAGAAAATGTGAACAATACAACCGTGCAACGTCCTTCATTTAAATATTAGTAGACTGTTTCACTGACTACCACTTTAAAGTCTGAACTGTCTTGTTTCTATATATATATAAACGAGTGTAAACATACCTTTATATAATATACTGACAGCTGACAGTACTATAAATTCTACCATGTAAAAAATGAAAGAGATTAAGAATGATTTGAATAATGAGATCTAACACTATAGAGGTATTTAAAAGAAATGTAAAGTAGCATACAAAGTTTTCAATTGGGTGTAGGCTAGCATGGCACCAATTTGCGTTGCAATGGGTGTAAAAGCAGCTGGATTAGGTATTGTAGGAATAGCATTAAAAAAAACAATAAATGACAAGGAAATCAATCACAGTGACTTTATTGTAATCACCAAAATAGAACTATATATATATATATATATATATATATATATATATATATATATATATATATATATATATATATATATAGATAGATAGATAGATAGATAGATAGATAGATAGATAGATAGATAGATAGATAGATAGATAGATAGATAGATAGATAGATAGATATGCACATATATATATATATATAGATGGATAGATATACACACATATATATAGAGAGACAGAGACAGAGACACAGAGAGAGAGAGAGAGAGAGAGAGATACAGAGACAGAGACAGATATTAAAAAGCAGTCAGGATGAATTAAAGCAATCAGACGGACAGCACAAAAAGGAACTGAAGAGACAAAACTTTTGGAGAAAGGAAAGAAATTAAAAGAAAAAAGCTTACAACAAAGATTGCACCTCCAGGGCACGTTACGGCACCGTTACAAATTGAAGAGGAAAACGTTAAATCTGGACTGTTTAAATTTCTCCTATACAAATGGAAAGGCATGTGACAATATATCTTTCTAAGAAGGTCTCAAGTAGGGTAAGAGGAAGTCTATTGTAGCAATTTAATTGACAAAAGAAATGGTAAACTATCGATATCGTTGCAGGGAATATAGTTGTGTTTGGTATCACAATATTTGCAATGAACTTTGAAATAATAAATTTGACTACATACATGTAAAACATGAAACACGCACTGTTTTAGTCACTGATGATTTTCTTTCAAACTCGAAATGCACATTAGTAAAATCAAAGAGGATATGACTACAAATGGTAATAACGAAGCAAGTATTTATTTTTTTATGTTCGAAATACAATCCAAAAATTACAATCGCAACGAATAACTACTACAATGCTAAATTGTTATCACCCAATAACCAGAGAACTTTACAGGCACATATTGAACCCAAAATGTTTGTGGGGTTTTGAAACGCAATTGTTTATACAGTCGTCTTAACCAAGCATATAACATAAACAATATTGGTCAAGTAACTATTCAACTTTGTTTGAGTCCATAAAATATGTTTTCCACGTCGACTTTACTTCATAAAATGTAAATGGCTATTACAAACATTTACAGATCGAACAATTAACATATTGAATATCAGCATAAATGATGATGATGGAAAATATTTAGATTTTCACGGTATGCCGGTATCATATGTGTTTCGTATAAATTATTAAAGATGGGGTGGGGGGTGTAGAAAAACTTGTAAGTATAGTTTATCCTTAAATACTGAGTCAAAATTAGAACAATTTATATCGTTTGGTGATACAGTCAACACTGATTTAAGCTTCAACAAGAACTGTATAATATATTAATGTGTTACTTTTAAATTAAGTGATGGGGCTGATAGTCGACTTAGTCAGGAGTATGCATGATCAAATACGCAATACTTTGGTAAATATATATTAAGTCATGGCAGCAACAAGTTGACAATATATTATCAGCCTTTAAACATCATGGCACAGAAAGAGTTTTTAAAAATCTCAGATCTAAAAAAAAAACAGATTGACAGAAATGAACTAAAAACATTAGAAGCGCGCGACTTGATCAATGAGAGATATAAAATCGTGCCTGCTGCTATTCGCTCAATGCAAAAGAGCAAAGCAAAGATCAGGCAAAATAACAATATGTACAGCCAATCGAACTGAGGATAAACAGTGAGATGGGTGCATTAAAAAGCAACATGGAGAAAATAAGGACATTTCTTGAGGACTGTAGGATTTTTCGATTTCAACTGAAACAGCTATAGAAATATTTTAATTAATGATCCAGATATTAAAAAGTTAATTAATAATTTTAGCACAAGCATTAATGATTTCAACAACAAAGTAACTGCCACGCTACTTTGTCTGAATGCATATTAATAATGATTTAAAAGAGATAACGAAAGACATAGAGGACGTCAATAACAAAATTAATGTGTATGAAAGCGCAATAAAAGCTACCAAAACAACTTACAACGCATCTTTTGCAGACCTGAGCGAAAATATCAAAACGATATATTATGTAACATTTACTGAGTTTTACAACAAGTTGCGTGGTAAGGTTGAACAGTCAATAGCAGATACAAAAGAATATGTTGATCGAGACTTAGTTAATAATATTGATGTGGTACATTATAGTTGAATACGGTGATCGAGACTTAGTTAATAATATTGATGTGGTACATTACAGTTGAATACGGTGATCGAGACTTAGTTAATAATATTGATGTGGTACATTACAGTTGAATACGGTGATCGAGACTAAGTTAATAATATTGATGTGGTACATTATTGTAGAATACGGTGATCGAGACCTAATTAATAATATTGATGTGGTACATTATAGTAGAATACGGCGATAGAGAATTAGTTAATAATGTTGATGTGATGTGGTACATTATAGTTGAATACGGCGATCGAGACTTAGTTAATGATATTGATGTGGTACATTATAGTAGAATACGGCGATCGAGGCTTAGTTAATGATATTAATGTGGTACATTATTGTAGAATACGGCGATCGAGACTAAGTTAATGATATTGATGCGGTACATTATTGTAGAATACGGCGATCGAGACTTAGTTAATGATATTGATGTGGTACATTATAGTAGAATACGGCGATCGAGACTTACTTAATGATATTGATGTGGTACATTATAGTAGAATACGGCGATCGAGACTTAGTTAATGATATTGATGTGGAACATTATAGTAGAATACGGCGATCGAGACATAGTTAATAATATTGATGTGGTACATTATAGTAGAATACGGCGATCGAGACTTAGTTAATGATATTGATGTGGAACATTATAGTAGAATACGGCGATCGAGACATAGTTAATAATATTGATGTGGTACATTATAGTAGAATACGGTGATCGAGACTTAGTTAATAATATTGATGTGGTACATTATAGTAGAATACGGCGATCGAGACTTAGTTAATGATATTGATGTGTTTACATTATAGTAGAATACGGCGATCGAGACTTAGTTAATAATATTGATGTGGTACATTATAGTAGAATACGGCGATCGAGACTTAGTTAATGATATTGATGTGTTTACATTATAGTAGAATACGGTGATCGAGACTTAGTTAATAATATTGATGTGGTACATTATAGTAGAATACGGCGATCGAGACATAGTTAATAATATTGATGTGGAACATTATAGTAGAATACGGCGATCGAGACATAGTTAATAATATTGATGTGGTACATTATAGTAGAATACGGTGATCGAGACTTAGTTAATGATATTGATGTGGTACATTATAGTAGAATACGGTGATCGAGACTTAGTTAATAATATTGATGTGGTACATTATAGTAGAATACGGTGATCGAGACATAGTTAATAATATTGATGTGGAACATTATAGTAGAATACGGCGATCGAGACATAGTTAATGATATTGATGTGGTACATTATAGTAGAATACGGTGATCGAGACTTAGTTAATGATATTGATGTGGTACATTATAGTAGAATACGGCGATCGAGACATAGTTAATAATATTGATGTGGTACATTATAGTAGAATACGGCGATCGAGACTTAGTTAATAATATTGATGTGGTACATTATTGTAGAATACGGCGATCGAGACTTAGTTAATGATATTGATGTGGTACATTATAGTAGAATACGGCGATCGAGACATAGTTAATGATATTGATGTGGTACATTATAGTAGAATACGGTGATTGAGACTTAGTTAATGATATTGATGTGGTACATTATAGTAGAATACGGTGATCGAGAGTTAGTTAATAATATTGATGTGGTACATTATAGTAGAATACGGCGATCGAGACATAGTTAATGATATTGATGTGGTACATTATGGTAGAATACGGCGATCGAGACATAGTTAATAATGTTGATGTGGTACATTATAGTGGAATACGGTGATCGAGACTTAGTTAATGATATTTATGTGGTACATTATAGTAGAATACGGCGATCGAGACTTAGTTAATGATATTGATATGGTACATTATAGTAGAATATGGCGATCGAGACTTAGTTAATAATATTAACATTAGTTAATACTATTAATGTGGTACATTATAGTAGAATATGGCGATCGAGATTGAGTTAATAATATTGATGTGTTACATTATAGTATTGACGAAATAGACAAAACAAAATGCTGACAAGAATACAAAAAGATCTCAATGATTTGGTACAAACGTTTACAACAGATACATATGCATACAACAGATACATATGCATACAACAGATACGTATGCATACAACAGATACATATGCATACAACAGATACATATGCATACAAAAGATACATATGTATACAACAGATACATATGCATACAACAGATACATATGCATACAAAAGATACATATGTATACAACAGATACATATGCATACAACAGATACATATGCATACAACAGATACATATGCATGCAAAACGAAAATAATTAAAAAGGTCCCTGTATTAAGTGTTAGAATTTATCAATTTAAAAGCAAAATAAACAAAAATATAAAGACATTCAAAACTGACTTGAACATGGAAATGGTCATAAACAGCATTTGGTGTTATAATGTATGAATTAGAAATGGATATCGATGGATAATGTATATAATGTATGAATTATAAATGGATATCGATAACAACAAAAAGGAGTTCGAGGAAGAAAAACAACAAATTAATACTGGGACATACATTTCTTTCCAATTTTTGCAGTGCACCACGTCATGAGATTCCAGATTACATTGATTTACGTGTGAATTAAAGAGCTGTGTAGTTTCAAGTACTATAGAGACAATATAACCCAAATTGTGAGCTGTTATTGAACTCAAACAGTTTTTGAACATTCAAAAGAAAAAAAAAAAAAAGCTCAGGTAAGTGTGGACTGAAACCCAATCATAGATATTGATAAGAGAGGTGAAAGTCCCAACACCCTGGGGACTCAACTTTAAAAGCCTTGAATGCTATGGGAATGAAGTATGGGAATGGTATGGGAATGAAGTATGTGAATGGTATGGGAATGGTATGGGAATGAAGTATGGAAATGGTATGGGAATGAAGTATGGGAATGGTATGGAATGAAGTATGGGAAGGAAGTATGGGAATGGTATGGGAATGAAATATGGGAAGGAAGTATGGGAATGGTATGGGAATGAAGTATGGGAATGGTATGGGAATGAAGTATGGGAATAGTATGGGAATGAAGTATGGGAATGGTATGGGAATGAAGTATGGGAAATATACGCGGTATATGGGGCTCACTCATTCCTTAAACTTGTATTGTTTTATAGACAGTGAATTCTATTTCCTCGTCAGTAATCAAACTATTAGATGTCCGAACGAACTTTGAACGAAGAATATTGGTACAGGATGAAATGTTTAAAAAAAGTATTAGATATGTTATAAGAGATTATTGTTAATAGTTTACACTCTGTTTACTTTCTCTTTCCTCGATAAACTTTAATTTGTATAATTATACTCTTTTTTTTTCAAAACTCACTAAACAAATTTGTCAACTGTGTTCCTTTTCCACATTTTATGTGGGAAAATAGTATTCTTTGTTTAAAAAGGAAGTATTCAAGTTGCATGTAATTTGTTTACAATAGTTATTTATAACTCCATCTGTCTGTAGGTCTATTTTTTATTTTTATTTTATTTATTTGTTTGTTTGGTTTTTTTTCGAACATTTTATTTGTTCATCTGTGTGTGTGTCTAATTAACTCTTGTGATACTCTGGGTAGTAGAAGAAAATAAATCTATAAAAATGTAATTTTGAAAGAGAGAGTTTTATATATCGAATGGGTTTTAAAATGTAACTTTGAAACAGAGTGTTTTTGTATATCGAATGGGTTTTCAAAATGTAACTTTGAAACAGAGTGTTTTTATATATTGAATAGGTTTTAAAATGTAACTTTGAAACAGAGTGTTTTTATATATTGAATGGGTTTATAAATGTAACTTTGAAACAGAGGGATTTTATATATCGAATGGGTTTAAAAATGTAACTTTGAAACAGAGTGTTTTTGTATATCGAATGGGTTTAAAAATGTAACTTTGAAACAGAGTGTTTTTATATATCGAATGGGTTTTTAAAAATATCTATGAAAAATGTAACTTTGAAACAGAGTGTTTTTATGTATTTAATGGGTTTACAAATGTAACTTTGAAACAGAGAGTTTTTATATATCGAATGGGTTTAAAAATGTAACTTTGAAACAGAGTGTTTTTATATATCGAATGGGTTTTTAAAAATATCTATGAAAAATGTAACTTTGAAACAGAGTGTTTTTATATATCGAATGGGTTTAAAAATGTAACTTTGAAACAGAGAGTTTTTATATATTGAATGGGTTTTAAAATGTAACTTTGAAACAGAGAGTTTTAATATATCGAATGGGTTTAAAAATGTAACTTTGAAACAGAGAGTTTTTATATATCGAATGGGTTTAAAAATGTAACTTTGAAACAGAGAGTTTTTATATATCGAATGGGTTTAAAAATGTAACTTTGAAACAGAGTGTTTTATATATCGAATGGGTTTTTGAAAATATCGATGAAAAATGTAACTTTGAAACAGAGTGTTTTTATATATCGAATGGGTTTAAAAATGTAACTTTAAAACAGAGAGTTTTTATATATTGAATGGGTTTTTAATAATATCTATGAAAAATGTAACTTTGAAACAGAGTGTTTTTATATATCGAATTGGTTTTAAAATGTGACTTTGAAACAGCGAGTTTTTATATATTGAATGGGTTTAAAAATGTAACTTTGAAACAGAGAGTTTTTATATATCGAATGGGTTTTTAAAAATATCTATGAAAAATGTAACTTTGAAACAGAGTGTTTTTATATATTGAATGGGTTTAAAAATGTAACTTTGAAACAGAGAGTTTTTATATATTAAATGGGTTTTTAAAAAAATCTATGAAAAATTTAACTTTAAAACAGAGTGTTTTTATATACCGAATGGGTTTTTTAAAATATCTATGAAAAATGTAACTTTGAAACAGAGAGTTTTTATATATTGAATGGGTTTTTAAAAATATCTATGAAAAATGAACTTTGAAACAGAGTGTTTTTATATATCGAATGGGTTTGTACAAATATCTATGAAAAATGTAACTTTGAAAAAGAGTGTTTTTATATATCGAATGTGTTTAAAAATAAATCTATGAAAAATGTAACTTTGAAACAGAGTGTTTTTATATATAAAATGGGTTTAAAAATGTAACTTTGAAATAGAGAGTTTTTATATATTGAATGGGTTTTTTAAAATATCTATGAAGAATGTAACTTTTAAACAGAGTGTTTTTATATATTGAATGGGTTTAAAAATGTAACTTTGAAACAGAGAGTTTTTATATATCGAATGGGTTTTTAAAAATATCTATGAAGAATGTAACTTTGAAACAGAGTGTTTTTATATATTGAATGGGTTTGTACAAATATCTATGAAAAATGTAACTTTGAAACAGAGTGTTTTTATATATTGAATGGGTTTTAAAATGTAACTTTGAAACAGAGAATTTTTATATATTGAATGGGTTTTTAAAAATATCTATGAAAAATGTAACTTTGAAACAGAGTGTTTTTATATATTGAATGGGTTTAAAAATGTAACTTTGAAACAGAGAGTTTTTTTTATATATCGAATGGGTTTTTAAAAATATCTATGAAAAATGTAACTTTGAAACAGAGTGTTTTTATATATTGAATGGGTTTTAAAATGTAACTTTGAAACAGAAGGATTTTATATCTTGAATGGGTTTAAAAATGTAACTTTGAAACAGAGAGTTTTTATATATTGAATGGGTTTAAAAATGTAACTTTGAAACAGAGGGTTTTTATATATTGAATGGGTTTAAAAATGTAACTTTGAAACAGAGAGTTTTTATATATCGAATGGGTTTTTAAAAATATCTATGAAAAATGCAACTTTGAAACAGTGAGTTTTTATATATTGAATGGGTTTGAAAATGTAATGTTGAAACAGAGGGTTTTTATATATTGAATAGGTTTAAAAATGTAACTTTGAAACAGAGAGTTTATATATATCGAATGGGTTTTTAAAAAATATCTATGAAAAATGTAACTTTGAAACAGAGAGTTTTTATATACTGAATGGGTTTAAAAATGTAACTTTGAAACAGAGTGTTCTTATATATCGAATGGGTTTTTAAAAATATCTATGAAAAATGTAACTTTGAAACAGAGTGTTTTTATATATTGAATGGGTTTAAAAATGTAACTTTGAAACAGAGGGTTTTTATATATTGAATGGGTTTAAAAATGTAACTTTGAAACAGAGAGTTTTTATATATCGAATGGGGTTTTAAAAATATCTATGAAAAATGTAACTTTGAAACAGAGTGTTTTTATATATATAATGGGTTTAAAAATGTAACTTTCAAACAGAGAGTTTTTATATATTGAATGGGTTTAAAAATGTAACTTTGAAACAGAGTGTTCTTATATATCGAATGGGTTTTTAAAAATATCTATGAAAAATGTAACTTTGAAACAGAGTGTTTTTATATATTGAATGGGTTTAAAAATGTAACTTTGAAACAGAGGGTTTTTATATATTGAATGGGTTTAAAAATGTAACTTTGAAACAGAGAGTTTTTATATATCGAATGGGGTTTTAAAAATATCTATGAAAAATGTAACTTTGAAACAGAGTGTTTTTATATATATAATGGGTTTAAAAATGTAACTTTCAAACAGAGAGTTTTTATATATTGAATGGGTTTAAAAATGTAACTTTGAAACAGAGTGTTTTTATATATCGAATGGTTTTTTAAAAATATCTATGAAAAATGTAACTTTGAAACAGAGTTTTTATATATTGAATTGGTTTAAAAATGTAACTTTGAAACAGGGTGTTTTTAGATGTCGAATGGGTTTTTAAAAATATCTATGAAAAATGTAACTTTGAAACAGAGTGTTTTTATATATCGAATGGGTTTTTAAAAATATCTATGAAAAATGTAACTTTGAAACAGAGTGTTTTTATATATCGAATGGGTTTAAAAATGTAACTTTGAAACAGAGAGTTTTTATATATTGAATGGGTTTAAAAATGTAAATTTGAAACAGAGTGTTTTTATATATCGAATGGGTTTTTAAAAATATCTATGAAAAATGTAACTTTGAAACAGAGTGTTTTTATATATCGAATGGGTTTTTTAAAAAATCTATGAAAAATGTAACTTTGAAACAGAGAGTTTTTATATATTTAATGTTTTTTTTTTTTTTAAATCTATGAAAAATGTAACTTTGAAACAGAGTGTTTTTATATATCGAATGGGTTTAAAAATAAATCTATGAAAAATGTAACTTTGAAACAGAGAGTTTTTATATATCGAATGGGTTTAAAAATGTAACTTTGAAACAGAGTGTTTTTATATCTCGAATGGGTTTTTTAAAAAATCTATGAAAAATGTAACTTTGAAACAGAGTGTTTTTATATATCGAATGGGTTTAAAAATAAATCTATGAAAAATGTAACTTTGAAACAGAGTGTTTTTATATATCGAATGGGTTTAAAAATAAAAACGAATTTCCATGACTTCACTATCAAACTTTTGCCATCCCCTGAAAATGCAAATAAATTCGCTATGGCATTTTTTAAATTTTTTTTAATTAACATCTTTTTCTCCGATCTCAGAGATTGCAATATAGCTAAGTTTATATAATTACTAGTATATCACAAACATACACGTACAAGTCCACACAAACAAACAGAAAAATAAGCATGGGATTTGATAATTACTCCAGTTTTACCAGAATTTTAGTTCAAAGTAAGTATCTGTAACCATATAGCCTGGACCCTACAGGAGCCTTAATCTGAACCATATAGCCTGAACCCTACAGGAGCCTCAACTAATTGGGATGGTCATCACTCCACGCCATTTCACACGAATATGATGTTGCCTATATTTACCTATCCTTTTTTATGATGTGACGTTTTTGGTCTTGGGTCTCCAAAATAATGAACAAATAAATGTATATAAGTGTAAAACTACAGCCCACACATTGGTTACATGCTATAGATTTACCTAAGCTTAATCACGTTTTGCTGAGTACAAGTTAAACATAGTATATTTAGTAGGTCAACATGTCATTCAAAGCACAAATTTAAGCTTTTACAGAGTATTTGTCAACTGGTATAATGAAAATACACGATTTGGAATTTTTTAATACTTTTAGATTGTATTAGATGTAAGCAAATTGTTACTTACTCATTAGACGTTAAAATTGAATATGATCTTTGTAAATGTATCACTTACATACTCTCTTTATCAGAAACAAGGTTTTAATAATAGGATTGAACGTATCACTTACATACTCTCTTTATCAGGAACAAGGTTTTAATAATTGGATTGAACGTATCACTTACATGCTCTCTTTATCAGGAACAAGGTTTTAATAATTGGATTGAACGTATCACTTACATGCTCTCTTTATCAGGAACAAGATTTTAATAATTGGATTGAACGTATCACTTACATACTCTCTTTATCAGGAGCAAGGTTTTAATAATTGGATTGAACGTATCACTTTACATACTCTCTTTATCAGGAGCAAGGTTTTAATAATTGGATTGAACGTATCACTTTACATACTCCCTTTATCAGGAACAAGATTTTAATAATTGGATTGAACGTATCACTTACATACTCTCTTTATCAGGAACAATGTTTTAATAATTGGATTGAACGTATCATTTACATACTCTCTTTATCAGGAACAAGATTTTAATAATTGGATTGAAGGTATCACTTACATACTCTCTTTATCAGAAAAAAGATTTTAATAATTGGATTGAACGTATCACTTACATACTCTCTTTATCAGGAACAAGATTTTAATAATTGGATTGAACGTATCACTTTACATACTCTCTTTATCAGGAACAAGATTTTAATAATTGGATTGAACGTTTCACTTATATACTCTCTTTATCAGAAACAAGGTTTTAATAATTGGATTAAACGTATCACTTACATGCTCTCTTTATCAGAAACAAGGTTTTAATAATTGGATTGAACGTATCACTTACATGCTCTCTTTATCAGGAACAAGGTTTTAATAATTGGATTGAACGTATCACTTACATGCTCTCTTTATCAGGAACAAGGTTTTAATAATTGGATTGAACGTATCACTTACATGCTCTCTTTATCAGGAACAAGATTTTAATAATTGGATTGAACGTATCACTTACATACTCTCTTTATCAGGAACAAGGTTTTAATAATTGGATTGAACGTATCACTTTACATACTCTCTTTATCAGGAACAATGTTTTAATAATTGGATTGAACGTATCACTTACATACTCTCTTTATCAGGAACAATGTTTTAATAATTGGATTGAACGTATCATTTACATACTCTCTTTATCAGGAACAAGATTTTAATAATTGGATTGAACGTATCACTTTACATACTCTCTTTATCAGGAACAAGGTTTTAATAATTGGATTGAACGTATCACTTACATGCTCTCTTTATCAGGAACAAGATTTTAATAATTGGATTGAACGTATCACTTACATACTCTCCTTATCAGGGACTAGGTTTTAATAATTGGATTGAGCGTATCACTTTACATACTCTCTTTATCAGGAACTAGGTTTTAATAATTGGATTGAACGTATCACTTTACATACTCTCTTTATCAGGAACAAGGTTTTAATAATTGGATTGAACGTATCACTTACATACTCTCTTTATCAGGAACAATGTTTTAATAATTGGATTGAACGTATCACTTTACATACTCTCTTTATCAGGAACAAACGTATCACTTACATATTCTCTTTATCGGGAACAAGATTTTAATAATTGGATTGTACGTATCACTTACATACTCTCCTTATCAGGAACAAGGTTTTAATAATTGTATTGAACGTATCACTTTACATACTCTCTTTATCAGGAACAAGGTTTTAATAATTGGATTGAACGTATCACTTTACATACTCTCTTTATCAGAAACAAGGTTTTAATAATTGGATTGAACGTATCACTTACATACTCTCTTTATCAGGAACAATGTTTTAATAATTGGATTGAACGTATCACTTACACTCTCTCTTTATCAGGAACAAGATTTTAATAATTGGATTGAACGTATCACTTTACATACTCTCTTTATCAGGAACAAGGTTTTAATAATTGGATTGAACGTATCACTTACACTCTCTCTTTATCAGGAACAAGATTTTAATAATTGGATTGAACGTATCACTTTACATACTCTCTTTATCAGGAACAAGGTTTTAATAATTGGATTGAACGTATCACTTACATACTCTCTTTATCAGGAACAAGGTTTTAATAATTGGATTAAACGTATCACTTACATACTCTCTTTATCGGGAACAAGGTTTTAATAATTGGATTGAACGTATCACTTTACATACTCTCTTTATCAGGAACAAGGTTTTAATAATTGGATTGAACGTATCCCTTACATACTCTCTTTATCAGGAACAAGGTTTTAATAATTGGATTGAACGTATCACTTACATACTCTCTTTATCAGGAACAAGATTTTAATAATTGGATTGAACGTATCACTTACATACTCTCCCTATCAGGAACAAGATTTTAATAATTGGATTGAACGTATCACTTTACATACTATCTTTATCAGGAACAAGGTTTTAATAATTGGATTGAACGTATCACTTACATACTCTCTTTATCAGGAACAAGGTTTTAATAATTGGATTGAACGTATCACTTACATACTCTCTTTATCAGGAACAAGGTTTTAATAATTGGATTGAACGTATCACTTACATACTCTCTTTATCAGGAACAAGGTTTTAATAATTGGATTGAACGTATCACTTACATACTCTCTTTATCAGGAACAAGGTTTTAATAATTGGATTGAACGTATCACTTACATACTCTCTTTATCAGGAACAAGGTTTTAATAATTGGATTGAACGTATCACTTACATACTCTCTTTATCAGGAACAAGGTTTTAATAATTGGATTGAACGTATCACTTTACATACTCTCTTTATCGGGAACAAGGTTTTAATAATTGGATTGAACGTATCACTTACATACTCTCTTTATCGGGAACAAGGTTTTAATAATTGGATTGAACGTATCACTTACATACTCTCTTTATCAGGAACAAGGTTTTAATAATTGGATTGAACGTATCACTTACATACTCTCTTTATCAGGAACAAGATTTTAATAATTGGATTGAACGTATCACTTTACATACTATCTTTATCAGGAACAAGGTTTTAATAATTGGATTGAACGTATCACTTACATACTCTCTTTATCAGGAACAAGGTTTTAATAATTGGATTGAACGTATCACTTACATACTCTCTTTATCAGGAACAAGGTTTTAATAATTGGATTGAACGTATCACTTACATACTCTCTTTATCAGGAACAAGGTTTTAATAATTGGATTGAACGTATCACTTACATACTCTCTTTATCAGGAACAAGGTTTTAATAATTGGATTGAACGTATCACTTTACATACTATCTTTATCAGGAACAAGGTTTTAATAATTGGATTGAACGTATCACTTACATACTCTCTTTATCGGGAACAAGGTTTTAATAATTGGATTGAACGTATCACTTACATACTCTCTTTATCAGGAACAAGGTTTTAATAATTGGATTGAACGTATCACTTACATACTCTCTTTATCAGGAACAAGGTTTTAATAATTGGATTGAACGTATCACTTACATACTCTCTTTATCAGGAACGAGGCTTTAATAATTGGAAGGACCTATTTAATATCGACGTAAAATAAAACTCTCACCATTATCAAAATTTCTTACTGTTAAATAGTATGGTTTGAATTTGTCTACATTTCCGTTAAATAGATAATGAAATGACTGAAGCAGCAATAATGATTATAGGGGCGATAACTGGAAGCAACCGTCTGTTTAGTTTATTTGATCCTGAAGGAACTAATAAGGAAACAAATAGGCATAAATAGGCATAATAAAAATAATTTAGAGTTAAAGAAAACACAACCATGATACTTAACTTCTTGAATGAAAAATTTAGAGAACAAGGTTTAGTGATTCAGTATATAAACAATAGAGATGATACTTTGAATCTGTATGCATGTACTCAGTACATATTCACTGCGCTTACTTGTGAGGTGTGTATCTTGCTTACTGGTTTACCTTTGAAAAAATCTTCGACCTTTTTATAGCATGTAAATAGAATAACTAACTCCTCACAAGCAGAAAAACATAGCACAAGTACTTAAATACCTCAATCAAGCACATTACTGTATCACACACACCTATCAACATCAAACCGGAACATGTTTGACCAATAGCGATTATATGGCTAATTTCAGATATAATGAGTTTACAAATTTTGTTTGTTTTTATTTATTTTTTTTAATTATTATTATTATTTTTTTTTTTTTTTTGTATTTTTTTTAACCAAATTTGCCTTTTGTGGTAGACAATTTGAAATATCTGCTTGGGTAATCGTGCAAGCATAGAACTCTATTATAAAGAACCTGCATGAAACTTTGAGGTTTTTACGGGTTTTCTGCCCCAAAGATAAAAATTCAATGGAAAAGGTTTTGGAGGAGAACAGTGCAGTACCTGTTATTATGAGAGAAGAGATGATGAAATACTGAAACAAAATAAAGGAAATTAACTTTTAATTATGTTTTAATTCCCCACTCGGTACAAATTGCTAACATATCAATATGGTAACGTCTTCATGTGATCAACCAAAACAACGCTTGTCGTCATACACAGACAATGCTAATTTCTTCATTTTGAGGCATAAAATCTCATGATCGTGTTATCTAAGTAAATTAATTTCCGGACAATTTTCATTTTGGTTAAATAAACAATCTTTGTTCGTCTGGATATTTTAATTCTTTTAATAACACATTTTAAAACACAATAACAAAAACTTTTCTTCCAAACGTTCTTATTATCTTTATGAGTCCTGAAATGATCAAGTTTAGACCTCAAACCATAGAATTCTCTATGTGGAACACCTTTCATGTCATCTTTGAAAACATTCAGGAACTTTCTCATTAAGTTGTGGTCAACCAAATATGTTGTCTTTAGTATAGTCACTAGTGTCATAAAACCTGTTGTTATTATTTGTGTCACTGAGAAGTAGTCTGTCCTAACATAAATGCATAAAGAGTCAGTATCATTCATAAACAGTCTGGTTTTGTTTGCAGCTTGTCGTAGTATAATTCCTACATTAGCCATTTAGATAAATATAATACTGTAAAAACACCACAAATTGGTTTAATTTTACTTTCTTGATTTGAAATTGACTAGCAGTAAGTCATCTCACTTACCTCCGGAACCCCAAGGCATGGGTTAAATATTTAAAATAGTAATTAACTGAACCATGTTGTCATCGGTATTAAATTGAATGTCTTAAAGGTTCTTTTTACTGTTAATGATACAACTTCAAAACTCATTGAGCGACTTTCCAATGGAATATACATTCATGTTATTAGTAAGTTTTCCGAATTTGAGATCAACCCCATACTACCTCCTTCATTCCCAATGGAACCTCCAAGGGAAGTTATAAGTTCAACAAACTATATTGTTCTCGTTTTCTCATTTTTCTGTGTTTACTAAGTTTTTTAGTTCCTTTTGATACAGTTCTAATATGACTCAAGACACATTATGAATATTACTCCTTTTTTGTATTGCCTCGGAACCCACTCGGATGAAAGTCAAAGGGTTCGAAAATAGGACATCAATATACGACATCAAAATATGATATCGTGCCTGTCAAATCAAAGGTCTTTGAATGTATTTAAGCATGGAACGAATTGTAATCTTTAAAATCTTGCAAAGGGTACAAGGTAGGAGATATGGCTGATTAAAGGTGTTTCACAACGCTGTGTTTACATAGTGTGAAGAGTGACATTTGGGGGGTGGGGATGGAGAGGAATGGATCTTAGGTTAGCAGTAGGGAAGTAAATGGGTGGAATTGCAATGGATAGCCATTGCAATTGCACTATTTCAAACTGCGTTCAAAATGCCAGGGACTCCACTTTCAAAAAGCGGGTATTTTGCGATAGCGTGCCTACGACTTGAGTGATATCGGAACTCGTGACACAACCGACTAATCCGTATGACCTTTCTCCATGCCATGTTGTCATTGCCGGCATATTGCAATGAATATATGTAGCAAATGTATTCATGTCTACAATATACAGCACCAATGCATTGTGTTATATTCACATTACCATATCGACTTACAATTAAAACATCATTATTCAGCAATTCGATGGAATCTGACGAAATTAATACACAGATAATTTTGGCACTGCCAACCTTCATAAAATTAATAAAACGCTTTTCAGACCAATGTATGGATCATAATAACACCTATCTTGCTCTATGCAAGAATTTGTTAGGTATATATTTATATATGTTAGTGATCTATCCACTTTACTTCAACAGACAAATATTGATTGTTAGAGTTTCTTTGTAATAGGGGAGACATATATTTACAAGTTTTTTGCTGTCTACTGAATTCACATATATTGATTTTTTTTTGAATAAATATTGTTTAAAAACTAAATGTATTCTATGCATACAGATCCACTGTATATTATCATGGCTTTCGATCAAAGTTCAAGATCAATGACCCAGGTATCAGGAAGCTATATTTTTCCATTAACGGGAATCGATATGTTATGGTTAATATCTTGCGTATGTTTTGCTTTCATGTAATATCAATTGCACTTAGTTTTATGTTTCTTTGTTTCTTTGTCACAAATAATTGCCAAACTATTTCGATCGAGAAGATTTAATCGGAGTTACTAAACACAATAATAAGCAATGTTTCCTGATCCGTATAGGTGTTATTTGCATGCATAGCCCGTACCTATGTTATGTTTACTCATTAAAACCGACTGAACAGTCTTTGCATAGCCCGTACTTATGTTACGTTACCTCATAAAGACCGAGTGAATCATCCTGTAGGCCCCATTATCTGTGACGATGTAAGTTTGTAGTACACAGTATGCTTAATAGTTTATAGTACACAGAATGCAAATAGTTTATAGTACACAGAGTGCATAATAGTTTTTAGTACACAGAATGCATAATAGTTTATAGTACACAGGATGCATAATAGTTTATAGTACACAGAATGCATAATAGTTTATAGCACACAGAGTGCATAATAGTTAATGGTACACAGGATGCTAAATAGTTATAGTACACAGAATGCATAATAGTTTATAGTACACAGAGTGGATAATAGTTTATAGTACACAGAATGCATAATAGTTTATAGTACACAGAGTGCATAATAGTTGATAGTACACAGGATGCATAACTGTTTATAATACACAGAATGCATAATAGTTTATAGTACACAGAATGCATAATAGTTGATAGTACACAGGATGCATAACTGTTTATAATACACAGGATGCTAAATAGTTTATAGTACACAGAATGCATAATAGTTTATAGTACACAGAATGCAAATAGTTTATAGTACACAGAATGCTTCATAGTTTATAGTACACAGAATGCATAATAGTTTATAGTACACAGAATGCATAATAGTTTATAGTACACAGAATGCTTAATAGTTTATAGTACACAGAATGCATAATAGTTTATAGTACACAGAATGCTTAATAGTTTATAGTACACAGAATGCATAATAGTTTATAGTACACAGAATGCTTAATAGTTTATAGTACACAGAATGCTTAATAGTTTATAGTACACAGAATGCATAATAGTTTATAGTACACAGAATGCATAATAGTTTATTCAGCTTCTAGCATACATAATATTTGTAGCCTTAATGTGATCCGTGTTAACATAGTATGCTTATACAATATGTGTAATTACACATAATTCCTTCTGTCTTTGTTTGCTACTTGTGATTACACATATTGACATATATATAAAAAGAAGAACTATCAAGTAGCAAACAAAGACAGAAGGAATCAAGATAGTATGCTATCTCTTATATTAATTAAAAAATAAATGTATTTATCTAGTTGAATAACGCTATCTTTTGACTGTGAAGACATGAGAGATTCAAATTTTCATTATGTAGGCAACAGCACAAATACCCAGGTAAATATTTGTTTTGAAGGTTGTGGTGGACTATCCTCGTGACAAGGTGTCCGCTTTATTTGGTTGGTTATCGTTAACTAGAGGATGATCGACCTCGGTGTTATTGCCCGGATCGAGTAAAATAATAATATAAATTATGAAATTTATAGATGGAATAAATAGAGATCTGAGCAGGTATATTGAACAGAATAACACGAGCCCCCGTACATGAAATATAACAATACAATCAATTACATAAACAAACTGGGAAAATACATTACATTAGGAAGATACACTTCTTTTTGAAATAAATCATTTACTGAATTTCAAACACAAATATACTTATGCAAATAGCCGATCTGTTTTAAACGATAGAATTAGTTCATGATAGAATCGAGTGTACAATCGAAGTCATTGCCCCTGCATAACAGCATAACCTGGTTAACGCTGGACCCTCCAAATTCACCGTTGCTGTTCTCTTTGTTCTTTCGATTTTTTCCCCTCCGCACTCTCTCTATCTCGCCTCTGTCGGCCCTCAACTTTGTGTGGGTAGGTAGATACGTGGATACGCAGGTACGTGGATACGTAGGTGGGTGGATGGAGCTATTTACCATTTCAAAATAAACAGAGAAGCAACCTAAAGTTTCCGTCAAATATCCTACTGGGAATAGAACCTTACTCCACTCTCGTTACGTCAGATATCGTCATATCGTAATTCAAACAGATACCAAAGGCTATCTAGTCAGGCCAAGCATGGCAGACCATAAACAAACCTAGTTTCAGAAGATTAATGTATTTCTAACGGCTATTTCATCACTGACTCAAATTAACATCACACGAGACATAACAGTTTCAGTTCCCGTCTCAATTATACAAATGAATCAATGAAATTCACTTCATGGCTTAACTACATTAATTTCAGTGAATACTCAAGTCTTTATCATACATGAAATCATCTAAGACAACTTGTATCAAATAAAGTAATGCATGAAATCCTTAGAATACATGATTCCTATAACAATCAAGACGACAAATTCAAACAATTCGTCAAACTCCTATAAAGAAGATTATTGTACAAATTCAGACAAATTAACTCAAACAAATAGTTATACTCATATCAAGAAAATTGATCTACGAATTTTAAACAAATAAATTCATGCAAATATGAACGAATAAATTCAAGCAAATAATTATATTGGTATCAACGAATTACATGAGATTGATGCAAATACCTTGTGCTTTCAAGCCTTGCTCGCTTCTACCGCCAGAATTGTGTCCGTCAACTTTCCAGACATCCGGTCCCTTGAATAATTGTTTTTACGAGAGAACTTCTTCTAAATTCAGTCTCGGAGTCAATTCTATTTCTCTTGCAGAAAAAAACTTAGACTGACTAAATTTTGCGATGGTGATATTAAAACCCATGAAATTTCTTCTGGAAAACACGCCCCTTATTTAGCGTAGCCAATCAGATTAAAAGGATCTACCGCCTTTTATAAATATGCGACAATTCGGTCACCGTAACCTTCTAGATTTCGCGCTATTTAAGTAACTGATTCTGGACAATCTCAACTCTGACATTTTCGATACCAAGATCGAAGTTAACCTTTACCTTCCAATCTATCTGATCGTTAAATAATCGAATGCTTAATTAATAATCCATCTCGCCCCCGAAACGGGGACATTAAACCCCTCGCAGTCTAGCGATTTCATACGGTACCTTTCCTCATAAATCTAACTAATTGTTCTCTGTCAAACTAAATGTTCTCTACAGAAATAGACAGAAATTTGCATGCTTACAAAGGTGATGATACAAAGGACATACAGAGAGGAAGTGATTATCTGTTTCAATCATATTTTGTAGTGTAGGAATGACAACGCTTTTGAATGGTTGCTATATTGTCTTTATAAATAGACTGTTATTACTTATCGCGTATGTTTTTACCATGCTGCCGAATCAGTGCTTAAAATGTTTGATAAAGGTCAAAGTTCAAGGTCGATGTTGATTAACTGTTTTATTGTCAATTTTATATTGACATGACTGATATTATAAAGTGTTTGGAAAAATTTATATCCTCTCTGTCCATAAATGGATCCTCATAAAATTGTGCGCATTTGCGGAAGGAATTGGGCATGACCCAGGAATAAAGTCAGTGTCACATGTGTGTGATCGTGTTTTCCAGTGTAGAAGCAAATCTCTCTTTCATCACATGACTGATGTCATTCACCTCATGACCTTCTCTGCGAGTATAGTGCGCACAAAGTGGCAAACATGTCCCTGTTTCCATCATCACTTGAGCATTCTTCAAGATGAACATTAATTGCAATATATTTACGTACTAAAACAAGCAACGGTGAAGTTATCGTCGCGCAAACTGGACGTTTGGCACTGATCGACCGAGCATGTAGCGGGACGCTAACTTCAACACTGCTTGTTTTCAAGTACATGTAGTACAGATGTGTAGTCCGATTCAAGTCAAAAAAGTTGTTGTTGTATTTGTAATTTTGTAAAATTCTTATTCTTATTATTATTTATGAAGGCTGCCTCCATTAACTTTATGGATAAAAGGGCACTTTATTTTTTGACATGTTCACATTTGTATCATTGCGCAAGCCATCTGCAGCACACGATTCAGCCGCTGTGTATTGTCATTACCTTAGCGGTCTCAACCACTGTTCATTGAACGTTGATATTTGTTTAAACGTCATCTCAAGTTTGCAGTTTAAACATAACTTTGTACGCTCACGGTTCAGCTGAGGAAATTTTCAATAAGAGTTTTGCTGCTTGAAAGTTACAACAGTATATACAATACGCCATTTTGACTTCGACCTTCATTTTTCGTTTAAGAATGTGAGAAAAATAATCCTTCATTATGCATCAGTGTTGGATAGGAAAGTTACACCCGAGAGTGATTTTTTCCTATCAAACACCGATGCATAAGAAGAATTCTTCAATTATGCTTCTGGTTTTAGTGATAAAAATTGTTTCCTTTTTTTACAGGTGGTTCCAAGTCTGCAGCGATATTTTATACAAGGTGTGACGAGAAATTGTTTCCGGATTAAATTGGAATGTAATATACTTGCAAAAGAATGCTGGCAATATTTCAGTAATTACTGCACACCAATACCCATTCTTCAAATAATGATTATAAGAACCGTACCTTTCTGTGTGTTATTAATCCAGGCAGTTTTGATGTTAATAATTGCAAATTAATCCATACATTTTACACAATATACCCCTTGGGCGACGTTATCCACACATTTTTACACAATATACCCCTTGAGTGACATTATTAAAGAATAATACATAGATTGTACTTCACTTTGAGCTCAAAAATCATGTCTTTTAGATTGGGTCTCATATGATTGAGGGTTCCAAGGGTGAATTTCCAGGGAGTTCAGTCGACTATTTCGTGTATCATACTTATTAATATCAAAACAGAAATGTGGCCATTTTATGCAACATAACAAGCCCCTTTTAAACTCGAGCCTCATTTAGAAAAAGATTAAATATGGATTCACTCCTGTGGTCTTTCTCGAGTTGATCCACGAATTTCAAGAGGTCAGTAATTTAGCCTTTAACTCATATAAAACATATTTAATGACTGTATCAGCCGTAAGAAAGAATTAGTGGTGTCAAATTCCAGTGAGATAAACCCAAATCTTCTCTAAAACAATTAGTGGTGTCAAATTCCAGTGAGATAAACCCAAATCTTCTCTAAAACAATTAGCGGTGTCAAATTCCACTGAGACAAACCCAAATCTTCTATAAAACAATTAGCGGTGTTCAATTCCAGTGAGACAAACCCAAATCTTCTCTAAAACAATTAGTGGTGTCAAATTCCAGTGAGACAAACCCAAATCTTCTCTAAAACAAGAGACTGTATGCTTCATATTTAACAGATTTTCTTAAAACAGAGAAGTTCAAAATAATTGAAAAGGGGAAACCTTTTGTGTACCGGAAGCAGTGCAATAATAATAATAATAATAATAATAATAATAATAATAATAATAATAATAATGATAACACTATTATTGTTGTGATGATGATGATGATGACGATGATTATGATGATGATGATGATACTCATCTTTAAAATTTGTACACAGTAACAGAGCTGTTATCTGATCGCTAAATGTAACAATAATTCCATCCACTCAAGAGTACAAGGAACAACATGCAAATGTAACGTTCAATAAAAACATTTTTTTCAATAGAAAACTTATTTGACACCTGATGCTTACTTGCTTAAACAATTTCGTGTTCAGTCGAGTCGGTGGAACATAGAATTACAACAATTGTTTCGAAGCAAATTTAATCATTCACAACCCCTCTCATATGAACACCAGTGTATCCATAACAATAGAAATGTATTGTGTATGTACGATATCGGCCATACTTAAAGGGATCGGACCACTAATTCATTTCCCATAGAACTTAATGTTAATATATTATAAAATTAAAATAAATTCTTCACTAGCTTGGCATACAAACCACACATGGATCCATTCATTAAAGTTAGAGAAATATTTTTCAGCCTTAAAAATCAGATGCTTCGCAGCATGTTTTCGAGTCTCGTGATGCTATACAGGGGGGGGGGGGGATCCTTGGTCTGCACCTAATAACATAGCCTCGCACCAAGAGTACATATGCTATTTTTGTCAGTAGGAAATTAAATACAGGCTATCAAAATAAAAGTAAATATTTTTTGTCAGCTATAGTACATAGATTGAAGTTTGTGAAATTAATAATGGAACAAAATTGAACCCATTTATTACCCAATGGGCACATCTCAAAAGATTTAGTACTCTATTTTTTATTCCCCCCACCAGTAGACTGGTTCCCTGGCTGTAAAATAATTAGTGGTCCGATACCTAGATGTAGTGTGTATACACAATATTGGCCATACTTAAATGAACTGAATACACACAATATCGGACATACTTAATGTATTGTGTATACACAATATGAGCCATACTTAAATGTATTGTGTATATACAATATTGGACATACTTAATGTATTGTATATATACAGTATTTGCCATACTTAATGTATTGTGTATACACAATATCGGCCATACTTAATGTAATGTGTATATATATTATTGCCCATAGTTAAAAGCTATATACTAAAATTATCAAATCATAATGTCGATTTGTTACTAAGTGTGAGGCATGTAAAAAAAAAATGTTGCAAATAAATAACACTCAGCCAAGATAAAACGAGAAGAATGTGAAAATAAATTGTATTAAAGCGATTTTTTTTCTAAAATGACTGAGATTTTATAAATTTCCCGACCGGCTCATTGTGTGCATCTACTCTTCGTAAAAGTGTATCCATACTCCCAACCGGCTCATCGTGTACATCTACTCTTCGTAAAAGTGTATCCGTACTCCCAACCGGCTCATCGTGTACATCTACTCTTCGTAAAAGTGTGTCAGTACTCCCAACCGGCTCATCGTGTACATCTACTCTTCGTAAAAGTGTGTCAGTACTCCCAACCGGCTCATCGTGTACATCTACTCTTCGTAAAAGTGTATCCGTACTCCCGACCGGCTCATCGTGTACATCTACTCTTCGTAAAAGTGTGTCAGTACTCCCAACCGGCTCATCGTGTACATCTACTCTTCGTAAAAGTGTATCCGTACTCCCAACCGGCTCATCGTGTACATCTACTCTTCGTAAGAGTGTATCCGTACTCCCAACCGGTTTCAACTTAGAACCGCAGTGTCTCAGTTTTTAGCACGTCAGACTCTCGAAAAGAAGGTTGCGGGTTCGAATCCTTCCATCGGATTAGCCTGGGCACGGCACTTTACTATCTTTGACACTATATAACCTTCATGTTTTGCTGTGCCGTAAAACAAATAATCAATTATTACCCCAACACTTTTTGGTGACAAGATACGAATAACGTGATCCTATCTGTCCGTGCGTTTGAAATATTGCGCAACTCCTCCTACACGGTTCAAGATAAAGATTTCAAACCTTAGGAGATCATTTTGGTGATCTATATATGTGCACAACGATTTAAGAATTATGATGCAGCTCTTGGTGATGGGGGTAGGGGATGTATGGTTTTGCATAAATTTAAAATAGGACACAAATTATGAAACCATCCTGTCTGAGAATTGGTGTATATGTGATCACCGGCACATGCGTCAAGATATGAAAATGGGGTGTTAGAATGATATCCCCGAGTCATTCCTTGGGAACATACAGTTGTGGCCATTTGGAATACCTCAGAAACTATTGAAATCCTTACACAAATTGTCGAGGTGTGTGAGATAAATCTTGGGAGCGCGAGGATATGTGCTTGACAAAATTTATTATAGTTTCAATATCTGCTTTATCAACTTCAACTAATATTAATGTTACTATTACGACTACTAATATTACTACTACTACTACATGTATTTCATCTACTTGGATTGACATTTATTTTTGATCCCTATTAGCAAAACCATATGTTGTCCGTGTGCTGGGGAAATGTACTTCAAATAGCACGAAGTACACCAACGTTGCCTGTTCTTGAAATACAGAAATGAATTGTCAGGGTGTAAGTATTACTATTTTCTGAAAGTACGCTTATGAAATAGGTAAAATATCAACAACAAAAAAACTATTTATGAAGAAAAAAAAAACAGTTATCTGCTCTTTAAAAAACAAATAACGCTTAATTTCAGGTAATGAAACTAGACATGCAGAGTTACCAATCTTGTTTGAGTATACTCTCAAACCCAAAGCGACTCCCATGATTCCGATGTCAAAATAAAGAAATATATTGGCTATTTAAACCTACTACCCTATGACAGACATATTAAGTTATTTATAACAAGGACTACCAGTGGGCAAAATCAGGGGAATACCTTTCCTTTCCATTTTAAACCCTGTGCAAAATTACGAAACTCCGAAGCGGAATCTGAACCACCGCTGCTCCGGAATAAACGTGTACCAGTATTTATTTGTAGTAGTAGTAGTTTACTTTCTCTGCATTGTAAGAGTTGCAGAGCAAACAACTTTGCCCTGTTCATTGACAACGCTGCTCCATAACCAGAGAGAGGAACCTCAGTGGTTAAGACGTTGGACTCGTGACCAGCAGGATCTGGGTTTGATGCCCACCATCTGATTAACCCAGAGAAGCTACCGTTGTGTTCCTTTCGGCAAGGCACTTTACTCTATTTGCCCCGGCATTGCATAACTTTTACAGTGTTGCTGTGCCGTAAAACGTCAAAACACCAACCAAACCACACTCTTACTCCGTATCACAATGAACAAATAATTGTTGTTACACAAACACACACATACGCAAACACAAACACTCCATATAATTTGCTTACAGCCTTTAATTTTCAGTTGACTTAATTGTGGGTACATAGTTTCTTCACTTCACAGGTATCATTGGAAATTTAAATTAGTCTCTCCTTTTATTCTGGTGAATGTGTCAGAACAGGCATGTCATTTGCTAAAATCTAAGATATTTCTTCTGGGTTCTTTTAGTGCACAAACATGCATAAACCAGATTGGTAATTCATAGTGGATTTACACCTCTAATTTAGTTAAATGTCACCACTGTTATATTTTATTCTGTACTTGCTTAGCTGGCAATAGACTCATATTTTATTGTCAAAACCGCAAATTGTGAATTAGCCCAAAGTTCCAGAACTAAGAAAATATTTCTTGGCTCGAATTTCTTTTTTCGTAATTTGGGATGGGATTAGCCTTTTGCATAAACATCCGGAATATCTTATCATCCCCTATTCTTTCTAAATTTAATTTGAATGGCGTGTCTATTTATATCTATTGATATATTCTTCACACTTTAAACCCTCTTTTGTGTCAAGACGGTGTTTTATATGGCTAAAATCTGTCAGTATGTTCGACTGTGACTGTCAAATGTCTTCCAAGATTTTTTCACCGTCTCTCATCATTTAAATTCAGTGTCCTCTATATGTATGCAAGACCAACGTATGATACAGTAAAACTCTGATTATCCAGACCCTTAGGAAGACAATGATTCTGTACAGAAATGTTATCGTCTGGATAATTATTGGTCATTAATAAACAATTTTCATGTGACGTGGTGGGAGTCCGTACGAGCGAACAATCCGAACAATTGGTGTCTGGATTATCGCCATTCTACTGTACTAAAGTAATAGATACGGAGAAGTCGAAATCGTAAATATAGCTCCATTTTGCGATTGGGGAAAAAAAAATCCATAGAGATATGGTCAAAATATGGTAAATTAATAAATCAATTACAATGTCTACTTCTTAATACCCCACGTTGTGTTTTGTGCGTCACTGCTCAGTTTTGCCGACAACAGAAACAATATCTCCTTTTGCTCTAAAGTTTTCCATGTATTGTAGTCTATGATATTCCAATATCAGCCCTTGAAGTAAAGATTTTATATTTTACTTAAGACCTGGAGTGAAGTTTGATGTCCACGACGGGTTTTATATGAATGTTCTCCATACCAGTCGGAATATCGTTTGTCTTTTTTGATACGTAATCCTTTTTCCAGTTACGGTTCCGTCCGCCCGTCCTCCTACCCCCGATCCGCCCTGTATATAATGAAAAATGAAAGAAAAGCTGTGGATCATAGATTATGTGGCATCTGCTAATTTCTTTTTCTATGGGGTGGCTCATTTGATTAAGCAGAACGAATAGTTTTTGTTTTGTTTTTGTTGCCTTTCACGGTACTTTTGACATTTTATTGGCTATATCATGCTGAGGAAATAGGAGCTAAGTGCCTTCCCAGGGACACACCTAGTCATCTGACCCAGACTGGCCTGGGCGGATATCGAACCCGCGACCCATATATTACGAGTCTGACGCTCTACCAACGGCTCCGTAGAATTAATAGGTTATTGCAGACTAATTTTATGAAATGTACACTTCATTTTCAATATGATCAGTTTGTGTGTCTGTCTTTTCATTATACCATATCCCCCACCCCTATCCCCGCATTCTCTCACTCATATTGCATGTAAAATTGGCCATAATGTCCAGTCGACTCACAACTGGTGACATTAAACATTCACTTTTACCTGGCCCGATTTGAAACTCGTCGGATATTGGAAAAGGGTTGAATACAGAACATTGGAAAAGGGTTGAATACACACGATTCACCCGAGTTGAATAAACTCTACACCAATCAGTGTCGTGTTTTTGAAAGCCACGAACATCAGATTAGAGCTATTATAGATAGTAAATTAACGGTACCTAAAATTGTTAGAATATAAGCTAAACAAAGTTAGCGGACAGTTTGAATAAACATTACTGAATATGGATTTGAAGAGAATACTTGACATTATCTGGGATCCTCAAAAAAATATTGACTTCATTAAAAAGGCAGAAAACTAAACAAGAGAAAATATCCCTGAAAGTGTATAATCAATGGCTCTTACACATTAGATGTATGCGTATCGTCAGTCTTTTATCCCGATCAATCCGAATACCTTTGGGGTTTAATTTCTACCAAACAACCCTTTTGTACTATATAATGACCAATTTGACCAGTTTGTTGCACCAATGATCTGAGCAGTAAATGCAAAAATTCATATAAGACAGCAGATTATTCAAGTAACAAATCGAGTCATACTTTCACTATACTTTTGTAAACCGCTACACCCTTTACAATATAAAAAAATTAGTTTAGAAAGCTTGCAGTTCTAACAAGATTTTACCTCCCCTTGATAGGCTGAAGTTTTTACCACATCTGTACAGAAAATATAGTCCCAGGGACTGACCACATCTGTACAGAAAATATAGTCCCAGGGACTTACCACATCTGTATAGAAAATATAGTCTCAGGGACTTACCACATCTGTATAGAAAATATAGTCCCAGGGACTGACCACATCTGTACAGAAAATATAGTCTCAGGGACTTACCACATCTGTATAGAAAATATAGTCTCAGGGACTTACCACATCTGTACAGAAAATATAGTCCCAGGGACTTACCACATCTGTATAGAAAATATAGTCCCAGGGACTGACCACATCTGTACAGAAAATATAGTCCCAGGGACTGACCACATCTGTACAGAAAATCTAGTCTCAGGGACTTACCACATCTGTACAGAAAATATAGTCTCAGGGACTTACCACATCTGTACAGAAAATATAGTCCCAGGGACTTACCACATCTGTATAGAAAATATAGTCTCAGGGACTTACCACATCTGTATAGAAAATATAGTCCCAGGGACTTACCACATCTGTATAGAAAATATAGTCCCAGGGACTGACCACATCCGTACAGAAAATATAGTCTCAGGGACTTACCACATCTGTATAGAAAATATAGTCTCAGGGACTTACCACATCTGTATAGAAAATATAGTCCCAGGGACTTACCACATCTGTATAGAAAATATAGTCCCAGGGACTTACCACATCTGTACAGAAAATATAGTCCCAGGGACTTACCACATCTGTACAGAAAATATAGTCCCAGGGACTTACCACATCTGTACAGAAAATATAGTTCCGGGGACTTACGTTACGGGATAACTAGGGCCGTCGTAAGGGGTGGGCGATACGGCCGACCGACCGGGGCGCTAAGTCCGGGGGGCGCCGTTTCGCGGAGTTTGCGGTATTTTTTTTCGAATGGGGGGCGTAAAAAGGCGACGCTCGCTCGGGGCGCCGTTTCGTCCAGCGCAAACTTGCGACGGCTCTGGGGATAACTATATAGGTCCCTGACAGTTCAAATATAAGACTGTGATTTTCATGATTTAACGGACACTTAGTTACATAATTTTAATATGCATGATAATAACTATTACTGAAAATGACTGTTCATTATACATGTATTTTTCGTACATTCTAATTAAATGACTGTTCATTGTACGTGTATTTTTCACACATTCTAATTAAACGACTGTTCATTGTACGTGTATTTTTCACACATTCTAATTAAACGGCTGTTCATTGTACATGTATTTTTCACACATTCTAATTAAATGACTGTTAATTGTACGTGTATTTTTCACACATTCTAATTAAATGACTGTTCATTGTACGTGTATTTTTCACACATTCTAATTAAACGACTGTTCATTGTACATGTATTTTTCACACATTCTAATTAACTTAATTTATACATTACTATGGACCATTATAATGTCGTCTACTCTGTTACATGTAATCAATAAATTTGTAATAAAGTGATAAACTCAATAATTTTGAGTCGTGTTACTTTTGGGGTTTTTTTGAATGCTGAAGTTATGTACTTAATTGAAAATCTAACTATTATGTAATACATGTGTTGACAGTTAGATGATTGCATACTGTCCTGCTAAAGTAGATTTAATCAACACTTGGTATGGACAATACAATGGATACTGTATAAGCATGACACAATAATAAAAACGCATGGCGTGTTTGTCTTTCAAGCATGGGGCTGCTTATTGTAACAGTGATTACAATAAACACGTGACGGTGCTAATTCCCCTGCAAACTTATCTTCACAGCCATACCGGTTTTAACAACGCTAATTAATCTTTACTTTGTACATTGGGACCGGATATCAATATTGATTACATGTAACAGAGTAGACGACATTATAATGGTTAATACACATATAAACTATGGATGAAAAAGCATCTATTGATCTATACCATAGACCCGTCTAAACAAGTACAAGTCTGGAAAAGTTTCACATGCGTGTGGTGTTCCTTTATTTCCCCCGGTGTTGCATAAACAGTCAGTATAATTGGTTCATTCGTCGTTCTCAGGTTTATACACTGGTGACTGAGGAATACGGAGTTTTGTCCACGTAAGTGAACTAGACTTATTTCGTTGGTATAAAAATAATTTAAACATTACTTGCAACAATTAATTAATTGTACACTTCCGCTGCCTTCACTTTTTCAATAATGCGTACATTTGCTCCATAACAATAAGTAGCTATTTAAATTTACATTGCAACTACCTTTATCTATAAAGTTCAAGATTCAAATAAAAAATGTATACTTTCATTTTCTCGTGCAAGCTCATGCAAGTTAGATATATCAAAAGCTGATTTACATTGACGCTCATTTTGAACGCATCCTGGTGTCATAGGTTATTGGAAAAGGAGTACCTTCAGAAACCCACTAACCAAGAAAAGCGAGCTAATAGTCTGTGCACATTGCGACATTTAGACATAGACAAATTTTATTTAGAGTCGGAAATTGTATTACACAATATTAAACGTGAGCTCCATTTTAACGACTGTAAACAAACATATAAAAATTTACTTCAACAATCTGACATACATACAATCATTCATGCATTTTTTTTCTAGTTATAAAATTATGTTTCTACGCTAAAAATGCATACCTCTGCCCACATTTACAATCTCTATTTTAATAATCAATGCAGAAAAATCACTTTGCATTAATAGATTCTACTCTACAAGTACATGCAGTGTAAAAATACACAAGCGTATGGCTGGCCAATACACACTTAAGACAATAGCTACCCCCCCCCCCCCCCCCCGCCCCATTTATAATTTCTTTTCAAAAATGTAATGCAAAGAAATCAATTTACATGAATGGAATATACTCTGCACTAACATGCAGTGTGAATATACACTGGCCAAAACAATGGCTGGCCAATACACCCTTAAGATACCATTTTACATGCATACCGATTTTAAATATACAAGGACAACCACAAGAATATGCAAAACATACAGAAAACACACATATACGATAAGTGTTAATGCATCATAAGCATATAACTATTAAATGTATCATCTAACAGGGAGGAAAATCCATCCAAAACCATGTGTAAACGACACAAGCCAACATTTAGGGCAATCAAAAGCTACAGGCATATATACAAGACTAGAAACTAAGACATCTAACATGCCGCCGATTTTTGTAGTGGCAGTAACCTACTTATTTGTGTTTACGTATGGAGTATTTACACATAAGCTTCCAGACCAGGTCTTTAATAGGAATTTAAAATTGATAAAATCTGAGGTTGTTCGAAAATTATCAGGGAGACAATTTCATAGTTTATCTGCCACATACCTTAAAGATTGTAGCCCATTCCTGGATGTTCTTACTTTTGGAATCACAACAGTGTTTACATACTTAAAAATGTAAGAAGATTGCTTTTTTTTTTTTTTGGGGGGGGGGGGGGTAAAATCTACCAGGTCATTTAAGTATGTTGGACAGATCTTGTTTAAAAATTTGTTTACTTCAAGTGCCATGACCTTCATCCTTCGGATGTGGAGAGTTGATACATTTGCCAAATCCAAGAATTCAGAGTAAGGTTTCTTGAAGTCATTAAAGACAAATCTCAGAGCTCTTTCGTGGAGTTTTTAAGTTTGTTCATATTAGTGATACTGTTGAAATGCCAGGTTATGGGACAGTAGTAGAAGTTTGCCATGATAAATGAGTGGTATACGGCTAGTCTTCCTTGAGTTGTAAGATATTTCCAATTTGTTTGAGCACATTTAATTGTTTATGTGCTTTTTTTTAAATTTCAATGATCTGCTGATTAAAGTTTAGTATAAAGTCAAAAGTGACTCCACGTAGTGTTACCGAGTCTCCGCAAGATATATTAGTCTCGCTGGAGGAGAAAGTCTCAAGCGGTTCGTTAGTTTTCTTTCCAAGTGCAATAGCTTGGAACTTATCAGGGTTTGCATTCATTTCATTGTTGGTAAACCACCTAATCAAAATTGTGCACTCCAGTTCCAACGTAGATTTCATAATATTAAAGTCGTGATGGGCGTAGGCAAGAGTGTTGTCATCGGCATAGTTGCATAGATTAGAATCATTTATGAAAAAGAAGATATAATTAATAAAGATATTAATAGTATGGGTCCGACAATTGATCCCTGGGATACCCCTTTATAAATATTTGCCCATGAACTAGTTGAGTTTCCTATCTTGACACATTGTCGTGTGTTTGAGAGGTAATCTGCCAAAGTATTTACTGCCGAATCTGAAAGTCCATATGCTTCCAGTTTCTGGAGGAGTTTGTTGGGTAAACAGTCCAATGCTTTTGATAAATCCATCAAAATAGCTGCAGTATATTTGTTTTGATCTAGGGCTAAGCGGAAGTCTTCTGATAGTCGAATTAGTGTAATTTGACAGCTGAAACCCTTTCTTAAAGCAGAAATGTACGGGTGTAATATATTGTCAAAGTAATTAGTGATTTTGTCGCTGATAGCTCGTTCAAAGAGTTTCAATATAGTTGGGAGAATACCGAGAGCACAATAGTTTTGTTCATCAAGTGGATCGTTTTTCTTATATATCGGGACCACCTTGGCTACCTTGATTCTGGTTGAGAAAACGTTCTGGTCAAGGCTGTATTTTATGGGTTTGGTTATAGGTCCAGTCAATGATTGAATTCCAAGTTTTAATAGTTTGGGTGAAATAAGATCCATCCCAGATGCATTTTTAATGCTGATATTTGATACGGCTTCAACTGTAACGTCTTCAGTGACACGAGAGAAATCGATAGCCTGTATGATTGGATGTTCATAGTAGGTTTGGTGGTTATTGCGTATGTCTTTAGCAACATTAATGAAGAAATCATTGAAAACCTCTGCTACACAGCCCTGATCAGAGAAAAGCTCATCATTCTGCTGTTGGATAATTGAGTTCCATGATAAAACACCTTTTTATTTACCAGGAAGGGTTGGCTAGAAATCCTCACTTTTTGTTCCGCCTGAGTAACATTCGTAAAAGTAAACTTTTATGGCTTTACGTCTGAGTTTGGTCAAGTTCCTTTGGTTTTTGTTTTTTTATAGTTATTCCAGTTTGTGGATCTTCTAGATCTCTGGTATTGCTTTCTTTGTCTTTTTTTTCTTTTTGTTTAAGAGGAGCATATTCCTCAATCACAATAGTGAGTAATTGCTTAAAGGTCCAGTAGACATCTTCGGAATCATCACATATATAAACTACATGAAAAGGTGTAGACCGTAGGATGGCTTTGAAATTCTCCTGATGTAAATCCTTAAAACTGCGGTATGTAAATTTACTGTGGATTGTTGTTGGTACTCTTCCTCTGTCATTTGCATTTAGAGAAGTGCAGTAAAAGGATTTGCTCCCCAATGTTATCATAAACTAAGTATACTTGAAATCTGATTTTCCTTTCACCAGTAAATCTTTTTTTTTTCGTATCTCCATGGTCCTTTACATGAAGTGACTTTACAATTTTTTTTTTATTTTACTTTCGGTTGGGAGAGTATATTTTCTTCTGTAAGTAAGTTATCGTATTTAGACTTCTTATCTCAATTTATAATGATATGCCTTTGACAATGACATTTGTTAGCAAGTTATAAATTACTAAACCTTGTATTCTTGTGTTTAAGTTATCTTAAGTAGATATATAATTCACATTCTAGTGTATTAGTATATTGTAACATTCACACTGTTAATTACAATAAGAATTTCGTCCCTGTTATTGTATCAAATAAATGTTTATTTAATCAATAGCTTACTTAAAAAATAATACACCATCAAATGTCTTATATCTATCTACTCTAAATCATTAGAGCAATGAGTCTGTAAACGCAGCAGTTGAGTGCTGAGCGGAGGGCAGCGAAATGTTTAAAGCAGTGAACCGAACACAAAATAATTACTGATGTTACTGATATGGTTGGCATCAAGAACAAATAATATATGAAGTCTTGGATAAACATCCACCGCTCAACAAAAAAAAGAGAGAGAGAGAGAGAGCAAAGCATCCGAAAATGCCATAGTTGTGGATTAAGGATGTAAATATCGCGATCACAATCAGTGATAACAAAAATATAAAAACTAAACTATCCACAAAAATTATGAGGAATACTGTAATTAATCTTACTGGAAAAGCAACGAATCAGTTCTACAACAGTATCACAGACTAATGTACCACAAATGAGTTCTGGAAATATTTCTGACGTATTGTATCGAATTCAAAAGTATTAAACCGTATTCTTGTAACAGTAAAAGAAATAACAGATAGGAAAGAAATAGGAAACAATCCTAAAAATGCTATAATTAAGAAACTCTGCGATTTTATATCTATCATATTTCCAGAAATATTCTCTTTTGCGTTTTTTTTTTTTTTTTTTTTTTTGTAACGACATTTTGAACATATTATTGTATATCATGCCGAGAAAATTAGAGCTAAGTGTCTTTCCCAAGGACACACCGATGCAGCCAACCCGGGCTATCCTGGTCAGGTATAGAACCCTCGACACCTCGATTACGAGTCCGACGCTCTACCAACTGAGCCTCTGCGGCTCCCCTAAAAATCAAAGTTTGAAATTCCACCCATCCAAAATTCAGCTGTTTTTTTTTTATTTCTGAATTCCACTGATCATAAAAATATATTGGCTTAGATAGACTCATAACACAATTTTTTCAAATTGATGCTGACCATATCCATAGACGCCAAAACCAAGAAGATTTTATTTCACAAATATTTCAGGTTACCTTACTTTGATTATTGTTTTAATACCTCGGGAGATTATTTATCTTATCTTGTGAAATATATTGGACGCCTGCAAATGAATGTGCCCTAGAACTCTTTTAGTTTGAAAAATATTCAGCACCCAATGAGACTTTATTTGAAAATCTTAAATCGTTACATTTAGAGATAAAGTAAACTACAATGCTTCTGTCCTCTTTTACAATGTTCAAAACAACATGGTACCAGATTACCTGAATTCTTTTACTCCAGTCTTCGAAGTTCATAACCGAATCACGCGCTCCTCTACTAAGTATCCTAAAATACAAGACTCCAATGTTTAAAAGAAGTTTTACGTGTAATGGTGTTTTGATATACAATAGGTAATCTAATGATATTGAAACATGTAATGGTGTTTTGATATGGAATATGTAACCTAATGATATTAAACAATGTAAAACACTTGCTGATTTTTAACACAAGTGTACAACATTACTTTGTAACCCAATTATATTATATGCTTAAGTGTAAAATATAGACAAATATTCATGAAATAATTTTCATATTTTGTCATTTCTATATTTTCACATGTGAAAAATATATTCTTATATTTTCACATATGAAAATACAAGATTTCCCATCATGCCATGCACTGTTTGATTGTTTGTGCCTACGGAAGTTATACCTGCAGCAAGAAAAACAACCATTTTGTGAGCTAGAACAAATAAATGGAAACTGCATTACCTTTCAGACATGGAAATTATTTTTTGCTGATGAATTTTGACTCGACGCCGTTCTCGTCTCTATGAAGTTATTTCCACTTACCACCTTGACAACAATGATAAACCAGCTGTGTGATGCATTGCTGAATAGGACTTACTTTGAGATAAAACTAGAGTAAAATAATGTAAAAAATGTCACAAATGTAATTTACGGCAGGAGATTATGTCATCCTAATCCTGCTGCTCTCTTAAGTTGCATATATCAGTGAAAATGAGGTGAATGTAGGAAAAGGGGGACGGGGTGGTGTACTGAAAAGTGAGTTTAATCATCTACACTTCGATTCAAGAGCAAGTTGGGTATATAATAAAAGAAAATTTTCTTTTCCTGCCTATAAACCGGATATATTTCATCTTGTGGTACAAAAAACGATATATATTTAACTCGTAACTTCGCCACTCGTTAAAATATCTTTTTTTTTTTTTTTTTTTTTTTTTTAACACACGATGAAATATATTCGGTATTTAAGCAGGGAAAGAAAATATCCTCTATGTAGTTTGTTACGACCTTGCCGCCTCTTATTGTCTCCAGCCTTTCATAATTCTATTCTTATGAAGTTCGTGTATTGTATTGCACATAACGTAAATACCGCATATTTAAACAATTTCGACACTGTGGGAAACGAGCAATGTTCTCTACGATGTATGGAGAATAAATAAAATCTATTCTTCTTCTTCTTCTTCTTCTTATTATTATTATTATTATTATTATTATTATTATTATTTTTATTATTAGTAGTAGTAGTAGTATTATTACACATCAATAATGACACAAAGCTATAATATTATAAATCTAACATTGTTGGAGAGGTGATAGAAATGGTTCATGAGTTTACCAACAGAGCAACTAGGTCAGTATCAACAGATAATGTGTAATTTGTTTGTAAGTAAGGATGGGATAAAAGTTGGATCAAAGCTAGTTCTGTTGCGTATAAAAACATACAATAGAATACAAGTCTTTATTTGCTGATTTCAAGCATAGAAAATATATATTGTAATGTTTAAGAAAAAATTCATATTTACAAATTACATTTAATGATAACGACCTTGAAATAGGCAGCAACAGCTTTAAAAGTAAGATGGTCCAAACTGTACAGTAAGAAGAAAGAAGAAATTATGTATTTGATGTTGGTAAATAAAGAAATTATGTATTTGATGTTGGTAAATATACAAATTATGTATTTGATGTTGGTAAATATACAAATTATGTATTTGATGTTGGTAAATATACAAATTCGAATTTGGCTAAATTTACAGTCATTTTTTAAGACCTCGTAAACTATATGCAGTCAATCTAAAACGATTAAAAAAACAGAGATAGAATTTATAGAAAATCTTTAAATGAAGTATGAAGTAGATGTTTGAGATTAATCCATTTAAATGAAGTAGATGTTTTTGATTAAACCATTTAAATGAAGTATGAAGCAGATGTTTGAGATTAAACCATTTAAATGGAGTATGAAGATGTTTTAGATTATTCCATTTAAATGAAGTAGATGTTTGAGATTAAACCATTTAAATGGAGTATGAAGTAGATGTTTAGATTAATCCATTTAAATGAATTATGAAGTAGATGTTTGAGATTAAATCATTTAACTGGAGTATGAAGTAGATGTTTTAGTTTAATCCATTTAAATGAAGTATGAAGTAGATGTTTGAGATTAAACCATTTAAATGAAGTATGAAGTAACGTTTAGGTTAAACCATTTAAAAGAAGTAGATGTTTGAGATTAAACCATTTAAATGGTGTATGAAGTAACCGATTTAGATTAAACCATTTAAATGAAGCATGAAGTAACTTTTGTAGATTAAAACATTTAAAAGAAGTAGATGTTTGAGATTAAACTATTTAAATGGTGTATGAAGTAACTGATTTAGATTAAACCATTTAAATGAAGTATGAAGTAAAAGTTGGAGATAAAACCATTTAAATGAAGTATGAAGTAGATGTTTTAGATTAAACCATTTAAATGGCAGTATCTGACATAAAACATGAAATTATTCATATATTTGAAAGGATTCAAGAAACGTTGCAAATTGCTGAAAAGAAAAGTAACCGTTGTAGATGGATTTTTTATAACACCTAAGGACAATTTATCAAGCATAAATTATTCTCTGGATGTTTATTAAACATTTAAAATGACTGGCTAAGAACTATATCTAAGAAACATTTACTGCCATCCTGAATATCCACTTGCTTACTCAAATATAAATTATTTGTGGGAACAAATTAAAATGGGCGAAAACAAAATAAAATATAAAGAATTGAAAGAACGGTTAATTGAGCAATCTAACCAAACATGTCACAAGGAAGCGAGAACATAAAAATCCGCATACATTGGTCTATCTTAGTCACATGGATGACAGTAACAGGCAGACATAATTTACATGAAAGCACATTAAAATTACAACAGTGGATACAAGTACGTTTTGACATTGATAGAAATACAACAGTGGATACAAGTACTTTTTGACAGTGATCAAAATACAACAGTGGATACAAATACTTTTTTTACAGTGATAGAAATACAACAGTGGATACAAGTACTTTTTGACAGTGATAAAAATACAACAGTGGATATAAGTACTTTTTGACAGTGATAGAAATACAACAGTGGATACAAGTACTTTTTGACAGTGATAAAACTACAACAGTGGATACAAGTACTGTCTGACAGTGATAGAAATACAACAGTGGATACAAGTACTTTTTGACAGTGATAGAAATACAAAAGTGGATACAAGTACTTTTTGACAGTGATAGAAATACAACAGTGGATACAAGTACTTTTTGACAGTGATAGATGCCCTTTCGAAATACTCTTAGTTTGCAAAGTGAAAACACAAAAGGGAGATGATACACACGATGCTTTTAGGGAAATTTTTCAAGAGAGGAAGAAAGAAAAGTTTGTTCGATAAATGAAAATAATTTAGCAACCAAAATTTAAGGTTTTGCTGGAAAAGGTAACCAATTATTATTTTTCAACTTACTCAGACCAAAAAGGCATCCGAAGTGGAAAGGTTTAACATTACTCTAAAGACTAGAATGTGTAGGTATTTCATTCAAATGAAACCAGAAAACGTGTTGATGTTTTACCATGGTTACAATAGCACTAATCATAAATCATAGCTTGGGTACAGTCATCGATATATGCTCTTTTCTTTTTATTCGCCCCGCTGATAATCCGTCGAAAATAGATTATCATTAATTAATGGCACCCTACTGAGATTGTGGCGGGATCGATGCCTGGGGACATGCAATATGTTTTCCGTGATGATTAATCCTATTAATAGTCAATTTACCCATGATGTTGACCTTATCCAAAATGAGTCAAGGACGCGGTCTATTTCGGGACAACTTGATCAGAGTTATCGAACATGAAATTAGCTCATTGAATCTGAGGGGTAACGCAGAGGGCGCTTCGCTCAGTTGTTTTTTGCAGGTGCACAGGCCGTCATTCTGGAGAACTTAAACGGACTGTAACACATGTTACATAGATCAATATATATCAGTCACGTCAAAAAGAAAACAAAGAGGAAAGCAAATCAAAAGTATAGGTAAACTTATTCGATCACCAGTAAACAATCACATTTGGAACACCAGAATATCAAAATATAACGAAAAGAGACCGTCCTATTGTTACCAAGGAAATATTTGGAATCAGGCTTGTAATCTTACGTGATCCATTTGTTTACGAATTGGAAGATTTAAATGGATGGAGTATAGAGTAGAACATGAGTTATCTCTGTATGACAAGTAAGATGACATATACAAAGTTGATTACAGTTTTTTTTAAATGGATGAACCGCAAACAGTCTGTACTGGTGAAAGGAAAAAGACATGATGAGTCATTTAACAGTTGGGAACCTCCTGCAAATAGTTTGCCACTGAAATAAATGATGTGTCTATGAAACATCTCTCTCCAGAGTCGATGTACAAAAAGTATAGCTCTCCTGCAGAGAGGAAGGAAGCACAACGTATAGACAGAAGTATTCACGGATATGAAATAGTTGATTTTTTTGTAACAATAACGAGTTTCGAGATTGTGGCAGATGTGCAAAAACAGCACATTAGAAAAAATGCGAATTTGTAATATTTAGCAAATCAGAGTAAGAAAAAATATGCAAAAAACATTCCAGGTAAGCAATAAAGTAGAACACATAAAAACGGGATAAGGTGACTGCAATGAAGACAAAGTTTAGACAGCGTAAAATGACATCACTGAGGAAATAGAATGGGATAGCATTCAAAATTATGATGTTGATTACAACTGCATCTACAAAACCTATACACATATACAACGTTAAAGACTAGACTATTTTAACAAAGTAAGGGGTATTGACAATCACAATTTATTAGATTATTTAAACTTCTCTCAAATATTTAACACAGAAGATGTAAAAGTTACACAATCGACTATACTTTTTCCCAGATAAGATTTTTACCATGTACAATTTTAACACGTCCGTCAAACTTGCAATGAAAAATAATTCCCACAAAATTAGTCAAAATCAGTTGATTTGGAAACTTCTTTTGCATCATTTGGATGAAGTAAAATTCAGTACATAAGTCACGGTGTGTAGATTAAGAGATTTTGAAGATACAGTCTTCGCAGATTTTTTATTTGGATTTAGTTTTATCTCAGATTAAGTTTCACACATGAATTACACAATGCAACAGAGAGAAATTGATAGAGGAAATGGAAAAATAAAATACAAAATACCAGAAATGCAAATATTTGTAAAAGAAACGAGATCAACCGGTAATACGGTGGAAGAAATGAAAAGATTAGAGAGAAAAATTATATGAATGTGCAAAATAGCAAAAACAAAGCCTCAGTGTATTTGCAAAAGAAAAGCTAATTTCACATTAATCGTCCCAGACGCGAGGTATTCCGGCATAATGACGAGCCAAAGGAGACGTCCAACAAAGGTAGAATTTGATCACACTTAAATGTAATAAAATAATACCAGGCAATGCTGCTGCTGCTTTCGTTGCTAACTCAACCTAAAAACTGCTCATGATCGAGAACTGCCAGCACTTATTCCCCTCAACCACCCCTACTAAATCCTTTCCAACAAAGCAAATCGTGATATTATTATCTATAGTTAATTGTTCTACCGCATAATCACTTAAGTCTGTACACATTACATTCTTACAGCACCTTCCATGCAAAGAAAGCTGTATAGTCGTAAAAAAAAAATTCACTGTGATTAAGCACTACCTATTTAAAACATTACTTGAAATTACTAGCAGACGATATTCAGTTATTAGACGGAGAAAGGCCCAGGAATGTATCAAATTACTAATATCTCACGTGACTGTGAAAACACGGCAGTAGCGCTTTGGTTGTGTTTAAATTATCGATTTTTATTGACGGGCTATCCGTATATTTTAGTTTGTTTACGCTAGTGATTTAGAGTAAATTGAATAAGTCAATTGACAGTGTATCTTTTTGTTGTAAGTCATTAATGAAATTAATATTAATTTATTGAATAAAAATGCGAAGACTATTGAAATTAACAATGTTACTTGGAAATTTAACTAATGCACTAGAATGCCCTATTTACTGACCTGTGATTGTAAATAATATCGTATTGAACAGAAATTATTTTTTTATTTATTTATTTACTTGCATGTATGTATGTTTATATTATCTCAGTTGTCCAGACAAACAAAACGAGTACATCTTAAAACGTTAATTATACAGGAGTAGTTTGCCACCATAACTAAGATTTAAACATATCTTAATATTTCTTTGAATCATTTGTGCATGTTAAACACTGGAACACATCTTAAGATTCCTTTGGATGATTAGTGCATGTAAAATACTGAAACATAATCTGTATTAATAAGAATCCTAATTGTCATTATGAAGTAAAGTTTTGATTCCACAGTTCTGAATGATATAATCTGTCATATGTAACAGTGTGTGATTATTCTTTAATGATTTTTTTCATGAAAGTATCGTCGGTTAACAATTGAAACCTATTATTGGAGACAAAGAGACAAACAGACAGAAAGACAGACAGACAAATAACATGTGCTCTTCCTAGTTTCAATATATAGGGTGAAAGTCTCTGTAACCATTTATTCTGGAAGGATTAATCCATTCGTTTGGCACTTGATATGCTCTAATCTGAGTCATTGTAAGAGAATGGCGTGTTTATTCATCCTATTTCCAAAAGTCTCTGTAAAAATGTATCACGGAACAAATAATCCATTCGTTTGGTACGTGACATCCTCTAAATTGAGTCATTGTAAAAGAATTACATATTTATTTTTCAACATACTTCATTTAAATATATTTTATTCAAATTCACGTCTGTTTATGTTCCTGATAACTGCACTTGCTCTTATGCCAGATGAGGTGCGGCATTTACATTTCGGCATTTGCATTTACGTTTCGGCGGGTACAATCAGACCCTCGACATTTCCCTATACCCTCTTCGTACATGATGTCATCAGCGGCCATATTGGATTACAGCTGATTAATTTTACTTTGCTTTTTTAGGGGTGTATAACAATGGAAGCTAATTTTTACTCAGTATAACATCATAAAATCTACATCAATAGAACAATATCATAAAATCTACATCAATAGAAAATATCATAAAATCTACATTAATAAAAAAATATCGGTATCTTTCCTATTAATTTGTATGTTGAATGTGTCTCTATGACTTGTTAAAAATGTCAGTCTTTCGTTTTGTTAGGACCAGCTTCTAGCTTGTACTCCATACAGGCATTTATAACGACTATGACCATCAATCACTAAATCTTGATAAGGATATTAATCTCTTGAATTTATCAAAACAAACCTTTCCGCGATATTATTCATAGCGTAGTCTACAATGCAAAACAAAGATTAACTGACACATCTTGCGTTCATATTTCAACCGATGAGCATAATTATGTTTTATGCAGTAGAATTTAACTTGTGCGTGCCAATCAATCAATACCTCGCCCAAACAAAATGGAATTGAAAAGCATTTAAGGGCTATATAAATAAAAGGAAGTAGATAGGGACCTTTGAAGATTAAGGAGGATTGGTCGACAAGAGGATATGAAATATGATTTAGAAGTGGAAAAAGAAAGCAATAAATATAGAAATGAGTAAATAAAGAAACTGATTTACGTAACTGTTTAATTGTCAATTAGGAGATAATGCGCAAACTAATGTAGACAGAAACTTTTAGGTAGATGAAATATTTGTAAACATGATAAAAAAATAAAAAATCTCAGAAGTAACTTAAAAAGTAACAAGTGCGAAAAAGCAAGAAATAGAACAGGTGGATGAAGGTTACTATGGATAAGATTTCACCTGAAATAAAATTACTCACTAAGTATGTACTCTTTCTCACTCTTTCTCACTCTTTCTCTCTCTTTGTCTCACGCACAAACACTCACATACACAGACACTCGCACACACCATAAAACTGGCAGAAAACCCTTGTGTGAAAACTGAATGTCAGACCGTCAACACAGGTTAAATAAACCCTCAACAACTGACGTTGAATAGATCCCGTTTCAATAATAACATTTTCAATGAGTCACAAATTCCGGGTTATAAAAGCCGCCTGAAGTCATTTTTCAAGGTAGGAATACAAGAGGTACACAAAGCAAGCATTATTCTTAATCGTTATCTTTGATCATAGCTTTTAACAACCACACAAGACCGCATTATGTTCAAAGTTGGACAGATCAAATAATAGCTATAAAAGTATGGGTACATGTACCCGAGTGTACATGTCGTCATGAACTTAAAACATTTAGCCTATGCGTATCGTCGTCTACCGATTGACTGGAAAAGATACTAAGCCTTTTTTTGGGAATAATATAGACAGGGATTCAAAATTTAATTATATGCCTTGACGAGCGACTCTCGTTGAAATTGTTCGAATACTTTGACGACTTGTTCATTAATAGACTGTACACAAAATTATTGCTAAGGTTTTAATGAGTAGAAAATCTATTAGTGCAGCATGTAAACTAGATTTTTCGTACATGTTGCATCACACTATATAAATTACGAACAGAAGATTAACAGCTTTACAGAATGTAAATGTTGATTTTTTTTCTTTGTCTTGATTTTAACTTGTTTAGGAACACTACAGTCTTGCATGCTGTAGCGGCGCGAGGGTTCGATGCGCCCGAGGGCAATGTTCTTTAGTGGCGCCCCTACTTTGCTACAGAAAATAGTTTTTATGCCAGTTGCCAACCGCCCACCCAACCCCACTCCCACCCCCCCCCCCCACCCCCCTCCAGGCCTACTAAATATACGTTTGGTGAAGAATTGCCCCCGTTACACTAAGGTGATGGTGAAATACTATGAAAATTTCAGCTGCAAAGAGAAAAAATGCTCCCGACGGCTCCCCTTTTACCTGGCGCCTGAGGGAAATTTGCCCCCACCCCCAACCCCAATCCCCCTCACGCCGCCACTGGTTTCATGTGAAGAATTTCCAAGTCACGTCCACCTTCATCTAAAATATTGTACATTCAGTTTCTATTTTGTTGATATAGTCCATGCTTTTGTAAACAACATTTGGGCAACATAGAAATCATACACAGATAGCTGTGATCCAAACGATATCTGGAGCACGAGGGAAAGGTTTGAGGCCGAATGTTCAAAGTCATTTCCGAGTCCTCTAGCAAACGTTTGCACACAGCAATCTGCGTATGATAACTATTCCTAAACGATCTATCATTAAATATATAAAATAATATATACCAAAAATCTATTTGTAAAAGGAGAATTTATTACGCGAAAAATACTAGTACCAAGTAGCACCTGAAATTCCCATGTTTGAGTATAGCTGAAGTCACAAAATGCATGTGTCAAATCAGCAGCACCCAGCTTAATTGTTCCAGAATACTTAATGACTCATATAGATGATCTTATATGAGTGTTCATTTCCAATAAAAAGTTATGAAACAAGTAGAATAATTGTATTTTTCAGAACCTTGGTGAGCAAAGACTCAAATTATGAAATTATTCATCAAATTTCATAAATTTCAGGTGAAATGAGCATAATGGTAAGATTCTGTTTATCCAATGCTGACGAAAAATTCAAATTCTTGTATGACGAAACAACAGAATAGTGTCATGAAATGACTTTGAAATACATTCGGATGCCTCGGTCATTAGGCTTGTTTTACATGAGGTCATGACGTTATTTTATACGTCATAAGGTGCATATAGCAAAATTATTATATAGAGGATATTTTCATTTCCAACGTTAATACAGCATATATTTGACTGTGTGGTACAAAAGAAGTTATATTTTAACGAGTGGCGAAATCACGAGTTACAAGATATAGACTTTTGGGGAGGGTTTATTTGTCTTGTTTTGTTGTTGTTGTTTTTTTTTTTGGGGGGGGGGTAACCACAAGATGAAATATATCCTGTATTTAAGCAGGAAAAGAAAATTGTCTTTTTCGTATATACCAAACTTGCTCCTGAATCGAAGCTAAGAAGATTAAGCTCATTCTCAACAACACGATTACCATGTCCCTTTTCATAAGTTCAGATCACTTTCAATTGTATACATACTCCGATCATTAAAAAATAAAATCAGTGATTTATGTGAGTGATAGGTTTGAGAGGACCTAATCAGTTACACTATATTACATTTCTAACATTTTGTAAAATATTATATCCTATCTGACCACAAATCGGATGGGGAGCAGCGTTAGCTAAGTTGGTAGAGCGTCGGATTCGTAATCAAAGGTCGCGGAGTCGATACTCACCTGGGCCAGCCCCTGTCGGCTGCCTCGGTGTGTCGTTCGGAAAGTCACTCAGTGTCCATTTGTTCGGCATGATATAGCCAGTAATGTGTTAAAAGTGCCGTTAAAACCAACAAAAAAGTGTCAAGTCAAATTTCTTCCGCAAAAAATAATATCCATACCTGATACTTTTTTGTTCTAGTTCACAAAATGCTCGTTTTTCTTGCTGCATATATAACTTCTGTAGTCATACACTAGCAAGAGTCGCTATGAAACATATTTCGCCCATAATTTTGTATATTTCACACTGATGTATATAATAAAAGAGCATATTAAAATAAATCAGACAGTTCTCATTTGACAGTATTAGTTACATGTGAGTTTACAGGGGTGTACGGAATACTATGACCGTCATGACCTCATACACCCTGAACCTGAGCCCTTTGACCCTTGTCTTCACAAGAACACATATCGAATGTACATGTACACTTTGGTTATGAATCTTAGAATTTAATTAAAGTATCTTAATCATGTATTTATTGTTTCAACATTTTCTGCTATTAAGCATGTAAAATGTTTACAAAACGTTCATATTTACTTAATTAATGATTCCTTTACAGTCAAACGTGTATTTATCAGATACATTTCATACAGATACATCCATTCACAGTGCGACTTTTTGACCAAAATTCGATCATCCAAAATTCTATCATCCGAACATATGATTATCCGGACGATATTTCTGTCCCCTGGTGAGTACGGATAATCGACATTTTACTGTATTTTGTGTATGCTGTAATAAATACGTGTATGCCAAATGCTCCAGTGTTTCAGCAAAGTGGTTTTTAGAGCTGGAGGAAACTGGACTACTGGTAAAAAAAAATCACCACCACGCATTGTTTTGTTGTTGTTGTGTTTGTTTGTTTGTTTGTTGGTTTTTTTTTTTCGTTTTACAGCCATTGCAATGCGAGAAGCTAGCCTGTGAATATCATAATGATTAGATGGTATATATTGTGCAAAACATATTAGTGCGTTTTATTTGTATATGATTCGATCCAATTTCCACCATATGCAACCTGTGTAATCTGTATATTGGTGAAACATGATCAATTGTTTTGCAGTTCCCTTGGATACACTGCTTAAATAATGAAAGATGAACAATGTTTTCCATTACCCTTGGAGTGATTGCACAAATAATAATAACTTTGTCTGTAATAAGATTTGGTCATAACAGACGTTTCATTCCACTTTCACTTTGTTTATCTAGCTTTTAACTACTGACAACTTCAAGATCAATTTCTACAGTTCAGTAAGTCAAACAACCCATTCAGTGCTAGTAAAATAAATATTATATTTTAGACTTCTTCAGAATCAGTAAATCTGATAGCAGTTTCTATCACATTTAGCATCCAAGGCAAGAGAGGAGAAAAAGTGACCTCTAAAGGCTGGTAGCTGCTAAAAATAGGTTCATTTCCTCTGAAGTTTCTTTATAATAAGAATGAGGTTGTTTAAGACAGGTCATCGCTTGATAAAGATAATCTTTAAGGTAATTTCAACTTCTCTTTGTACAAATTTTCATGAAATTAGAGAAGAATGTAAGTATCATTGTATTTCCTGCACATGTAAATAAACCACGCCCCCTTGCTGTTTGTTTATATAAAGCGGATATGCTTTAATCTTATCCAACTCGGAATGTCCTCAGCCTTTACCGTCGAATGCTAGGAAAAGACCTCATTTGGAATATATATTTGCTATAATGATGTTATAACCCTTTGGTCATCTGGAATCAGGACACAATTAATACTTCCGGTTCAGTACCTACGAATGTAGTCCGAGTCTATTTTTAGATCATTTTTTCCTCTCTCAATTTGGTGGTGATGTATGCATTAGATTTAGTCATTCTTGGTATTAATTTAAAGGAAATTGGTTATTGTTTAGAATATGAGCATTATAGTGTGGTTGTCTGTGTGTATTTTGGCGACAGTGCACAGTGAGTAATGAGGCATTGGTGCTGATCCGGAAGTGAAATCTGTGACTCATTGCACGTTGCTTTGTTTACAGTCCAGCCATTCATAAGAATGCCGGTTAACCTATGACAAGAACTTCAGCGTGAGTTCATCTTTGAAGACACTTTACGGCAACATATGATTTATTAGGATTTGGACACAGTGGAAAGTTCTGTACTGACAAACAAATGTAGAGACTATATCGGAAAATTAATTATGGTCTGAGGCCATCTAAGCCTTGGTTCACAGTCTCCGTGGACTGGTTGCAGGTACTGTTCCCTATGCTTGCATTGAAATCACTGGTACAGTATGATGTATGTTCATGTGTTACGTTAAAACGTCATCGATCTTGTGTTTCATCAGTGAAAGAAAAGAATCCTAGGAGATTTTTTCTCCAGAATGATATACACAATCTTCAGATTCTACGCCAACGATACATGAGAAAAAGATTAGAGTAAATACAGTCTATAGCAATTACCATAATGTTATCAATGGGTAGGCTTTTCTTCATGCGGTATTTTTCCACCAAACATTTACACCATTGTGCCAATGGTACTATCCTACCAAGGAGAGGTAATCTACTGTGAGGAGTCACTCTAAACGTGCTCGGCCTTTTCTATCAAGTGCAAGAAGAAAAAAAAATCGGATATAAATAGTGGCCATTTGAACTGCCGCATGCCTCTTGTTATAGTTATTACGTGATAATGACCTTACTGACGTCACAGCGATTCTATGACGCGTCATCACTAATAGCAAGATAAGCAATAGTTTAAGGCTATGGTGAAACGTCGTGAACTTTTATTTTCAACGCTTATCTTTCGTGTGAGAATCTATTCTTTGTATCTAACCCGATGTTCTACCGTCAAAAACGTACTAATCTGGGAAGTATCACTACGCTTACTCCTGTGTCTCTTTCAGATAGTCGAAGTTATTCGGCTAGCATTGGAAAGAGACTATGATGTACCGAATGTGTGATGAGACCTCCGATATAACTGGTGGCTATTATTGAACTGCCTTCAAGTCAGTGATTGTGATTACGTCATAATATCTTAATTGACGCAACAACGACTAGATGACTTATCATCACTAAGAACAACATAAGCAATAGTTTGAGGCTATTGGAACCGAAGGATTTAATCAATGTCTACAAAATTGTAGTATCAGCCCCAATAACAATGATGTCTTACTGCATAGGTTATAGAAACTCAAACTGATCTGACTGGCTGATGTATAAATGCCATTAGCTGCACTCGTGATCAAACCCATTCAAGGAATCAAATACTTTATATATCGTAGCTTGTCAAAGATCTATATTCAAGCATGATACTAATTACAAGTAATAAGTTTGAATTTGGGAAGAAAAAAAAACCTGTAGGGGAAAAAAAAACTACAAGAAAAGGTTCTCAAATAACTTTTCACGTGAAATGTTAATCGATTATTATTTATGTCTATTGTCAGCAACACAAACATATATAGACACAAACACTCGTTAATAGAAATTAGACGTAAGTTGATACAATCTTTGTGTGTAGAACCGAGCTTAAAACCTCAGACAATAGCCTCTAAATGCACGCTTTCTATCAACAGTGAAATGATCCCGAATCGATAAATAATATCTGTATGAATTTAGGGAAACAAAATCCGACTGGAACTGATCTTAACGAGGAGGGAAATGGATGTATACAAAGCAAGCATTCTTCATAGTGTAAAGTAATAATCGTTAACTATGGCTATAAAGAATAACAAAATGCGCGAGGTTTTTTGTTACTTAATATGCTATTGTTTTGTTGTCTTTTTGGGGGGTGGGGGGACTCACTCTATTCGATACAAAGTAAATGTCTTGGTCATTATAAGCACTACGATTTGAGAATAAAAATTCAAGACACTATACTGTATTAAACTCCATGAGAGTGTTAAGTTTGTTGAAGAGGAGACTCCTAATAATACATTTAGAAAATTGTGTAAGTATATAATATAGTAATTATTGCAAAATAAGGTCCTCAACTCAATGATTGCATGAAGGATAAAGACCGGATTTTCAACACAGCCGAATGAGGGATCGCCTTAAATTACACAGATGTAAATACTGTCATATTCCACATATTGACAACCCGAATGTATCGCTTTCTAACGAAAGCTAGCAAGTGCAAACATTCGCAACGAAAGAATGGGTAAACTGTACGTGTCCTGTTGACTATTACATATTTAGCGCATGCGTATCATCAGACTTGTGTACCGATTTCTTGGAACTGAAAATGGATTCATTCATTTGAAAAATATATAGGTGGAGGATTTACATTTCAATTGACAGTTTTATACCTGAAACCGTGACGAGCAGTATTGACGGATGTGAATAGAATAAGTTGATTTATTTTCCAAAACAAAGTTTCAGAAATAACTATTTTATTACAACACTGAGCAGGCGCGTTGCAAAGATATTTCGGTAAGTGCACTAGATTTTTCGTGTGTGTGTGTGTGTGTGTGTGTGTGTGTGTGTGTGTGTGTGTGTGTGTGTGTGTGTTTTATTTATTTTATTTTTTTCTTGTGCTGGATCACAATTTTAAAATGATACACAGAAAATTAACAAATTAACTAAGTTTAACCAATTGTCACATTGTCTATGCTGGTTTTGTTTTCTTTGCTATAATTTTCAATTTGTTCAGGAATACACCAGTGTCACATGTTAATTATTTATTGCTAAGTCATGTCTACCGTCATCTAAAATATAAACCACTCCATTGTAAAAGTATTGATGCGTCCCCATGCTTCTGTAATATTTAATAATAAACAGAGGATTTGTAACAACCCAGATACATTATGCCAGCCGCTCCAATTTTTTCGCATTTAGGGTGTTAGGAGTTTGAGGAAAGTGCTTTACTCATAAAAAAAAACACAAACCACCTAGTACATATTTAAGTAACGATTATACTATGAGAAGCTAGTCAACAAATGGAATTATTAGTGCATTCACTTTGTACATCTACTGCTATGATTCGATCCAATTTGCCATCATGTGCAATGTGCATAGGCTAAATATGTGCATTAGTTTCCCCGACCCTGCTGCATGCATGCGAAACCTGGACGGTGTACAGATGCCGTGCCAAGAAGCTGAACCATTTCAAATGGCCTGGCTGAGGAAGATGATAAGATGGCAGGACAATGTCCAGACATTGAGGTTCTCACACTGGCAGGCATTCCAAGCATCCGCACTCTACTGATGAAATCATAGATGACATGGGCAGGCCACGTCACCAGGATGTCAGACGAGTGACTACCAAAGATCTTCTGTGGCTAGCTGAAAGAGGGAAAGCGATTTCAAGAAGGTCAGAAGAAACGCTACAAAGACTCCCACAGGTCATTATTGAAACACTTCAACATTGGCATTGAGTCTTGAGAAGATCTCGCACAGGATTGATCCGCCTGGTGCAGTCTCATCCCACAGGGGCTCATATTGTTGCTTACAACTTATCCATCAGTCATACATGTACTATACATTACTACAAGGGAGGACACTTCTCTCCTTTCTGGCGCGACCTATTTATGAATCGACGCTGATATTTCGAGCTATACTTCGCATAGCATAATAACTTTGGTACCGATGTTTAGCTCAGGCATTCCACTTTTTATGCATACACAAAGTTTGACTGAGTACCACACCTTTAATGAATGCCAGACCATTTTCCCACGCTAGCGGTCGGCATGGTCATGATCGCGCCCGCTTAATATGCAAGTGCTACGAGCTGAATGGAATACGGCCCGCTCATTGTTCAACCGAAAATGACGTACTACGCCGACTGATTATCTGATTTTCAGTCAACCAATAAGGCGGCAGAATTCCATTTAGTGCGTTGTATCTGCATATTAAGCGGGCGCGATCATGGCCATGTCGACCGGTAGCGTGGGAAAATGGTGATTTGAAGGAAACGTTACATATGCACCATGATATTTCCTTACATATACTCCTTAGACTTTAACAAGATTGGTGACAGGAGTGATATAAATCCATCCCTGCGTTGCTTATGTTAACCTTGATAACTCATGACCTCAAACATTATTTTGTACAGTTGCTCTTAAAGTCAAACAATCGATACAATACTTTGACACACACACACACACACACGCACACACACACACATTATATATTGAATAAATATTTCGTTGTTGAAACCCAGATTTATATTGACCTTTTTAAAAGACTAGATGGTATGCATTAGTTTTTTTAATGAAATATCTAAAAACAACTGTTTTTTACTTTGTATAATTCGTTATGGCATTTATGACAGCGGCACACACCACCAAATGTTATCGAAAAAGTAAGTATACACGCAAATTATTGGTACGGCGTGAAATTATAGTCGCAGAGGTACAGTGGATAGTAACCTGGACTCGTGACCGAACAGGTGCGGCTTCGCTACCATGTTGTGTCCTTGGGCAATGCACTTTACTCCAATTGCCTTGGTGGTAAATAACCTACTTGTGTTTCTGTGCTGTAAAACACCAAACCAGACCAAACTCTGTTCCCTGCAAAATGTTTATGTGCCCGGTTTTGTATTTCTTAGCACCGTTACTCTACGATATATTAAGGTGTGTCTTTTCCAACAAGTTGGTAGCATGAAACTGAATTAACTTCGTCACAGTTTTTTTCGTGTCAAATTAGAATAAAAGCATAAAAAGCCAAAAGCCAGGACATGAACGTACTTGTAGTTTTTTATTATGAGATTATTATTTTGTCCTTATTTCAGTTCCTGTATAAATATTAACAATGGTTCGTATTGTGTCCATATAAGCAATAAGGCATATTGCTGTTTTACATGTATAACATATTTTATATCAAATACTTTATTACCAATGTTCTTTTCCTGTGTATTCCCTTATAATATATAAACAGTATGGGCATACAAAAAAGTAAAAGATTTTTCTATCTTTTTTTTTTTTTTTTTTTTTGTTCATAAAATTTTTGAAAATCAATTCTGAATTTTTATTTCTTTTATTTTAGGTTTTGGCTATCAACTGCAAACGATTGACCAACGAATTTAATTACATCTCGGTAAAAGAAGCATTTATTTATTTATTTATCGGAAATAGTTTTTTTTTTTTAAAAAAGGAAAATTTAAAAAGAACAACATATAAATTAAGTTTCACTTGTAGTCAACAACGAAATTACTGAACAATTTTTCTTTGAAAATACATGTACAACAGAAAATGCTTAAAAAGATATACCGATTTGCATACTTTAATTTTATCATTTTGTATGCCATCTATATTTGGTATAATGAATTAAATGCCACATATATTTGGTATAATGAATTAATGGAGTGTAAGTACTCAACTTTAGATCAACAGATCTATCACGGACCACGTTCACAAACTAAGGCTATTTTATGTCAAAAAGGAAAAGGGATGCAGGTTGGGTGTGTTAACAAATTTGACATTTGTGTGTTTCAAAATAAACTACGGAATAATTCACACATTAAATACCATGCACTTGCCTTGCATTTTGTTCAAGATATTTTCTTTGGCTGGAATATACGGAAGGGGCTATAAGACGTGTTTAGTACCAAGACCTCCACTCCTAAGATCAATAGGACTGATCGATATTTGACTGATCGATATTTGAGTTTTTGAATGTGCAAAAAATATCAATAACTTTTTATACCGCTGTCCTTCTTGTTAGCCAATAAAGGTTTTGAATACAATTCACCGGGCTCAACTGCAAATATTATACCAGTTGCTAGTCAGGCTGGTTGATTGGTTATTATTATGGATTTAACGCCGGGAAGAACCACCGACCCACGGGAAGCTACTGGCAAGCTTTCTCACATACCCATGTTGGCCGAGCCCGAGACTCGAACCCACGCGGACAGAGGGGACATATCAGTGATCTGTAAAGGCGAGCGCCTTAGACCACTCGGCCACACGTGGCCCCGCTAGTCAGGTTAAGCCATGTACCGTATAGCGGGTATTTGTCACTGACGTAAAATTCAGCTATTTCGTTCATAACTGGGTATTGTACATTTTGGTCAGTTATATTTTAGAGATTGCAGATATATGGAGGTTATAATTTGAAAGATGATAAAATCTGACGTTATTTATTTTCGCCATCTTATTCTGAGACCGCTAAATCGCTAAAATTCTCAGCGACTCAAAGTACCCTCTATACGGTATTTGCACAAAACACTTCCTACGCGACGCAATTAAATTAGTAAACGTTTTACGCCATCAGTTAGGGCGTGTTTAAATTAAATCACATCTTTCTTTATCCTTGTTGACGCACCTGATCGAACATGCCAAGACAATATTGAACAGCCTTCCACCTAAATTGCATGTAACTTTCGCGGTTTTGCACTGTTATTGTTAAGGAAACGCTACACGCATACATAATTAATGTTATTATTAAATAATTCAGAGTTTTGTTTTCCTTTTTTCCCCATAACGCATAGATCAGGTTATTTTTAGGATAGATACTTTATACACAAGAAGAGAAAATGTATTATAATGTACGGCACAGAAAAGGAAATACAGCCTAATGTGTGTGTTGCCGGGAGAACCTTACATTATAACTCGGTATTTAAGAAATATTCGATGTAAATTCTGAAGCCAGTTTTAAAGTAAGAGACAGAGACAGAAGTTAGTTGTGAATTTACATTTTTAGTCATGTACACGTTTATGTGAGGTCATCTGTCCCATCAGCTCGTGCCACAGCCATCCCGTGCTAGATGGTATGTTCGATCAGAACTAACAAATTGACCAAAACTCTACCTTTTTAAGTAAGGTCACTTGCAGACTCATTTAAGCCTTAGTGGTCATTCATTTACTCGTTTGTAGCACAAGTTTGCAGCTTGTCTTATCCAATCCAATGGTTCCGTTAACAATATGTCATATATATGTCATTACAAACCATGCTGAATAATTTGGAACCTTAAGGTTAACACTAGTGAAACAAAAATTATTGTGTTTGAAAATGGCAAATTCCATCAATATATTACAATGGTTAATTATTAGAAAATGTAGGTTCATTTAAGTACCAAGGTTGACACTTATTTAAAAATGGTTCATGGCTACGAACACAAAAGAACCTAAGTATTTCAGAGCAATTGCGCTTTTTTTTAAATTATTTATTTAGACAAATTATTGGAATACACTATTCTAACTGAAAGGGAAAACTTAAATATTTTGGATACTCTCATTGTATATCTGCTTAATGATGGATCCTAGATATGGGGTTTCCACCGAAGAAAAGATGTTTAAAAAGTTCGTCCAAACTTTTGTACAAAATCATTAGCAGTGACAAATCTACTAATCTGGATGTTCTCTATGGTGAGCTGGGGGAGAGAAATACCCACTGTGGGAAATTTAAAAATATACGCCTGTTAAAATATTGAACTCGAATATTGGTAAATACAAATAGTTTCATTTATGGAATTTATACTATATTGATAACGGTAACTCTAATTATGGGAAAAACTGGGAATTTTAAATTAAATCTTTGTTCCATGAACTAGGATTGTCTTGTGTATAGAACAAACATTTTGATAGTGTGATTCCAGTCAACGAATAAGAGAGAGTTTTTTTATCAGTGCGAGCAAAAATGGATATCCCATGTGAGGTCATCAAACAAGCTAGAGTATTATTTCTTGTATAAAGAATATTTACCATTTGAAGAGTATTTGGATGTGATAAATGAAGCTCGTTTAAACAATACTTGGATGTGATAAATGAAGCTCTTTTAGAGAGTACTTGGATGTGATAAATGAAGCTCTTTTAAGGAGTACTTGGATGTGATAAATGAATCTTTTTTTTAAAGAGTACTTGGATGTGATAAATGAATCTTTTTAAAAAAGTACTTGGATGTGATTAATGAAGCTGTTTTAAAGAGTACTTGGATGTGATAAATGAAGCTGTTTTAAAGAGTACTTGGATGTGATAAATGAAGCTGTTTTAAAGAGTACTTGTATGTGATAATGAAGCTCGTTTAGAGAGTACTTGGATGTGACAAATTAAGCTGTTTTAAAGAGTACTTGTATGTGATAAATGAAGCTCGTTTAAACAGTACTTGGATGTGATAAATGAATCTTTTTTAAAGAGTACTTGGATGTGATAAATGAAGCTGTTTTAAAGAGTACTTGGATGTGACAAATGAAGCTCGTTTAAAGAGTACTTGGATGTGATAAATGAAGCTCGTTTAAAGAGTATTTGCATGTGATAAATGAATATCGTTTTACATTGCACTAAGTAGATTTAGAGCAGTATCCCATAACTTTAATATAAAAATGGGTCGTTACGATGGAGTACCAAGGAATGACCGGTTAGTAATAGGAGTAAATTAAGAGCTGCCCAAAATGAGTATCATATTTTGCTTGTTTGCTCATTATATAGGGAACTGAGAATTAAATATTTGCCGCAATATCAGTGTTAATGGCCGAAATTTCTAAAATTTAATACTTTGCACAACAGAAAATGTCAGAGAATAAATAATTGTGAATAATTAATTAATTATTAAATTACATTCTAACCTTAATAGAATTAATTATAATTTTGTCTTTACATTTTATGTAAATTTAATGGTAATTTTTTAATTTGTTTTCAGTAAATAATATGCATATATAATGCTCAGTAGAATTATATTACTTGCCTCCCGCATTTATTTGCTTTCTCACGTCTGTAGTTATAAATTACTTTTGTAATTTTAATTCTAAATACAGTGTGTTCTTTTCTGGTCTGTTTTGGAATGCTGTTTATACTCTGGCCTTCGCAGAAGATAAAGCTTTTATTATAAGAAATAATATTTAACACCTTTCTTGACTGAAGTTTGAATGACTTATTGTGTAAAAGTACCTACATTGTTAGAATTGATCACTACTATATATAATACTGGTTGAAACATTAGGAAGCAATACTTTTCTGACCTGTTGATGTTTTGCTGTCCTTTTGTGGAATCTTACTGCTATTGAGAAACTTATTATGAATGTACCTAATTACTATAAATTGGAATGTATTCGATCATGACTCCCATGTGTATGGCTTCGTTCTCCATTACTTATTGTATTTCCTTAATATGTATGTACACAAGGACCGAGTGCTCTAAGGCGTAATACATTCTTCTTCTTTTGTGGTTTTACGACACATCAGCACAGTCATGGCTATATAGTGCTAAGTAAAAGTTTGGTAGTTAAAATGGTAAAAGTCATAAAGTTGCTAAAATCTTTAGAAAAAGAAACAGAACAAACTGATCTTCCGAATTAAAATAAACATGTATTCCTATAACATGACAGATTTAAGGCAAAAATATAGAAATTCTGTAAAGGTACACAGCATATACATTAAAAAAAAAACTTAAAAAAGCGCAGAGGCCTTTAAATGCAGAGTAGAGTTGAAGCATATTGTAAATCACTGTGACGGTTTGGTTTAATGTTTTACGATACATCAACACTTAAAGGTTATTTAGTGCCGAAACATTTGTAGTAAATGTGTCTTTCCAAGACAGACAATACTGTAGCCGATCTGAGTTGATCCGATGGCAGAATTCGAACCCGCACCGTACTGGTCGGGAGTCTTGCATGCTACCCATAAGCCACGATGGCTCCGTTAATGGCGACTGATAACAGTATATTGGAACGTACCTCAAAGAATAAAAGAAACATAAATTAGGTCGATGGCGTCAATCTGTCTAGAAAATCCGAATAAAATGATGTATCCGCCACAAGTCTGAAAAAGTAATAACAAGTATACAATTTGCCGTGACATCTTTAATTGAATTGAGACAATATACCACAATAGGGCATATTTGGAGGTTGATAAAAGTTGAAAAGAGAGGAAATACATACTTTTTAAAGCCCAGACTACTTGAAAAGTTATAATACCCTATGTTTATCTAAAGTTATTAAATTTTCGATTATCCAAAACACGACATACCGGTAGATAAAGGCGTATCCTATGGGAATTATTTCTCCTTAAGTGAACCCGAACAGTCTTTTATTAAACGCCATCCTTTCATACAAATTTTGTCGCGAGGTGAACTGGATGTCATTTTGCAATCAATTAATTGTTCTTAAGATGAAATAAAGATGCAAAGGTTTATACATATGATTTCCCAACAAATGTACTTTTCAAAGAACTTGTTTACATTAAACTAAAGTGTCAATTTCCTTTCTTAAGTAAGAACAACGAGTTCTTTTCATGCATACTAGTCAAATGAGAGTAACTGGACCTTTGAAATGGTTCCCTCTGTATGTAGCCTGTTTGGACATCTTTTACATAGTGTGTTATCTGGTTTCTTCTCCAATTAAAACTTTACAATTTGTCTCACTGTTAATTAGCAGACATAATTAAATGGGCATAGTCTTCTGTAGTGTTTTCATGACTTAGCCTTATTTTTAGTTCTTACTTTTCACCTATGTCATCGCATGACCGTGTCGGCAAATCACAGGAACTATAATTATTAATTACTAATTACTAATCATTAATTCTAGTCCAAGGTGCATGTTAAGCAAACAAACAAAAAAACAAACACTACGAATTTATGACCCGTTAAATTATTGCATTTGAAAACACGGTCAAGTCATTGTTAGTGTTTCCAATATAAAATGTCATATAAGCTATGGCGTCAAAGAATATTAATTTACATATACGCATGTGAACTTGATATGGATGGACGTATGACTTGATATGAATGGACGTATGACTTGATCAAACAATTGATTCTATTCCCAGCTGAACCTAGATAAACACAAAACCTTTTACAATTCTTCTCAGTAGATATTGACATTGTGGAAGTTGGTAATCTTTAAAGACCAGGAGCACACTGCGAGTTAAAGAGTCTACTTTGATCAAGGTATAGTAAAATATATTCGATATTCGACCACTATATATCCATCCATCTATTCATTTATCTCTGTCCGTGCGTCCGAAATTATATCCATCCGATATGAATCTATCTATCTATCTATCTATCTATCTATCTATCTATCTATCTATCTATCTATCTATCAATCTATCTATCTATCTATCTATCTATCTATCTATCTATCTATCTATCTATCTATCGGTAGAGAGCTGCGGTCGATCAGTTGGTAGAGCGTCGGTCTCGTAATCCAAGGGTCCCTGGTTCGATACCCGCCAAGGTCAGACCGGATTGTCTGCCTTGGTATGTCCGTGAGAAAAGCACTTAGCTCCCATTTCCTCCGCATGATATAGCCAATAATGTGTTAAAAGTGCCGTTAAAACCAACAAAAACAGAAAAGAAAAAAAACTTTGTATCGGTAAAACCTATCAGAACCTATCAGAATTCCTTTCAAAATGTTACATATTTGTACAGTTTGGTATACTTCATTTAATTCTCTTGTGTGACTAACATTTCAGTTTCTACCTAACCAATTGCCAGTACTAAATCAGGTGTTCCCATTCAAGCATGATAAGCACTGCGTACACACAGAAGCATACACATGCACGCACGTACACAGATAGACATGCACGCACGTACACGCATACACATGCACACACGCACACACAACTCGACTCTCTTTTTCAAGATTTTTATGTAATCTTTTGACGCCAATATGACTATTTTGCGATGCATTTTTCTTCTCTCTAATGTATACACTGGCTGAAAATTGGCTATTTTGTATACTTCATACCTTTTTTGACACAATGAATATTTGAGTATTTAACTTTTATATTTAAAAAAATCACCGTGCCTTATGTAGTTTTAATCGTCTTACTTTTTTCTATTATTTTTATTTCTATTTTTATTTTATTATATTTTTTTTCTCCATAAATTATAGGTGGGATGAGTTGGTAAGCCTCTCTTCCGTTACAGTTGATGCGATTACAGCAGGTTATTCTTAGCAAACAGCGCGTGAATCCTAACAAATTAAACCATTTCAGTCGAGAAAGGCAATACCAACATACATGTTTACATAATTGTTGGGGGCCCCGGGTGGCCGAGTGGTCAAAGGCGCTCGCCTTTACAGATCACTGACATCTCACCTCTGTCCACGTAGATTCGAGTCTCAGGCTCGGCCAACGTGGTATGTGAGAAAACCTGCCAGTACCTTCCCGTGGGTCGGTGGTTCTTCTCGGGGTTTTCCCGGGTTCGTCCTCCATCAAATATACTGGCTGCCATGTATAGCCTATCATGTGCTGAGAATGGCCTTAAACCCGGAACAATCAAGCAACATAATTGTTTTTGTAAGTCACGATTCTTTGGAAACCCGTACATACAATACTGCCTATAGTCTGGGTTACGGTACAGTCTATTTTCTTAAAGTTTTAGATCTTCAAATCGATATCGCCACAATCTCAGTAGGGTGCCATGAAATAATGATAATCTGTTTTCGACAGAAAAGAATATATTGGCAAAGCAAACATATATCGACGACTGTACCCAGGCTATACTTCCTCGTCAAAGTATTCTTTGTATAAACAACCAAACGCGAGTTATTTAAAACCGCGTAATATTTAACTTCTTGATCAACAGAATGAGTGTACCGATATCGAATTTCGGTTATATTGTAGTACTAGAGGATCATGTCATTGTGTGCGTGCTAGTAACTGTAATACAGTATAGCCTGCCTTTAGAGGACACCTCAACATAGCGGTCAACTGTTACTACAGGGATCTCTGAAAAATCTTCTGTAAATGTCCTTTGCATATCGGAACATATATAACGCTGACAGCAGACAGTGGTTTGGGGTCACAAAGATGCGTATAATGGACATCGTAACATAACACGTGCACGGATTTGCCTCCCTTTCAGCTCGACCAGGCACTATCGAAAGTACACAGATTTGGGAAGGCCAGCTTGTTTTGACAGTTAACTGCACAGTGAACAGTTACCATTTTTCACTAGTCTCATTACATCATAAGTTCGCTTAGCAATGATTTCACAACTGATAGGATCTTGCTTAGGGTCAGATCGAACAGAGCACAGCTATGGACCGACCATTGTCCCGAAAGAAATATTTTTCCGGGCCCCAAATAGCTTGAAAAAAATATGATTTCTCTGATTTGCGGCAGAAAAAAAAAAGAATTAATTAAACCTATTATGTTAGTTGACAAAGATAAATTATCTTGAGATAAACAAAAAAACCAAACAATTCTAGTTCGAAAGAAAACCACCGTCCACCCACCCCTTTAATGTTTAATCCCTTATGTGATGGAAACCCTCTTAAATATCTCGTAAAATAAACGGATCACAGGTGAGTATAGGTTACTAAATCTGGTTCAGATTGATTATAATATTAGTAGGGTTCTCAATTAAAATCTTTACATATAAAGGTACGATATATAACGATGTCTTTAGTTAAGAATATTTATTTAAATGTCAGTAGCGTACAGGAAATTGTCTGCTTCCGGTTCAAGTACATTTGCATTAAAAGGCCCATATATTCTGATGTTAGTGCAATCAGTACATTGTAATGGAAGATTGTATATTACAAATTAGGGCAGATAATATAAATGACGACACTTTTACATTTAGATTTCGCTCAAAATCACTGTAGACGGCACTACAGAGTGTTGGAATCAAATAATATCGTGGTCGACCTTGACCTTTAGATGAGACTAACTGTGTTTAAATTAATTTTTTTTGGCAATTTGTTAAAATTTATTTGTTGATTAGCAAGTTTTAAAGAACTAATGTATGTTAGCGCATTAAACAACGCTTGTTTAATATTGAACTCATTGTGAATTTCATTGTTTCACCTTTACTGGATTCTGGCATCTTCAGTGCTGGATTTTCCTTCTTACTGAATCTTTTTTTCAGAAGAAATTCTATTATCTCTAACAACAATTACTTTTTCGCGTTTCAAACAATATTTAGTGTCATAACTGTACGATCTGTATAGTACATGGAGAATCAAGATTTCTGGTACTGTATATAAGGGACACACGTCTATGAAGGACAATTTGTCATGTCCTTTGACTGTTCTTTACATACAGGATGTCATGTCCTTTGACTGTTCTTTACAATCAGGACAATTTGTCGTGTCCTTTGACTGTTCTTTACATACAGGATGTCATGTGCTTTGACTGTTCTTTACATACAGGATGTCATGTGCTTTGACTGTTCTTTGCATACAGGACAATTTGTCATGTCTTTTGACTGTTCTTTACATACAGGATGTCATGTGATTTGACTGTTCTTTACATACAGGATGTCATGTGCTTTGACTGTTCTTTGCATACAGGACAATTTGTCATATCCTTTGACTGTTCTTTACATAAAGGATGTGATGTCCTTTGACTGTTCTTTACATACAGGACAATTTGTCATATCCTTTGACTGTTCTTTACATACAGGATGTCATGTCCTTTGACTGTTCTTTACATACCAGACAATTTGTCATGTCCTTTGACTGTTCTTTACATACAGGATGTTATGTCCTTTGACTGTTCTTTACATACAGGATTGTCTTCATTTTCTTTTAAAGGGTCCTTCTGCATGTTCAAAGTGATGAAAATCCACTTTGCAACTCCAAGTAATATGCATTTCAAGTCTCATAATTGGTACACCAAAATGAATATACTAGCTAAAATTATTTTGCTGTGAGCAGATGACGTTCGATGTGGAACACTGATTGTGATGACGTTTGCCAGGAAACTCTCGAGGTTATGTGTTCCTAACGTGGCTTGTACATTCTGGTAAATTAAGTTACAGCCCGGGAGAGAAGAATATTGATCGACTATTTCTTGTTTCATCAACCAATAAATTATGCAGGAAAAACTATGCAAAGTGATTGATATCTTGTGTAATTTGAGTATTATTATGATAAATTATCGACTATAGGTACTCCGAAGTGAGATTAAGCAGACGACCAACAGGAAATGATAACACGATCATGAAATTTCACTATCAGATTTTGAGAACTACAAATATAACTTTGCTGGGTCAATGACAGTTTACTACTCAAAAGATTTTCATTCGTAGCCATGGCAATATAGTGTCTGATGCATCTGAATATAGACCACAGAGAGAGAGAGAGAGAGAGAGAGAGAGAGAGAGATAGAGTTCACCTATTGAGCCGTATATGTACATGAACGAATAACCGAGTAAGTATAAAAGGTTTACCCAGGCTGCCGCTTACGTTTGATGTATAAAGGCTATGAAGTACATTTTAAACAATGATCAGAATTAAAAACAACTTGATATTTTCTATTTCTCATCTTTGTTTACTGCTGTGATGTATGCCATCGTTATTTCTTGACATTATTCGAACATGCTTGATTAGAAGAACACTATTTAATTTTACTAGACATAAAAGAGATTTAAAAGATCTATGTAAAAGATATGTAACCCCCAAAAATCATGTTACTTGCATTTGCGATTTCGATGTATAGAATATTTGTATTGTTGTGATAGATTTTCATACTTGCTTTCCTTGAGATCACTCTCCGCTGTCTTTGTATAGTAGAAGATCATTTCATGGAAATGGAAATGTTTTTAAGTAGCTTTTAAGTCTTTAAACTGTTATGATTTTAATAAATCTATAGCCAATAATATATGCAAGATTAATATCAAGCACACGAATAGCGAAGCCAATGGTCCCGCTAGAGTTGCTGGCTTTTATGGTGGTCCAGTAGGAAACAAAATTAAATTCGTTTACGGGTTGCTTTTCCGGTTTCTTTTGGTATATATTTGATGCAATTTCTTGGGTCAGAATTATGAATTCAAATTTTCAGAATTTTGATTATTAAAAGAACAAATTGTCTCTACAATCCTAGAAAAGAAATATTTATTTCGTGTCAACCAATCGCAGACTTTGAAGAACCATTGACTCCAGTAGAATACACGTGAGTCATGATGTCCTCATGTATAATCAATCAGCATTGTCTCTTAATGTAACAAATGCTAACCGGCTTTCGCTCAGTTAAACTCTAAACTCTTCGTATGAGGATTGTTCAGTCTACTAAATTGTCGTTGGCCAGTCTGAAACAGATTTGTTTACCAATGATTACGACATTGCAAACTGAACATAGAAACTATTGTCGATGACCAGTTAAAAACAGGTTGATTTACTGGTAGTTACCTCTTTCAAAAGTTGTTTGGAAACAATTTTTATGCAACCAATCTGACAACTTTTGTCAGCAAACAACGCAAAGCATAATTTTTAAAAATAAAATATAAATACATATTTTATTGTAAAAACATTTTAAAAAACAATCCTCAAATTGTAATATAAAGTTTTCATCATGTTTAATATTCTTAAGGAGAAACGCAAAATGCACAAAAGCACAAATTACCATAACGTCGTCGTTTTTTTTTTTTTTTTTATAAATATAGAAAAGCATAGACATTCCATCTTCTGAATCGTAAAACGCTGAAACTGATATGTATTCGGAAGGTGACAAAGCGCAATATCCTTTCGTTTCGTGTGGCCCTCTAAAAACATTATGTAACCTAATGCGATTGCACTTGTTCGGTCTAGCCAGAGATAAACAACTAAAATGGAAGGTTCTAACATGGTTCAACGTTTCATGTTGTAGCCTGCGACCAATGAGAGTGCACTAAATCAACCGATTGTAGTTTGCAGCACATTATACAAGGGTTGTACAAAAAGTTACAAAACAACAAAGGTTGTAAAGAAATTGTTATTTAACTGTTTACAATAATGTTAGCTGTCCTTCTAAAAATAACTTCCTTTCGTCTTAATGCACTTATTCCATTTTATGACGCATGTCCTGAACACGTGCAGTAGTCCGCCTCTTGACAGCATTTGAAGCGACCTGGTGATTGCATACCTTAGTTCTTCTCTTTCTTAATGGTTTATCCGTAACGACTTTTTCAAATTTTTGAAGAAAACAAAATGAAGTTGCAAGGAGCTTAATGTGGGCTACATGGCAGATGATTTAGGATTTGAACACCAAGTTTTTGTAAGGTCTGCATTGCGAGCTTGCTTTTTTTTTATCCTGATGCAAAATGAAACCTCCCCTCATTAGGTCTGGACCCTTTTTACGAATAGTCTCATATAAATTATATAAGATTAATGTGGCATATTTTTGTCCATTTATTATGATGGTCGTTGGTACCATGTATTTCAAAATTTGTCCTTGTGTGTTGAAGAACATAATGAACGCAACCTTTCCAGCAGATTTGGAAGGACACGCTTGTTCTTTATCAAGCGATATGGGCACCCAACAGTGCACAAACCATGCGCATTCATAATTCCTTGGTCAGAATTTCCCCTGCACTTTTCGTATAAAATGTCAGAATATCTGCTTCCTCTCAGACAGTAACACGTGTGCCTTCCTTCACACATACTTCCAAAATAGGGAATATTTCTTTTCAAAGGTATGGACTATTTATTTTCAAACATATGGCTTTGGTCCACATGTACTTATATCACCATAAACACCTGCCATCATTAAAACGTTTCGTCCATCTACTGATTCCAAATTCAGCGAGTGATTTAGGTCCATAAACAGCACCCAAGTCATTTTTTTTTAAATCTGTGCAAAGGAGTTTCCTAATGTTTCGTAAAAATGTATAAACACCCTCTGTTTGAAAACGGGTTCATCTACCATTTTTCAGCCACCTCTCTCTCTCTCTCTCTCTCTCTCTCTCTCTCTCTCTCTCTCTCTCGCTCTCTCTCTCTCTCTCTATATATATATATATATATATGCCGTAGACAAATATGTCCTCACTATGCCTGTGACGTCACTAATTTTAAAATGACGTTAGTCCTATGTGGAACGTTTTCAATTGCAGACGGGTGAATTGTTATGACGTTGTGTTGCTTTGTTTAGAAGATATTGCATTTGTTCTAGAACTTTTCGACCAACCCTCGCATATCGTCTGCTGAGATCTTTCCTGTCATTATGACCACAATACTGAAATATAATAAACATGTCAATATTACTTTTTCCCTCTGTTTTATTTATTATAACCGTTTGATGTAAGCTGGTTCAATTGCTTCATAAACATTTACCAAAATATCAGATTAATTTTCAATTTTCAAGGTTTCCCCTATTTTAACAGTACATTTATTAAACCAATGACTATATTATATTTTGATGATATTTAGGGATCTTTTCGGGGAGTAATTAAAATTGATTCCATAGCATAGTAAAATTTATTTGCCATATTTTCTACCTTGAACGAAGCTTTCTGTTCTCGACCCATTCAAACAGACCTATATATGATCTACCTCTGCGTGGTTGATACCTATTTATGTGAAATGTTAACTTTTCAATCCCGTCAAACACACATATTGTACTTGCACGTATTTCATATTTCAAAATGATTGTGAAGTATTCCCAAGAAACTTTCAATCAGTTTGAATTCCACCTCGTCTCCGATTATAGTTGCTATATGTTCAATAAGAAAAAACTGGTTAAAATTATCGAGATGAAAAGCTAAAAGGTATAACAAACAACGACGAGAAATGTATTTCATTGAATACAGATTTCATAGTTGATAGGTTCATGAACGAAATAAAAATAATCAACGGTTAAAATGACAGTCAGATTGGTAGTCAGTTATTCATGGGACACTAAATGGAACAAATGACCAAAAGTTTTAGTGATGGAAAACTCACATAAATACTTAAATACACAAAATATGCGGTGTACAAATGTGAGGAATGACATGTGCCCAAAAGAATACAAGGATAGTTTTGTGAAGTTTTCATAAAACAGCTATACCACACAAAGAAAGTTTTATTAAATTTTCATGGTGAAAACATGTCCAATAACGATTGTCAGTATGTTCAGGAGTTCTGCATGTAATGAAACATTTATCCTGAAAATAGTTTGAATAGTTTGATATATGCACACAGCTATTATAGAAGAAACTAGTTTTATATATATATATATATATATATATATATATATATATATATATATATATATATATATTGTTATGTATGATGTTTATATAATATTATAAATATTTTAGGAAATTATAAATGTTTCTTCACTTTAATATTTGCTTAAATCTTAATGTTTGTCAGGAAAAACATGTATAACTAGTGTCCTTGAATTACGTTGTTTTGATCAATATGTTTTCTCAATTTGAAGGTCAAGGTTGAATTTTGTTTACAGTTAAAATTCCATTAAGATGACACACATTCTAGAACATTCTGTCATGTGACCATTCTAGAACATTCTGTCATGTGACCAATCTTTATATATATCATGTTTGGTAGACATTTTGTTCAGTTCGACATTACCATCAGTCTTGTAAAGAGCTATTACAGTTGTGAAAATTCATTCCAAATTCTAAGAGAGGAATTATTTTTAAATATTCATTGGATTATAACAGTGCTCATAAACTTTTGGATTTTGGATTTTAATTGACAATTTTGGAATTTATGTGAACTTATTCAGAGATTTTGGAATACTTCATTTTGACTTCAGCACATCAAGATTTCTAGTACATCAGGACTTTGGAGACCATTGGCACATAATAACATTCAAGGACACATTCTATATTTAGGACTTGTGATTAGAACAATCATTCTTATTGGATTATTAGGATTTCAAAACACATTACTGTAGGTGACTTTTTGATTTTTCATTTAAATTATCTAGTAATAAATTGCTTGTTGATTTTTAATTGATTTGTTGGTTTCACTTTCTTTCTGTTACATTTTTCTTAGACCATAGAGTCGTAACAATATATATATATATATATATATATATATATATATATATAGCTATTATAGAAGAAAGTAGTTGGATATATACATTACTATTATAGAAACAATAGTTTAACATATACATAACTATTATAGAAACAATAGTTTTATATATACATGGCTATTATAAAAGAAAATAGCTTAATATATACATGTCTATTATAGAAGAAAAATAGTTGGATATGCACATGGCTATTATAGAAGAAAATAGCTTGATATATACATGGCTATTATAGAAGAAAATAGCTTGATATATAGATGGCTATTATAGAAGAAAATAGCTGGATATACACATGGCTATTATAGAAGAAAATAGCTTGATATATACATGGCTATTATAGAAAAAATAGTTTGATATATACATGGCTATTATAGAAGAAAATAGCTTGATATATACATTGCTATTATAGAAGAAAAAAGCTTGAAATATACATGGCTATTATAGAAAAAATAGTTTGATATATACATAGCTATTATAGAAGAAAATAGCTTGCCATATACATTGCTATTATATATATATAATAATAATATATTATTATTAATACTTAGTTCATGGAGTAACACACAATGCAAGTTTAAGGATATCAGGTGTTGCATTTGAATTTTGGACGGACTGGCTGTACTTTTACAGAATTAATGAATGTATACAAATTTACGTTTCTTAAAATGAATTTCCAAGTCGTTTCGTTATGATTTTGTTTACATTCTGTCTATAAATCCTCTTTAATTCTTTCTATTTGAAGAAGGCATTAAAGGATGTTTTATTTTTTTCTCACTTGTTTTGTTATCGATGCATCAAGTATTTTGTCTTCTTTTTTATTTATCTAGTATATATATACATTAGTATGGCGTATCAAGCAAGTGCAATCTTGTTATGATTTAACTTGCGTATTACATTAGTGTTTTATGTTGTGATGTAATCCACACTATGCACATATTTCACCCCTATCACTTCCCCATATACAGTGGTATACTGGCCATTGGGCATACCGGGACAAATCCCGGTGGGCCGCCGCAAAAAAATCCGTTTCTACCGGTGTTTTACCATCGGTGGGCCGGTGGGCCGTAAAAAAAATCCGTTTTTACCGGTGTTTTACTGGTGTGAGCAAAACCCCGGGCCTGTCCCGGCAGATAAGTCCGGGGCCGAGTTGCTTACCCAGTACACTTCTGCCCATATATCATCTTTCTTTTGACTACTTACTTATATTCTTGCTTTATATACAAAGCATATTCTGCTTAGCAGATTATTTGCACGGTGTAACTTTACATATGCTGTGCTGAGGCTAAACATAACGCCCAACAAGGTAGGTAACTGGATATACTTCCCAACATATTTATACATGTATATCCCTTTGCTGTTTCTCACTGTATTGTGCTGTTATTTAGGATGCATAAAACAAATTAAAATTAGTGTTTGCTAAACTAATTGTTTTCACAGTCTGACTAGACTAGTGTTTTAGGGCAGTATATATTCTTAATGTACTGGAATTAGAATTTCTCGATGTATTAAAATGTTCGATAAAAGAGTTGCAGCAGTAGAAATGTTTCCTTTTACACAAGAATTCCAAAAAATTATACAACTAACTTTTGTATTTGTATAGAAGAAATTTATACAACCGAGAGTTAGAGCTTTTCTGTTCAATTTGTATTATTTGTTCTAATAATTAAAAAGTTCCTGTTTGCTATTGGATTCGCCAAACTCTCTGTCTCTTTCAGTTTTTTCCCTCCTTCACAAAGTCTTCTTCGGTTCTACCATACCTTGGTTCTGGTTGATTTATTTTCTTCCTGACAGCATTCTTTAGTTTCTGCATCTGATGTACTGAGTAACTCTCAAATTAAATCTCTCGTAGTTGATTCCATTATCGTTTATTGCTCTCTCGTAGATACAGTTTAACTTACTGATGGCAAAGGTCATCATCTCATAATATTTTAAAATTTTGCTGTATATCAACTTCTCCATGAAAGCTTTTGCAACAAACCCCAGTAAAGTTCTCCCAAACTCGCTAAAACAGAAGTGGATTATAAATCTTTAAGCTATTCCTACGACCTTTAAACCAGCGGCAGCTACATCCATACAACATGAAACTGATGCAAGGTTAACCTCTACGAACTTCACCGCAACACCTAACAGAATTATTTAATCAACAAGTCAAACATTTTGTTTTAACAATTTTTAGTTTCACGTTCAACATGATTTTCAGTCAACGTTGATTTAGCTTGCTTCTCTCTCAACCTCTCTGTTCTGTTTCTGTTGAATTCCCGTGAACGTTTCCAAAGTTGTCTACCAAGTTCAACAATGCGTGGACATTTGGCATTTAAGAAATAACTTTTTCAAACTGTCATTCTTCTTTTGGTTTAACTTTATAACTAGTATCTTCCATTTAATTGTCAACATTTTCATACATCAGCTACAAGACAAATAAAATTATATTCACTTGTGTCTTTCTGACTTCGTTTATCATTAATTCTTTCATGACTTTTTCAGCACAGTATAGTATATGTGCTCTGATATCATTCTTTTCGTATCATTTTGAATGTCTTCCTCATTTTCTCCTTCCTAATTCTTGTGTATCTTCGTCTTACTATATTTTCAAAGGAGAAAAATTCGATTGTCCTGCAGCACATTCGTTTAAAGTATAATGATCAATGAACTCCGACATTCAAAAGCAAGCAAGTGCTCTCCCGTTATCGTTTTGCTTTTCAGATGCTCACTGCTAGCAAAATTTGTGTTTGTAATTTTTCCATCTCACCAGCTGACTTTTCAACAGGGCATGCACATGAATGTATTGGTGTTATTTACTACAGTCACATACTATTAAAACAGTAGTTGATATATTTGAAAAATGGTCATATCAATTATAACAAATACTGGTATCCGTTTCCCCAGCTTCCAATTAACTAACTTTTGTATATTTGATAGCAACGCCTTCAGATTCAATTTGAACAACTATGAGAAGCTCTTTAATCTAATAAAATCATCACCCATGTAGTAAACTTTGAAGCAGTGATTATCATGCAAAAAGACTTTGCGATGTAATTGTGATTTAAAGGTAGAGTGCAACAAAGGAAAGTTTTAGTGCATTCACATTGTACAGCTGGTGTTAGGATTTGATCCCTCTGCGATCATGTACTATATGCATAAGCTAATTATGAATTTTGGTTTCCATTTTTTATGTCAGCAAATTTGGTGGCAACAGTATTTCTAGTCTATTCATGCTTATCCTATCAGTGTGCATAATAACTGACGACAGGAAGATCAATTTCCACAGGCCATGAAGTCCAATGACAGATTCAGTGTTAGGCAAAGAAAATAGTTATGTTTAAGAATTCTTCTTCGAAAAAATTAGACAGATAGCCTTTTTTTGTGACATTCAAATCGGGATGTAGGAAAAGTGGCCTTCAAAATTGGGTAAGTGCTCACTACATATTCGTTTCTACATGAGTTTGATTCAAATGCACGACCATAAGAAGTGTCTGTTTAGGACAAATCATTGCTTTAAATGGATGATATCAGAGTACAATTATTTAAGAAATTAGAGGAAAAGAAAATACGTATCGCCGTATATCCTTATATAAGCAAATGTAAACGTTTCGTCATTACAAAGCGTTGTTTACATACAGTTTTTCTGCAAATGTTTAAAGATATCCTATTTTTATCTGATTTAACCCATCGGTTTACCTTCTATCAGGACCGAACGTTTGAATAAATGGCATCGTTTATTTTAAATTAACTTTGTCATGAACGTGTTTCTGTCAGTTTACAAAACATATCGTACCTTTTCTTACATTTATATTAAAGTATAATAATAGCCACAATCGAAAAGTTAAAAATTGAAAAAGCAAAAATAAAAAAAGAATTGTTGAAGATATTTACCATTTTTAACCTTGGATGAAACTGTACATTTTGTACTGGCATGTGCAACTTCCTCCAGGGCACAAGCTGGAAAGCGCTTTTTAAATGTAAGATGTAAATGTAACCGGATAAAGCCAGGTAGCAGGCCAAATGCGACCCGTGGGCCGTGTGCTGCACGTGCTTGATTTAATATGTCTGTCGTAACAGAGTCAGGTGCACACACAAAAAAATAAAAAAAAAACAACGAATAACGCATAAAATCTCAAACAATAATAGATTTTTAGGAATTCAGAGTCATAATGGCAGCTTCGAGTTGATCTTCACAGGTGAGGAAAATGGAATGGGGGGGGGGGGAGACAGAGTAAGAATTTACAAAAATCAATGAGAAATAATGTTTGATCACTGTTTAAATAACAAAATGTGTCTGAAGTTTCCACATCAGGATTACATCGATTTCTAAAGAAAAAGCTAGAGAGAGCAAATATTCGCTTTGAAAGAATGGGTAAACATACTTGAGTGTTTATGTCGTCACGGTTATGTACCATTTAGCGCTTGCATATCAGTAGACTTCCATAACAATTTCTTAGCCAAAATAAAAATAGAACCCTTCGTGTCGAATAAATACAGGTAGATTTACAATTCAAGTCACAGCTTGATACAGGATGCCCTGATAAGAGGTACTGTGAATAGAATATACTGATATATTTTTCTCCTAACTGCAAGTGTGATAAACAGCTTATTTTATTAATACGGTGTGACTGATTCTAAAGGAGTTCAAGATAAAGGGATCTTTCTGTCCAGTAAGCGAACTTAATTTTTCTCTAATATGTTGCATCAACAGTTTGAAATAATGCACAAATAATAACCCATTTTTAAACTGTGCATGTTTAATTTGTTCTTTGCGTAATATTTAAATTCATTCGAGAACACGGTATTGTCTCGTGAGGAATTTATTTCTAAGTCACGTCTACCTCCGGCTAAAATATATAACATTCCTTTTTAAAAAAATACTTTATTGATACCTTCGAGTGTTTCTTTAACTAACATATGTGAAAATATTGAATAACTCGTACACGTTATGTCAGACGCTTCAATATTTCCGCGTAGTGATCTTTACAGCTGGAGAGAGGTGGACTACTCGTTGAAAACCACGCAATACACAATACGCTTTAAAGTAACTATTACAATACGAGAAGCTAGCTGCGTCTATGTGATGTCTTTAACGATCAACTAGTGACTTAAAGGCAGTGTGCGTTAAAAGGGGAGCGTTAATCCATTCTCTTTGCGTATATGCTGCGGCGATTCGATCTGAATGTGATCATCTGCATTCATTGTTTCGACTACCCTCGCATAGTTTGCGTTATATTGCATTCATTGTTTCGACTACCCTCGCATAGTTTGCGTTATACTGCATTCATTGTTTCGACAACCCTCACATAGTTTGCGTTATATTGCATTCATTGTTTCGACAACCCTCGCATAGTTTGCGTTATATTGCATAAAACAACATAGGCTTGAACAAGGTTGCTACAGTCGCCAGAATCCGTCCTATCGTCGCGTTTTCAGGCCCTTGATGACTCAATACTTCCTGATCAATGTTTACAGTTATTAAATTAAAACGAGATATTCGTTGCGACGAAAGACACACACACACACACACACACACACACACACACACACACACACACACACCTCCTCAATCAAGGCAACTAGTTTGTACATTAAAAATGTATATTAACCCCTAGAAAAGCTAGATACCATTATTAATTGATTCAGAAGGAAAGGTCTAAAAAGATTTATTTATTTAGGGACCGACCATTTTATTTTACCTCAAGATAATTTAAGTTTCTGAGCTAATATAATGGATATAAGAGGTTGTTTTCCCTATAAACCAGAGCAAGAATATTTTGTTCAAGTTGTTTGAGGGCAGGATTTTTTTATTTATTTTAAAACATCCCATTCCCCCGCCACCCCACCCCACCCACCCACCCACCGAAAATTAAATGATCTGTCCATTACTGTTCTTTTGCACAGATCTTCGTAAAATTAGAAAAACAATGTATATAATCATATTTCTCAAATATATAAATATAAACGCATTATTAATATTGTTTTTCCTGCAAGAGTTTGATTTTTCCCCAAAGATATCACCATTACTTTATATTCAACAACACGTGACCTATTTGAGAAGCTGGTAGAAACGAAGCCAAATTTCAACTTTGTAAAAGATTGTTACTGTCAGATAAAGAACAAAAATGATATTACCAAAAACTATAAAATGAACGTATTTGGGCAGAGTTTATTTTACTTTCTCTGTGGGTATTGTTCATTCCCATTTCCGTTTTTGTGTACCCCTTTATAATACATAAATAGTATATTTGAACGCGAAACGTTGATCTTGAGGAATATTTTATTATTATTTTTTTTGTTTGTTTGGCACATTAGTTAAGTGCTTAAATTGCAATATTTCCTGATCGATGATACATAAAGAAAAGTCTGTCGCTTTTGTCTTTATTCCCATACTAAGTGGGAATCTGGATTTTGTTCAGTATTCCCATACTAAGTGGGAACCTGGATTGTGTCTGTTATTCCCATACTAAGTGGGAATCTGGATTTTGTCTATTATTCCAATACTAAGTGGGAATCTGGATTTTGTTTTTTATTCCAATACTAAGTGGGAATCTGGATTTTGTTTGCTATTCCCATATTAAGTGGGAATCTGGACTAACGTTTATGTTTGAGTTATACTTCTTTTGTATTTTTTTCAGATAAGAATTAGCTTTTATTTTGAGTTATTTTTTCCAATTGTTTAATTAGTCTTTAATTAAAGTTTTTTTTAACAGCTTTTTTTGGTATTATGGACAACGTTTAGAAAAATAAAAAAGGACGAGTTATGTCACCAAGGATAAAGGATTTAGGTTGGTTAGTTAACAAATATGGCATTGTAGTGTGTAAACATCCGCTACAAGTAATTCAAACATAAAATGCCATGAACTAGCCTTGGATTTTTTTTATTTTTTTTTAATTTAATTTGGCTAGACCATACAGAAAAGTGCTGTTAAATATGTGTAGTATGACGACCGTTATGTGTGTCTTGTAATGTGCCAAAAGATATCATTGTATGTTTATATTGAAGTCCTTCTTGTTTACAGATAATTTTAAAAAAAAGATTTTATATTCCTTGTTTTGCAATACACAGGGCCCCACTAGAAATATTACATTAGTGGCAAATCAAATAATGCATATATTTGCTCAAAACACTTTCTAAACAAAGGAATTACAGAACAAGATATAACTTCAAATGGGACGTTTTGAAATTAAATCTAGTTATTTTTATCCTCACGTCTGCACCTGATTGAACATGCTATGTTATTTTGCCTTCCATTATTGGTCTATTTGCCGTACAAGGTTGGACATATTTTTCCTGTGTTTAAGTACCCTTGTACTGCCTTGAACCTAACTTGCGTGTAAGTTTCAAATCTGTAACACTGTCATCATTCAAGAAACGCATCCTGCATGCATAATTACCTTATTACTAAATAATTCAGAATTTAATTTTTTTCTTCGCATGTCACATTAGCACAGGGCATACTAATGTCTACATAATTTATGAAGGGATAAGCATACTTATCATCATCATCATCAATCTTTATTTCCTCTTTTCAGAGATAAGGATGCAAACAAAGGAAAAAGATAACAATATTGAATTGAATTGAATGAGTTATATACAATTAACAGAGGTGCACATGAGAGGAATCTATGAGTCTTCCCTATGAGGATTCTTATATGAGGACACTATACTTATTAAAAGTATGGTGCATTCTTGCGCAATCCTCCAATACTTAATTATTGTACACATCATCATTATTTTACAGAAAATACTATTTTATATGTAATATAAAAAAATAGCATGCATGAAGATATGATTATCAAGATTTCTACGATCACATGATTCCAAATCTTGATAATTTTAAATGATCTTCTTAGTTGTGTGTGTGTTTGTGCGTGCGTGCGTGTGTGTATTTGTATGTGGTGTGTGTGTGTATGTGCGTGTGTGTGTGTGTGAGAGAGAGAGAGAGAGAGAGAGAGAGAGAGAGAGAGAGAGAGAGAGAGAGAGAGAATTTGTTTGTTCTACCGATGTGGTCTATCATTTTCATCTACCCCAAGAGTCACCTCTTCCATCAACCCGTGCCACAGCCTTCAGGTGCACAAGCTTATGCTTGCTTAGATCTAAAACTAAATTGACAGCAATCTAATCTCTTTTCAGTAGTCACCTTCAAGATCTACAAAGCCTATGTGTCATAATTTATCCACTTGAAACACAAGCAGAAGGATGTTTTACACGTGTTAGTCCCATCTATTCTAAAACCTAATTTAAGAGCTATCTCTGTGAGTATTTTTAGAATACATGTCCAGTCGTTCATCCTAAGTACTTTTATTCCTATTCATCGACACACCATTTACATTCCCCGTTGATCGGGAAACTTCATATATTACCCTCACCACTTCATCGTTTGGCTTTTAATTATTTGACTCTATTATCGCTGGTCGATGATGAACCTTTTAACATTTGTAAATTATTCATCACACAACCTTTTCTATGGCGCTAAATAGCCTCACTGTGATGCACGCGCCGTAAAGCCACAATCAATCAATCAATCAATCAACACGTGTCAGTCCAAAATTTACATTTACAATATGTCATCTCTCTCTCTCTCTCTCTCTCTCTCTCTCTCTCTCTCTCTATATATATATATATATATATATATATATATATATATATATATGGGCCCGCCAACAAAAAATTTCGGGCCGCTGGGCAGTACAGCAATGGGCCCCAAAACTAGTTTAATTCTTTTATATAAAGACCTGTGACAGTTTTGCATATAAAACCTATAGTAATCTACCATAACTTAGACTCTTGCAAAGAACAAATTTTGATATCTACTGCAAAGATTATTTATTTTTTTATAACTGAGTTGACGGCTGGCCTCTAGAAATCGCCGGGCCCCTGGGCAATTCCCCCTGCCCTCCCCCACTCTCAGAGGGACTGTATAAAAAAAAAACGATATTATCATACAGATTAGTGCATTATTAATTTGTACTCTGCGTAGCAGTCACACCCGCATAGCGAGTCAGTAATTAATTCTCATCTAAGTACACTATCACTCAAGGTATATAGAGGTTATTATAGAGAAATACAAAAATAGACCAAACAGAGCGGAAGTGCCATCCCTGGATCCTACAGGAGAATGCTTGATAACATTAACATAATTTTCAAAATCCGAATAAATACTAGTATCATACAGGCGATGGATTCCGTAACCCGCGGACCCGGTTCGAATCTCCGCAGAGTACGAATTAAAAATTCTCTAACCTGTATGGTAATATTATTTATATAAAAGCATATGATACAGGTACAAAGTCATCAGAACTTTTCTAATAAAGACACTGACATAATCCCTGATCTCTGATCTATCTGTTGATATATATTTTATAGTGCTTTTTTGATATGCTGAATTGCGTCCATTGTACTCCAACATGGTCGTCAATTACGTCATAGTGCAAAGGGTTTTTCAAGGGTTACTGCTGCGTTATGGTTATAATATGTAAATGTAGACATAGGTGCTAACAAAATTTAATTTTTTTACAACTTGTACCCAAACTGAGGAATGGGGTCATTTTATTTTTTTTAATAAAAGTTACAGAGCATTTACACTATCACATTTCTTTTTTAGACTTATTTGAATGTACCAGAATAGTGGCGACTTCCTTCAATATAAGAGGGACATTTTCTCTTGTTATCTGTCCTCTGACTATTACATCGTGGACGCAAACATACATAGAAAAACTCAATTTTAGGGGTATTTTCAGTTGTCATAATAGCCAGTGGAAAGACCTCTCTTGTTCTCGCATTATCTGTGGCACTGCGTCTCAGAATTACCTACAAGCTGAGCGAATGTGTCCGGAGAAAAATTGTGCGGCGGAGCTTGATATCAAATTCGTTGATACATCCAAGGTTATTCTGTAATCTTCCGAAAATACCGTCTTAAAAAAGTTTGGTGTTTATTGTATGCCTTGAACCCCATACCGAACGTCAAGCATAGATTTTCCACTGATTTCAATACTCTGATATTTTGAAATTTTCGTCCGAATGAAACAGAGGTCATTGATGTATGTCATACAACGAACTTCCATACAAAATAGAATTCTCAAAATGACAAAAGTTTTGTAAAGAATATTAATTTGGGAAAATCCAGGATTATTTGTGACAAGTGTCACGTTCAATGTTTCCCTTTTCAGACAAAGATGTACAGGAATCATGGAAAAATTAAAACATTCAGCCACCATATTAGGGAGGTTTCGGTCAATCTCTAGTTTTATTGCCCCTGTCTTATATTATAGGACTCAAGCATCAGCAATGAAAATTAATATAAATACAGATCTTATATTATAGGACTCAAGCATCAGCAATGAAAATTAATATAAATACAGATACCATTTCCTTGAACCCTTTGTCTACCAATTACTCACAATCATTCTAGAACACCTATATTTCGCCAAAGAAAAAGAAAAAAAAAAACTTTTGGTAAAGGTCACTGTCAAGGTCAAAGCTAACTCTTAAGGAGATCTCCTTATTTACTGTAATATTTCTTATAAAAATATTTTTGAGGAATCCGCTTCTTTAGTATAAATGTAAAATATTTCATCCCAGCATGCTTTCTTTCCAAACAATTTGAATTTTGTTAGGTGATTTAAACAAAATGTGATTAAAAATTTGTCTATTTTTACCAACAGCGACCGTTTACGGTTGCAGAAAAGCAGTATGGGCACAAAGTTAGAAAAGAATAAATATAAGATATTGGTGTCAACATTGGTCTAATTCTGTTAAAAAGTTCTTGATAAGATGTCCTTTAAACTGTTGTCTAGCTTCAGTAACAGCGGCAATATTTGAGGGTGGATCGGTTCGTGAATAACACGGGACCGCACCATAAGCTCACTTGGTCTTACGGCTGCTGTGAGCCAATAATAAATATTGGTATAGAGATGAAGCATGATAAAAAAACAAAAATTAAAAAATTACGATGACTGAATAAAATATATTAGAATGTACCTTAAATACTAAAAAGACATACAATTTGTGTCGTTGAAGTCAACATTTTTCAGAAATAAAAAAGGACAGGTTTTCTTTTTACCTATGTTTTCAATACTGGCATCTTTTAAACATTTTGTAAACTGACTGATTTTCTCTTCTATCTGCACTGCAGAAGGTATAATGAAGTGCACACAACCTTGAACTATATATTTTCCTTGTATTCATTCTCTTTCTTTCTTTTTTTCTTTCTCAACTTTCTGTCTTCATGGGTACGTGTATGCAAATATTTAAAAACATGTCGATACTAATTTATGACCGGTTCTATTACTGAATTTTGAAATACTGTCAAACAATTGTGTTTTCAATGTATGACGTCATTTAAAAAATATCCTACTGAATGCTGTCCGATATATACTCGTATGAACAAAATCAGAAGGGCGTATCACCAGATCAAACACTCTGTTGTCTTCAAAGTTGGAACTAGATAAACAGAAACCTTTTCAAAGTTTTCTCAGTAGGTTTGTGAAGTTTGTAACCTCAGAAGGCCTTGAGCAAACTAAAATGTAAAAAAGGTGAATTAATCAAGGTAATGTCAAACTTAATCAATATATCAGTCTTTGTATATTCATGCATTCACCCACCCATCCATTCATTCATCCATCCTTCCAAACATCCATCCACCGATCCATTCGTCCCCATCTATCCCATATGCACATATTCTATATATTCATGTATCTATCTATCTATCTATCTATCTATCTATCTATCTATCTATCTATCTATCTATCTACCTATCTATCTATCTATCTATCTATCTATCTATCTATCTATCTATCTATCTATCTATCTATCTATCTATCTGTCTGTCTCTCTGTCTATCTATATTGGTCTGTCCGTCTTTTTGTCTGCGTTTTATTCAATAGGTAAGCGGTAATAATACATGAAACACAAATTAGGTCGTTGAAGTCAGCATTACTCAGAAATCCGAAAAAAGACAAACTGTTATTTCTCCATGCTTCCCGCATTGTCATTTTTTTAGCGTTCTCAATTCGTTTTCATATATTAGATATCTGTACAGTTTGGTATAACTCATTGAATTTTATATTAGATATCTGTACAGTTTGGTATAACTCATTGAATTGTATAGTGTGACTTACATTCCAATTTCAACCTGACCAATTGCTAGTACTGACTCAAGTCTTCCCATTCAGAATTAAAAGAATGATAAGCAGTACAATATATATATATATATATATATATATATATATATATATATATATATATATATATATATATCAAGACGCACACATGTACATATACACAAACGCGTATGCACAGACAGACAATCCCTCGATCGTTTCTCAGATATTTTAAAACTAAATCTTTGGCGCTTAAATGAATGTTTTGTGACTCATTTTTCCTTAACTCGGACTTTGCACTTTATCGTTTTAAATGTTAAATATGTATTCAACATATATTCTAAAGAATCTTTATCCTTTGTATTGTTTTGTTGGGTCTTATTTATTTCATTTAATTTTTTTCTTATTTTTATTTTTTATATACATAACTGAAAAACATTTCAGCCGTTTCATTTGCTGCGCAGTTTGAGCAAACAGCACATAAATCCTTTAAATCCTTTTCACACAAAAAAAGAAACTTCAATCGAGAAAGTTAATTAAGTAAATGGTTCCTGAATCACGTCATGACATGCATTTTTGATCGCAACAAAAAATGTTATTGTAATTCAAACCGTGCCGTGGGATTCAATATAACTTGCTGACAAAAATGGATACATTGGATACGTCGTCGGGAAAATGCCTTCTCGTTAAATTATCCTTTGTATAAACATTCGTTCGCTATTACTTAAAACCTCGTAGCATATTGATTCTTGATCAACAGAACTGGTGTACCAGTATCGAATTGTAATGATTGAACTAGAATGTCATGCATTTAATTTGAGTCTCATAACTGGTGTGTCAAATGTACATAGGTATAAACTAAGTCTGCAGGGAGTAAGCTAGTATTCCGGATTGGAATAAATTATAGCTGTACTTACAAACCCGTGCAAACGAAACTACGCACATTAAACGCAGCTGTTCGTCTATTTAATCAATTGTAGACTTCCGCGGAGTAGAAGTGATTTCAAATTTATTTTGATTAAACGTATTTAATTCCATTGTACTCTGAGTATTCAGAGGTCTGCACGTTTTTTTTAATTTGTATGTGTTTTTTTTTTGTTTTTTTTTGTATTTCTTTACGGCTAGTTCTAATGTTTTGTGATCTTTAGAATCAAACAATTGAAATAAAAAATTAAATATAAAATTAATTTATTGAAAGTTATACATGTTCCTACTATGGCGGGATAGTATTACTACCCCCCAACACCCATCCCATTTGTCCGCTATTACCTCAGTCCAAACGGTAGGTCTATCATATGCTAATAATACGGGGCAACCCTAAATGTTGTTAACTATTTATTGATGATGATAACGTTTCTACAGGCCACTATATAAGTTATGTTTTCATATCACTTCATAGAAAGTGTCCTAAAATAGGTTACATCGAGAGATAAAAGAATATCGATTGACCGATTGCATGTTGTTGGGTTTGTTTTTTTTTTTTTTTTAATATTTTTTTTTTGGAGGGGGGTTGGGTGGGGTTGGGGGGGGTAATTGTTTTTTATTGTGTTTTTTTTTTATCCATTTTTTCTTTTCTTTTTTTTTTTTCGTTTTTTGTTTGTTTTTTGTTTGTTTGCTTGTTGTTTTTTTTGGGGGGGGTGGGGGTTTGGGGTTGGAGAGGGTAATAATATTAATTTCGCTACAAAAAACTATGCAAACGGATCGACATCTTGTGTAAGTTGAGTGTGATTATTGTAAATTAGGAACCGTATGCAACCCTGTGAAATTTAGACAGCTAATCAATGATGGGGAATGAGAATACGATCATTTATTGTGAAACTATAAACATAAAATTCGATCGGCAAGTTTACTAATCCAAAGTTGTTGACTTACGGGGTCACTATTCAGTGAACTTTGCACTATAGATTTTTGTTGTGCGAGCTTGTATTGTGTTGAGAAACATGTATTGGACAGGACGTTGTAGACATGTACAGTCCAATATAGGGTTTTCACCACAGGACAAATGCAATAAAAGTCCATAACGCATTGTTCAGTATATAACGACTTTTCTTTTTCTTGCAAGGATACATTTAGACATGTTCCCTCCAATAGACAGGATATATGTTGTAATAGTCTTTCATAGTTGTTTCCCTTGAAATAACTCCGCTTACTTTAGGGTCATTATCCGATACACAATGTTTGGTACTAATTCATTCCATGAAAATATAAAAGTTTTCTAGTAACCTGTGAGTCTTCAAAATGTTATGTAAAACAGTTTGCACCATAAGGACGTGGCTTGTTCTCTTTCATCCGAACCACTACAAATACCCAACATATTCATGACATTCGATCTTGATACAAAGTATGCTGACATCCTGTACCAGAAGCGGGTCAGGCAACCTGATTTCTAAGGGATAGGATGTAGGGATCTGTTTTGATCTTGTGTTCTTAATTTTCAATCACCTATTTAATTATATATATAATAATAATAATAAATTCACTTAATGTTATCAAGCATTCTCCTGTAGGACCCAGGGGTAGCACTTCCGCTGTATGTTCTATTTTTGTAATTTGTCTGTCTCCGTCTGTCTGTCTGTCTCCTCTCTCTCTCTCTCTCTCTCTCTCTCTCTCTCTCTCTATATATATATATATATATATATATATATATATATATATATATATATATATATATATATATATATATATATATATATAAACGAAATAATCAGATTTAGCACTAACATTGTCACAGAACCTAATATGTACCAGCATTCAGATCTAAACAAAAGTAAAACAAATAAGTACTGGAATAGTTTTTAAAATTGTTTAAAAAATTGCGCTTAGTATCTGATCGATGGCCCCTTGAAATGTATGCCAAATCCCTGTCCAAGTTCGATGTACACGTTTGTAAAATTCATGTGGTCATCTATTCCTCAAGCCAGGAAAAAATAGACCTAATAGTAATTAGATTGGCCTCCATTATTTTCCGATCGCTTTTCAACAGGCAGTGGCGTACTAAGGGTATATGGCGCCAGGGGCGATGATGATGGCCCAAATGGCCATAATACGAGGCCCGAATTTGTATCAGCTGTTTTGGCTCCCCAAGACCTCTGGCTCAGTTGGTGGAGCGTCGGATTCGTAATCCAATTGTTGCGGGTTTGATATTCGCCTCGGCTAGCCCTGATCTGTTGCTTCAGTATGCCCTTGGAAAAGGCAATTAGCTCCAATTCCTCCGCAAGATATAGCCAACAATGTGTTGAATTGCCGTTAACAACCAATCAACCAATCAACATGTCGTATAAAGTGAAAGAAAATCAATCAATCAACTCTCCGTTGATAGTTGTGATGCAACAGAGCACGCGCGCTTGATCACACTCCCTTGCATACAAAGTGTTCGGATCCAGAGTGGTACAATAAGTTGCACAACAGGCCAACTTTCTGAGTTATCATTATACACATAAACCCGGCATTACTTTTTTCGATAGTACTAATATTGTCACTGGCCAACTTTCTGAGATATTACTTTTTGATAGCACTAATATTGTCACGTATAAACACGATGAGAACGCTCTCGAATGTGAGATGAAAACAAAAAGACTCAGTTGTAATGCTCATCAAAGAATGAAGGTTCTTTGATATGTTTGAGCTAATTATGATAAAAAAAAATTTACAAATAAATCATTATTTCACTTGTAAAGACCGATTTTGTTCAAGTTGTTAATATATTTTAAATATTTAATTTTTTACAGTCTATAAAATGTCATCATTTTTGGCCTAAAACTCCACCAGGGCTGTTGCTTTGGAAGTACGATGCCCCGAAATAGTTTAAAATAATACTTCTACTCACCCAACAAATGAATCTGAACAAAGCGCATCACTTATATGCTCTGGGGTAAAATATAAGAGGTTTCAAGATCCATGGTTCATATCTGGAAATGCAAAGATGCATATATATTAGTGGCCTGAACATTTTCATACTTTGGAATGAAACAAAATGTCATGAACTTTTTGTTTGTTTATTTCCAATTGTCAGGAGATATTTAGAATTGTATGCCTTCAGAGCCACAAATTTAGCATATTCCTCACAATTAACCAAACCAATAGCATCAACGTCTGCCTTATCATCTCTCTCTGTGTCATCCTGAATGGACAAATCAAACTTTTTGTCCATAGTAAATAGTCAAGGAATGTTCCCCATTGTGATATTCACCACGGATATTCCCCATTAGGATATTCAACATGGATGTTCCCCATTATGATATTCACCATGGATGTTCCCCATTATGATATTCACCATGGATGTTCCCCATTGTGATATTCACCATGGATGTTCCCCATTATGATATTCAACATGGATGTTTCCCATTATGATATTCAACATGGATGTTTCCCATTATGATATTCACCATGGATGTTCCTCATTATGATATTCACCATGGATGTTCCCCATTATGATATTCACCATGATGTTCCCCAGTATGATATTCACCACATTACTACACTAGGTTCTTTATATATTTCCTTCACTTTTTTAAAACATTTTTAATGAAATTGAATGCCTTATTTGTAAGTTCATATGCACAACGAATATCTTATGTTAGGTACTAACCTTGACACAATATATCAACAAATCAGCATTGGTTATGTTGCATTTTATAAAAAATATTTGCATTTGAACAAAATGACAGCAAAATTTAGTGCAAGTGACCTTTCCAGAACCGGTCGAATCACACCAGTTTGCTTATGGCATACTACGCAAATTCCAAGAGGCTGAACTCAATACATATTTTATTTTCTGTTTAGACTTTAGTGTAGCTTTCTATTGAATGCAGTTAACGTTATTCACTGTTTATCCAATCTCCAGGAAAACTCGTAGAAAAATGATATTGATTTCTTAGGGACTACAATAGGATGCAATAACACCTGATTGTCCCAATTAGTGTGGTGGTACGTTCTAGCTGAGTTCAAATTCGTATGGCGAAAGGTGGATTAAAATTTGCTTTCCGATCGTACAAGTTCTGGTATTTGGGTCTAAAGACGACATCTACAGTTTTGTCGTGATACCTAGAAGAGGTCATATAAGTTGGACCTATTTAATAAATTGAATTTTTCTTTATATGTAGCAAACACTGAAGTATAACTGCCAAGTTTTGTTACGTTTGCTCCAGTACGGTTAAATCCAGAGTTTAATTTATCTTACAAGAAAGCGGTCTAACCCAAATTTTTTCTTCTACTTCACACAAGACGCATGGTATAAATCAGTTACCTAATATAAAACCCCGGTATATCGCTGAATACTCCATTGGCACTCGGGTTTTTTACACCCTCGTGACGGTTTTATATGCGCTAAGTACAACATAACTGATAAAATATGCAAGCTATATTGTATTTGTATGACTAATTTTAGTTTGTAACAATGTACTAATTCAAGTCTATTATGATGCTAGAAAAGCTTCGCGCAGGAGATCGCAGACAACCATTTCAGGGGAGGTAAATCTTACGGAATTAAAATCCTATCTGTTTTGTAATGATGACATATTGAGTTGCAGCAAAGAATCTTTGTGTGCTAAATATGAATAGTCATATGACAGTATTGTATATATTTTTCGGGGGGACACAGACGTAGAAGCATAGATAGTAGATCAAGCTCGGTCAGGGAAAGTTCTGGTCAATTAATTTTCTTAATCTGTGACTACTTCCCTCACTATCTTTATAACACCGATACATTTGACATTGTTTTTTCTGCATTCATATATATCGTTATTGTGCACAAAATCGTCGATTTCTTCGAGCGTAAAAATGTACTATTCCTGTCTATTATAATGATTAGAAAGCTCGACTCGGGAGGTTGCAGACAACCATTTCAGGGGAGGTAAATCTTAAGGAATTACAATCATATCTATTTGATGTTGTTACTACCTAGATTGCAAATAATACGAAAGGATGTTAGGCTTATTCGTACACATACTGAGTATATACTTAATGTCTTCGTTCTCCCCTGCCACTTAACTTATCTTTGTCATCTGTGACTTTTACCTTTTACAAGAGGTTCACCCAATCATAACATTCTTAAAATCATTTACGTTCCTTTATTTTACAGGCTCACAGTTGTAACAGGACAGGAAGAAAACAGTCAATATGGGTTGCATCCAGATTCTTGGCAAAGTCATCATCGTTATCATCAACATATTTTTCATTGTAAGTCTCTTCTTCCTGTAGAAAAACATAAATAGTTATGTATCATTAGTAAACGAAATATAAATTCCAAATATCTACACAACTATAGCTACAGTTAGAGAACACATACATACATGCATACGTACGTACATACGCACATACATACATACGCACATACATACATACATACATACATACATACATACATACATACATACATACATACATACATACATACATACATACATACATACATACATACATACATACGAATGTACACATGCACACACATACATAAATGCAAAATTACAGAACATTAAATTACACCTAATTATATGACATCAAGTTATATTAATTGTATAACTAATACAGACAGACGGACATAAAGACTGACTTGCAAATATATGCCTATGGTTCTTCTCTTTCTTATGTTAAATTTAAATTTATTATTTATATTAATGTAAAATATTGATGTATCTATATTTTCAATAATAATAAGAGAGAGAGAGAGAGAGAGAGAGAGAGAGAGAGAGAGAGAGAGAGAGAGAGAGAGAGAGAGAGAGAGACTCAACTGGACATGATAGTAAGTGAAATAGTTGAGTAATATCAAAACAAAATGAAAACCAATATTCCGATAATCAGTAACCTAGTAGCATCTATCAGTTCAACAGTCATGAGAAGCGGCGTAAATAGAAAATACATTTTAAAACAATCTGGAACATATCCATGTTTTGAGAATCACTCATATCATCGTTACCCTATTGCAGAGAGCCGTATGTTGTAATCCTCATAATCAATTACCTTGCAATATTGGAGAAAAAAAGAGATGTCAGTCTGGCTTGCATCTAGTTGTGACATTCATCGAGGTAGTGAAATGTATTTTCTCTAGGAGTTCCACGTGAACAATTTGGAGAGGTACTAGACTGATCATTGAAAAAGCAAATATTAAGATTGATTTTGGCACTTCTTAACTGAAAATAAACTAGTGAGTGTTTTTGATTTCCATAAGTAAATATTTTCTTTGTTTTGAGTATGTTTTTGCTCACCTTACAAAGATCAAGTAAACTTATGGTACAACCCTCGGTCTGGCTTGCGTTGTGCGTCCTCCGCCCACATCGCTATTTTCAACTTCTTCTAAAGAGCCGGTGTGCCAGTTCCAGCCAAGCTTGGAAATAATGTTCCTCAGAAATGCTCGGCCAAAATTATATTTGGGGTTAAAATGGGAAACCTATTTTCGACTCCTTGTCCAGAACAGCTCTGTCAAATTTTTATTAAACTTGCTGGAATATTTCTTAGGACATGCTCTATAAATATTATTTCCGAAGTGGCTTCCTTGACAGTGGTGTGGCTTCCTTAGCAATCTTCACCTCATTCTCCCAAACAGTTGAGCCAAATTCGATCATAGTTGGTAGAATTTTTTCTGAGGACATGCTTTATCCAAATTGTATCTAGTGTGGCTCGCCTAACAACGGCGTGGTATCCATGCAAACCATATGAAAAATCTATTTTCAACCTCTTCTCCATAACGGCTCAGTCAGTTTCGACAAAATATGATAGGAATGTTTCTTATGAATGATCTCTCAAAACTGTGTAAGTCGTTACCTCCTTTTGCAACGGTGCGGCTTCCTTAGCAAGCCAATAGTAAAACTGTTTTCAGCTTCTCGAGAACGGCTGAACCAGTTTCGATTAATCTTGGTAGGGGTGTTTTTCAGAATATGCTGTATCAAAATTGGGCTTGGGGTGTGCTCCCTAGCAACAGTGTGACTTCCTTAGCAACCATATGGGAAACCGATTTTTAACTTCTTCTTACAAATGGTTAAACCATTTTTGGACAAACTTGGCATGTATATTTCTTTTCGCATGCTCTATCAAAATTATGTTCGGGGTGGCTCCCTTAGCAACCATGTTGCTTCCTTGGCAATCATGTGAGAAACTTATACGTGACTTCTCTATAATGGCTGAGCCAGTTTTTATCAAACTTGGTACGGGTGTTTCTTAGGATATGATCATAAACATTGTGCCCGACGTGACTCCCTTAACAATGGTGTGACTTCCATAACAAACATATGGGAACCCTATTTTCAACTTATTCCTTAGTAAGTCCTAGCCAGTTTTGATCAAACTTAACATGCTCTATGAACGTTTTGTTCTGGGCAGCTCTACTAGCAATGGTTTAGCTACCATAGCAAACCTACAAATTATACTTACTTACCATCAATTATGGCTAACTGTTACTAATATATAAAAGACTATAACAAAGCAACTTTATCCCCAGAACTGCTTGACCATATCGGACCAGATGTGATAGGTAGATCCCTAGCAAGAACACCTTTCACATTCATACAAAAGCTGTCGTACTGCATGTCAAATACCACCATCTTCTACCAGCATGCTGGAAAGTATCCTGACATGATTGTCTTTCAACTCAAGGCACCTGCCTTAGAACTACATTTGCCTTTTCGACCAATGAATGCCACTAGGGCGATATTATGTCCAATTGGGTCTCTTGTTTCCTTTGAACTTTTTTTGTTTTTGAGTGCTTCTCTAAAGGTATCCAACATAAATGTAAATAACAAGTCCCTGTCTAAATCAAATTTAAGTGATCTAAGAATTATAATCTTTTTGTTCCTTTCTGAAATACTCACTAAATGTTCCACCCCCACCCCCATTTAACATTGGACTCAAGAGTAAACCTTAGATGTTTATATGAAAATACATAAATACATTTTCTTAATCCTCATTGCCTAATCTTAAGGATGGTATATAAATATGTTGTGTACTTGTGAATAAGTTTAAGAAGTAATGTTATTTATATTCCAGTTTTAACGTTGCTCTATTAAGATCGCTATTAAGTACAACATAAAGAGTAATGTCATCAGCAAATAATTTTATATTAGTGTCAGTTTGATTGGTGATATTGTTAATATATAAGAGATATAAAAAAAGACCCAGTACCGAACCTTGCGGTACACTGACATTTATGTTTTCAACAACTGAAGGATAACCTTCACAAATAACTCTTTCTCCTCTAACTGAAAGATATTTTTTCAAAAATTCCAACAATTGCAGTTTATAAATTAACCCTTCATGCCAAACGTTATTTAATGTTTTTGTAATGTCACAAAATACAATCTATAATGTATGTACACGTATATTATCTGTAAACTTATTAACCTTTATCTTTCTAGTTATTGGGCTTCATCTTTTTCGCAATCGGTATTTTCCTCTTCGCCGGTAAGGATTTCATCAAACAATATCTGGATGTTGTAAAGAAAGCTTTGGAAGAAGCCGCTGCGTCCACCGGGCAGGGTTCTGTGACTATCAATTTAGATCAAATCTTCACCATATTCCAAAGTTTGGCCATTGCTTTTCTCTGTTTTGGAATCTTCGTGCTGGTTGTATCTTTTCTGGGATGCTGCGGTGCCTGCTGCAAGTTCAAAGTCGCCCTGATTATTGTAAGTGGCCTAATATCTATCTATCTATCTATCTATCTATCTATCTATCTATCTATCTATCTATCTATCTATCTATCTATCTATCTATCTATCGATACGTATGTATGTATGTGTATATATCCGTCAGTAGATGCAGAAATCAATACATACGTGTACATACCTACGTCCTAAACTTTGTGCAATTTTTACCATTACATTTTTACAACTTAACTTTTAATCGGCACTATATAGCCGAGATTGTGCCGACGTGCATTTAAACCCTATACATACTATGCATACTGTTCTATACATACCTAAGTACGTTCGTTCGTATGTACGAATGTATGTATATATGTATGTACTTCATGAAATATAATTTTCAAGAATCAAACCATTTCTGCGAAATGAAAAAGTATTCGTTTCAATGTTACTTAAGGTGGAAAATGTTAAATTGACAATAGGAATGTTAAGAAATAAATCTTAAATCTAACTTTTGGAAGAGAGTAATATTGACGTGATGAGTTCTAGCACGGCCACAAGCACCCTTATTTTCACATTCAAAAATCAACACCCAATACTCCTCCCACCCCCTAACCCCCTAGAGACAAAAATAATGTTTAAAAAACCAACACCATAACGCCCCCCCCCCCCCATGGTACCAATTTTTTAGACAGTATAATTCCTGGTTCAGTTACAAAATACCTTATTTTCATTTTTAAAATTAAAATGACACATACGGCTACTGAAGGATGATTGAATGATGATGATTTATAGACGTAGACGTTGACAGAGACATCAGACTCTGAAAACTGATAGATAGAATTTGACCACTCGTCTGTCCTGTAACAATGTCTTACAAGAGAGGACTTTAAACACAGTTTTTTATATTAAAATTCACTTGTTTGCATATTGACATGCTGAGATGCTGAAGTAAATACACTTCGCTAAATGAAGTATTAAATAGTATAACTTCTACGAAAACAGCAGCATTCCATGATCTCGTTGATAAAACATGCAAAGTAATTTAACAGTGCAGTTATAGTGACCATGGTACAATTTAAGCTGTCTAGAGACTAATCTAAAGATAGTAAAGACCTAAATGTTTATTGTGTACTAAAATTTAAAAACTAGATTGTACAACTTAAAAAGATTTTTAATGAAATCAAAGACACATACAATTAAATTAACACGTTTAGAAAAATAAATATCGGTAATTGGATACACATGGACTCAGATTAGGTGCACCAACTCAGAGGATATATGAGGCTCATGTGCTTTTGAATACATCAGGATAAATAGACTTTCTCCCAGTATGGAGGATTGTATAGTGTTTCAGTGGGAACAAATGGCAGACAGACGGATTGGGCTGAAATTATGTTTTCGCGTGCAATATGAACGGCTTTATGTCAACATTACTTATTCAGATATCTTATTACCCTTTAAAGTATGTGTATATATATATATATATATATATATATATATATATATATATATATATATATATATATATATATATATATATGCAAGGATATGTATATACATCCAAGGCAATGCGATCCATGCGGAGTCGAAACCCAGCGCCGACGGAGGTCGTTGTTTATTTAATATAGGCGCCCTATCGTCTTTTGTCAATTCATTTCTTCATTATGAAAGTCTGATTGAGATGCTGGTCTTGAGTGAATGGAGAAAAGAACCCTAAATTTGTGTTAATGTTAATGAGTCAAAGTTGATTACATACACAAGAGCTGTAATCTGTTCACCGCATCTTCTTAGTGATGACCAGTATGTATAGGTTGAATTACCTTCGGAGTATCCTAGCCTTTCTTTTCGCCTAGGTACTCAATGCGTGTTAAATTCAACCGTACGTAATTGAAATCAATGGAGGTAACATTCCGGCTGATTTAGGTTATGATCCTTTAACGCGACAAGCCGCTGAGTTGACTGTACGAAAGAGAAGGAAGTCAAGGTGCATTACTCAGAGGATGTCTGCCATAGACACTGACAGAATATAGAGCAATATATGCGCTTTTGGAAAAATTTATCAGTTTGTATAAATAAATTAAATGAATATGTAGTATCTGACAATTTATCTTGAGGCGAAATTATCATACCAGATATATATTGTTTTTTACACAGACATTTCAAAGTTTCATAAAATGTCTCATACATATTAAAAGTTTCCTTTTTCTGTCATTGATTTGAATACAGGGGTCTCGGACCTTGAATTTCCATTGAAAATTCTAACTGTGTTTGTCAAATCATTATAGACAGATCTGTCAACATTAATATGTCTTGAAACTATATAATGAAGACAGCTGAGAAAGAATCTGAAGAAGAATAAAAACATCCGTATAAAATATACAGTAAATTCCTGATTCATATTTCAAAATTTTTATTATTTTGATGTTAGCAATAAAGCTATAAATTTCATCGTCATGCGCTTTAAAATTTAAATACGTTTCTTCTGCCTTATTAAAATATGGATGGATATTTGTTTCACTTAAGAAATGGGTAGATTAATTTGAATGAATACAGAACTTGTTCGCGTGCTCTCATTTATATTAGTTTCAGGGACAACTATCTTAAACCTTATTTTTATACCATCTAAAATTAAACTATACAAAACATTTGTATATACACTGATCGTTGCCTTACTACAATAGTCAGAAAATATACATAGTAGTTCTTCACAAATTTTAGACTTGATTACAACTGAGCGAACTTAAAATTCAACAATAATTTAAGATAAATGACGGCGAACAATATTTAAGACATCTTTACTACGATTCTGAAAGTACAGTTGCTTACAGAAATATCGATCAATTGTGTGAACAAATGAAACGTTATAAGAAGAAAATCAACAATCTGAATTAAATGTTTGGGTAACTGGACAATCTATATACACATCACACAAGCAAGCAAGACAAAGAGGGGTCTATGCTAGTCACGTATATAACCAATGGCAACAATATATACAAATACATTTCGACAGTTTCAGATGTTTTATTTAAATACTCTCCAGCTAAAACAGTGAAGACAAAAAAGGAAAATGATATACAAGACGCTTTTAGAGAAATAATTAATGAGTGAAAACCAGACAAAATACAGTTAGATGAAGAGAAAGGATTTTATGACCGAAAGATTAAGGAATTATTGGAGGAAGAAAATACAGAATACTCTTCCAATAAGACAGAAAAGTGTCTGTTATAGAAAGATATAATAAAACTCTTAGGACGAAAATGTAGAAATAGTTCACTCAAAATGAAACCAGAACATGGATAGATGTATTACCTCACCTTATTGATGGATACAGTAATTCGTATCAGAGATGGGTACATATTTTACCAGCTAATCTCATTGATCCAAAAAACATGTCTAAAGCATGGATTAACTTGTTTAGTTACCTGACAAGTGACATGTATTAAACGCATAAGTATAAAAAGGTGAAAAAATGAGGATCCCAAAATATAAATTTATTTTTGCAAAAGACTATCTTCCTACTTTCACTGCAGAAATATTTACAATCATGCAGGGAATTTTAGGTGACCCAACTGTATACAAATTGGAAGACTTGAAGGGAGAAAATATTCAAAAGCTATTTTATAACGAATAGTTGTTTCTATACGACAGATAAAATGACGTATTCAGCTTCGAAAAAATATTAAAAACGAAAACAGCCAACAGTAATAATAATGCATTAGGAAAATGGCAAGGATATGATGATTCATTTAATAGTTGGGAGCCCAATGAAAATATTATATCGTTAAAATAAACTGAACACATACAATTAGTTGCAATTCAAATTAAAAACCATCTCAGAATAAAATAAAACAAATTATTCTGAAGGACAGTTATTGTGACATCCTGTATGATGAAATAATACCACTTCAAAGTTCTCAAGATGTACTGTAAAAAAATATTAGACAATAATTCAATTTCTATTATCGCACTAATAATATTGGATATTACTGTTCAGAAATTTGCAAGCAGATTATGATAAAGTTGGCAAAGAACATGAAAAATATTTTGGAGGAAAAAAGGTTTAGTATTTTACCAGTTTACTATTGTAATGAGATTGAACAGGCAAAAATAAATAAAATAATTGATGATCTAACCACTTTAAATGGTGTTGTGGAACAATACTTTTAGCGCAAAATAACGTCAGATTCATATGTAAAATGTTTAAGTAATATAAATGGATGAGAATATTATATGTTACAATTGTGGTGAAAATAAGACATTTCACCAAATGGGACGTGAAAATAAAGTCTATAAAAGGTGTAAAAATTGTGCAATATTACTGAATCAAGCCGGTATTGTAATGGAGGAAGTGACCAAATTAGATAAGACGACCTAAAAATAATTACGTGCAAACGTGGTCAAACATTAAAAAGAGGGTCATTATTCAACCATAAAAATGTCAATTTTACACTGCAAATTTAATTTAAAAACTAATACTATAATAAATGGTAAACCTATTTGCTTCATACAATGATAAGACAATGAGAAAAAGAGGACTAAATCCTCCTTTAATTCGTCTCTCAATTAGAAAAGAAATAAACAGAATTATTGCTCAAAACTAAAATCAAATAATGAAAGAAGGTTCTAAGATTCATTTAATAGACGTTTAGACGAGTATAGATTTAAAGCAGGATATCATGACATTAATCAGGATATGCTTTATTTTTGGAAGAAATTGAACCATACATCCAGAAAATTAATAAGTGAAAAATTTTAAGATATGGGTCCAGTAACAGTTCAGCTATATTTATCGATTAAACTCGCAGCGAGAGAAAATGACTAATATCATTATACAGATTGGTACCGTAGAATATTGCCTGTAAGCATAATGAACAGAAATGATATGGTAAACAAAGTTCAACATATGTTTGTTATGCTACATGCAAAAATTTAGCCAGAAACTTAGTCATGATGCACATTGGGATTTGTCCGAATAAATTATTGAACGCTACATATAAATATATATCGACCAATAAGGGGAGATTCATGCATAGATTTACCAATACCAAAATGGATTTTAGAAAAGCCGCTCTTAATGTTATAAACACAGACAATAGATGTTTGTTTTGTTTCTTGTTTTTTTTTTTGTTTTGTTTTTTTGTTGTTGTTGTTGTTGTTGTTGTTTGTTTGTTTGTTTGTTTGTTTGTTTGTTTGTTTGGGGTTTTTTTTATGTTATTTTTGATCTATTCTAAACCCACCAAAAGATAATACATATAGGCCACACAAATATAACCTTAAGAAATACAAACATTGGTTTAATAAATGTCCAATAAATATAAAAGACATAAAAATGAGAACAAATTCAATATATCTGTTATTATTTACGAAAAAGGAGAGAAACATATGAAGTCAGTTAGAATGACAGAAGAGAAAGAGATAGTCACGTAGATATGCCAATTGTGTTTGATGTGAGCAATTATAATTATTGTGGTATAAAAGAATTGTCAAAATTAATATCATGTCAAGACAGTAAAATGCACGATAAAATAACTTTATAAGAAGTGACAGATTTATTTTTATCCTGAATTGTCATTGTAAGAACACAACAGATTATGCATCAAAATAGATAAAACAATAGACGTAATCCCTGAAAGGGGTTCTGTTCTTAAATTTAAAAACTACAATCATACCTAAAATCTCCGTTCATTCTATATTGTGCTATTAAGTAAACAATTGTAAACTGAGATATTGAAATGGGAATAATTAACTTTATGACATTTTCAATACCCATGTTTGAATTTCTTGTGTTTGTTCCTTTTGCATAGCTATATTAACGGGCTATTCGTCTTTAACTTGTTCGCTAAAACTTGTTAACCACGCCAACTGCTTTCAGGTTGCTTATCATATATACCAGCTTTTAAAACAGATCGCTTTGAATAAATCAATCCCAAAAAAAAAGGCAACAGCTACACCACCTATCGAGTAACACATACTGTTTGTTTGAGTTACTTGTTTGATATTGAGTTATTGTAGTTTTATCTTGATCTTGTTTTAAATTTTCTGCTCTGGATTTTATAAATTCTTGTGAACGTTTTCCAAGTTGTTTCCAAAAAACAACTCAGTGCGTATCTTTTTACTTTTGTGCAGTTACCCTTTCTAATTGTTCTATAACGTTAGAAATGTGTTCAGTCTTATTTTCACTACATTTCATTTATACTGCAAAAAATCAACAATTAACGTAAGTATAGTTTTACAATTAATTTTAAGTTATTCAACACCATCTTTATATATATTTTGCATAAACTTAAACTCATCTTAAAGTAATGTTACAAGGTGAAAGTAGTATAATTCATGTTGTACAAAATTCATTGAAAAAATAGTACCAAATATATAGAGACCAAGACATGCTCAATATGTAAAATAGAGAAGGCCATAACTGAATTTATTTTTAAAAATTAGATTCTGTAAACCTTGTGGAAGTGAATAATATAGAAACTAGATGAAACGAAACAAAGATCGCAAAAAATACAACCAAATATAGATTGATGAAAAAAGAAAGCATAAACTAAGTGCATGAATCAGTGCATAAGACAAAGATGCCGCAACGAAAACAATTTCAGGATAATTAAAAATCCAAGATCAAAATTTATATGGCATTAAAACGAATCATAAATCAGAAACTACTTTGAAAATTCCAGTGTCCCGTCGTTTTAATTCTACGGGAGATAGTTAATCTTACAAAACCAAAAAGTGTTAATGAAAGAAACATAGATATGGATCGTGCTATTCCTTTGCATATTGTGATTTTCTGATCCAGAACAACAAAATGATTTTTTCACAGGTTGAATATAATATATAAGAAAAATAGTGAAAACCTAAAAATGTTAAAATGTCATCACAAAAAGAAATAGAAGAAAGCAACAAAAAGTAGAAGCTTTTAAAACTGCTAATTTTATCATTGATGAGATCTTATATCACATATGTTAGTCTGTTTATATCTTGTTTCTAGAGCTTGCTTGCTTTGTTCTCTAAAATATTTAACTACGTAATAGATAGAAACTCCTTTAATAACCGCAGTTCTTACAACCGTGCTCAATGGAGCAAATGCATTGATTACAAAACACCCAGAACACATTTATTAAGAATTATTTTCAGTGTTTCGTTTTCGTGAACTTGAGATTTGTTCTCTAGAACCATTTGCTCCACTTTGCATCTCTCACTTTCATCTGCTTGTGTTTTCAAAAGTTTTTAAAGTAACACCTAATGCAGAAACAGATATCCCTAACATAAATAAGAGAAACCTAGTAAAATTTTTATTGCATTTGTTGTCATGTAATCTTCTATAAATGATGTCTGTAATTTGTTTAAAATCTCAATTAGAAGAAATGTGGTCACCAGATATGTCATTCCTAGTATTACCATATCTGATACTGACTTTGATATTTTCGTTTATCAAGAATTTACAAAACTTTCGAATATTTTCTTCATTTGTTTCTGTCCATATTTTCCAATCCCTTGTCGGTTAAAGTGTTTTTATTGTTTTTCTTCTTATATATTCCGTTTGTTGTTCTTATTTTTAATTCCTGTTTGTATCCTTCTTCTACATAGCTATGTATTGCATATCTACTGTTATTGATAGCTTTGCTTCTCTCATTGTCATTTTGTTACTTCCATCAACTCAATTATTTCTCAAGCTGTCTTGATTACTTAAAATATTGTAAAATGGCAGAGGTTGGTGAAGTGGAAATTTGATATTCCTACTTACGATCCAGGTGATTTTGATGACATTTACGACCATAATAGAATAGATGAAAATCCTGTTACAGAAAATTTATCTAATGAAGGATTTGAAACTCTACGACACACTCGTACTTCTCTTTGTGTTGTAGATGAATACAAAGAATTCGTAAAACACGATTTGAACATAGATGAACCACAATTTAAATTAATTATTCGTGAATTAAAAACTAATAAAATAGTATTGAGTTACTAACACGTAGGCAAAAATCATATACAAATTTCTAAAAGAGTCAACAAAATAAGATGCTAGCATCAAACTCTATAGCTACGCAAAACATTAGAAGTGCATTTCTCTACTCTTTATGGTGAACAAGAGAATGAAAAATAATTATTAAAAAAAATCACTGTATGATAAGCCTGCATGTGTACCTTTACAACAACCTCTGGAGTCTACTGTTCATCGAAGGCAGACAATCGAAATTCCAGAGGAAATAGAATAGAAAAGAAGCGGAGACTATAATAGAGGAATGTCTCGAAAGAATTGTTCGTGGAATACCTTCAAGTTTATATACGCCAGAAGAAGAAAGAATTTAGACGTTATGCAGCTGCAGTAAAAGTAGTTGTGTGGAAAATAATATCAATGAAATCAGACGTTAAAATGTATGACAAACAGATCAAAGAGATACAAAGGGATATCAGGAAAGAACAGATTCAACTAACAAATATAAATTAAAAGAACTGTTGTATAATATTAAAAGCAGAAACACACAACTGCCACAAGAATAAGCAATTTAATTCTTTTTAGTTTCCAAACCTTAAGTTAAAACTTTACAAAAGGAGAAAGATGCACATTCAGGTTTTAATTAACCCTGTAAACATGTCTTTGTAAAGTTGATGCCAGTGGCCACTGTTGTTAAATAGATGACCACTGTGTTGTGAAGACATCTGTGAACGTGCTCTAGTGTACATTTATAAAGGTTGTTTCCAAATAGCTTTGAAATGCTTTGAACTTTGTCTTTTTTGTGAAGTTTTAGAAACTAACAAAAATGCATTGCTCTCCACCAACAGCATAGTTTAGCCTAACTTTTAAATCTGAAATATATTGTTGAAATCTTAGTGAAATGCTGTCATCTGAATGATACCCTTCTTCACCCAAAAGTAAGTTTTCAGTCAACTTTTTTATTGTCTTGTTCAGTTGAAACAGACTGAGCAATAGATGTTCTATTTTGTTCTTGGCCATCTAAAGTAAATATCACAAAAGACCTTACACTTTGATTTAATCAAGATATTCCATCGTCTGTTAGCCTGTTGCTGTATCCTAGAAAAAAGTAAGTCCATCTTTTATTCGTCACTCATAAACATTAAATGGATATCTACAGCAGGCATTATTCTCCAGTATTCAAATGTTCCAGCTCGTTTGCAGGCATCTTTTACATGATCTGGAATAGGTTCTCCAAAGCTCTAATGTATATTGTTATATTATTCAGGACAATTTTCAGAAAAGGGATATTTATTTTGCCCATTAATATATCTCCAAGCATGATGATGAGGAATATTGAAGTTATTACAGATTATGTTCAAGTGTTTTAGATATATTTATTGTTTGTTGGATTAAGAGAGTGATCATCATGTAATGATATTTTGCACTAAAACTACAGTTTTCGTATATGAAAGTAAACGAGAAATCCATTTACTGATTTTACTAATTCTGGTATGCCAGTATCAGTTAGATGCCAACAAGATATTCCACATCCTGATGTTGCCATTCATAGTGCCCATTTTAATTGATTTTGCCAGAATTTTATATCATATTTTAGCTCTATATCTGTTTGGTGAATCATCATTGTCATATTTGAAAGTGTAATTATTTAAAATGTACAACAGCTTTTAATAAAATAATTGATTTATGTTTGTATATATTTTATTTCCTTTTATATGTGTTGTATTTCTTAACGAACTGGAGCGTTTGTGTGTGTGTGTATTCTTTTTGTTGTTGTTGGTTTAAGAGCACTTTTAACACATTATTTGCTCTAGCATGCAGAGGAAATGTGAGCTAAGTGCCTTTCCCAAACATATACTGAGGCAGTCGATCCTGGCTGGCCTGGGCGGGTATAGAACCCGCGACGTTCGGATTGCGAGTCCGACGCTCTACCGACTGTGCTACCGCGGCTCCCTAAATGAGTTGCTAGACATGGGTAAGGTGCACCGCTTGTTAGTTTGTTTCTTTTTCTTTTTTTGGGGGGTGGGGGGTTGGATTTGTTGGTGGGGTTATGGGGATGGGAAGTTTTGTGGGTTTTTTTTTTTTTTTTTTTTTAATCTGTAGTCCATTATTTATTTATTTAAAGTTTTAGATTTTATAATTTCAAAATATAAAATAATGGTTGGCAGACATACCTTTAGGAGTATCTGAACTAAAGAGTGACGGGAATGAAAAATATACCTTCAGATTACAGTGCCTGGCAAACGTCTTTAAATTTGCAATGTTTAATGTTTATAGATCGAGTCATCTTTTAGCGTATCACGATCATCTTACAGTTTTATTACAAGACACACAAATGGTCAAAATCTGTTGATCAGCTTTCAGAGTTTGATGTCTCTGTTAACGTCGACGTCTATCGATCATCTTTCAGTGACTTATAGGTTGTATCTACAAAAGTATTGAACTCCTGGCGTGACGCTGCCTCGCTCATTTCGCCAGCGACACATAAAAGCTCGGGTCTCAATTTTGCAGAAAAAGACCTGGGAGCGAGAGATAAGTTCTTTTATTTTATTTATTTTTTTTATTTTTTTTTGGAAAAATGAAAATAAATAAATAAAAGGTAATTTGTGACTGAGCCAGAAATCATACTGTCTAAATAGAATTGTATCGTTGAGATGGAATGTTTGTGTTTGAAAAATTTGTTTTGTCTTGTGGGCTTGATTTTTTAAAATGAAAATAAGGGTGTTTGTGGCCGGGCTAGTACGCATCGCGTCAATAATACTGAAGATGTTGGGATAATGAAATTTCTGTAACTAAAATAATGCTTATATAGCCGTATCAGACCTTGAACCATAACTGTCTACATTCACATGTTTTTAAAGGTATTCAGAGCGCCTTCAAATTTGGATTGTACCCGCAAATAAGACATACAATATTGTGAATAGGTCAAAACGATCTTTTAATTGTCACATGGGAAATATCACAACCACCCCACTCCCCAACCCCTTCCCTACCCAACCCCCACCCCCGCCTTTTCCATCGTTAAAATTGATGCAAAATAGCAGTACCAAAAGAAATCTGGTGGCGTATTTTCTTTGTATCCTAAAGATATCACAAAAGCATAAAATATGACCATGTTTATCAACCCTCATATGTGGAGAAATTAAAAAAAAAAAGGCTACGTAAACTTGGCTACGAATTAAACGTATAAATTCACAATTTGTTTGTGAATAAGCTTTGTTAGACCACCTCTTGTCGCCGTGTGTGTGTAGGCTGTCGCATTCCAGGAGTAAGAGGACCTTTTTATGTTTACACAGCAACAAAGAAAGGACTTTCTGAAAAGAGAAGACCTTTAATGAGTCCTCTATTTTCCTATTACTCTTCCTGACTTCTCTTGCCTAATACTAGATATATATATATATATATATATATATATATATATATATATATATATATATATATATATATATATATATAGAGAGAGAGAGAGAGAGAGAGAGAGAGAGAGAGAGAGCGAGAGAGAGAGAGTGCTCTCTTTCCTGATCCTTCCTTTTTTTATGTCCTCTCTTCATGCGTGTGCAAACATAAGAAGCCACCTATTTTTATATAGCGTCCTCTATTTCGTGAACTATGATAGACATATATACACACAAAACAATGCAGTCCTCAGTTTATATACGAAATAATAGAGTATGTGTGCACATTTGTGCTGTTCTTATCTTCGTCGTTATCGTTGCTGTTGTGTGTGAGTGTGTAAGATTTATATGATCATCACTGAAACAACATTTCTACGTGCATAACTGGAAGTATAGGAGACAACTCTGGACTATAAAGAATAAATATTGTCTGTCAGAAATTGATATCGATGTATTCGACACATTTTCCACGCTTTCAAGCGGTATTAAAAAAATCAATTATGTCTTCTTGTATTTGAAGTATCGAATACAGTGTATAATTAAACGTCCTCGTCCCCCCATCCCCTCGTCCCCCCCCCCCACCTTGACGGATCGCCACAGCAGAGAAAGCTCCGACAAATTATTAACATTGCATTTTTTACGAAAATAGATGACTTATTTTTAACATTAATTTCAATTGAAAGCGAGATGAATTCTCGGTATTTATCAAAACTTCACAAAAATTAGTGAAGAAATGTGGAAGTTTGACTATATGAATGTCCATTCGTTCTAAAGTCATAGTCACCTAGGTGTCAGAATGCACCAAAGTTACGCTTTCCGCGTTCCTGGGAGTACTTAATCACTCACACATAACCAGGGATAACTCTGGTTAGTGGGCCATCTTCAGCCTCAATGTGCCAGCATGGATGGTGCTAACGATCCGTCAGATACTCATTAGCCGCGAGTGACATCTATCAATTAATCGTCGCATAACAGAGATTCCAATGGACAGTCGACCAAATTGACCTATCGCCAGAGCAGAGATAACCACGCCTACTTATTAGCATAGTACATAATATTAAACAGAATATCGTCAGTCGACACGTACCTCATACAAATTAGTGGTAATTTTGCAGTATATGGTGAAAAGTTTATGAAAAATGGTTCAAAAATGTTGAAGTTGTGACTATTTTAATTTGTATCTGAAGTATAGTGACAGATATTATTTATGAATGTCCGACAAGCCTCCAATGCACCTGTAAACCACGTGAGGCTCACACTTTTGCCATCAACAGTATTTGTCGGCGGTCTATATAAATCAACACGTGTCAGGATTTTACAGACATACGGGGATACCTTAATTTAATCGAAGGTTACGTGTAAATCATCATGTTATCTTGTGTCCAGAGAAGAGTTTGTCTAAATTAGTCTGGCACCTGGATATATATATATATATATATATATATATATATATATATATATATATATATATATATATATATATATTGTGTAGGCGGGGCGTTCTCCGGTTTTCCAAGAGGTCAGTTTTTCACAAATAATGCAATTGATGGTTCAACTCTCCCTCTTCCAGAATATACCCGCCCCAAATACAAAATCTTCCCGACAACCTAAAATAAATGAATGTATGTTGCTTGTTTTGTTATTGTTAAAGGTATAATCGTTAGACTTCCATCTTCTTTTTCAGTACGCTATTGTCCTAGCAGTCATCCTAATCGGACTGGTTGTCGTGTGTGCCATCTTCTTCGCTAATCCAACAATCGTAAGGCACTTTGTTTACATATCTCATTCCATCCATACATGCATGAACAATCCTCTCTGTCTCTGTCTCTGTCTGTCTGTCTGTCTGTCTCTGTCTGTCTGTCTGTCTCTCTCTTTAATATGTCACCTATCTCTCTGTGTTGATTATCCTGAAGTGTGCAAAAATATTGCAATGGTAACGTTTGGCCTCTATTACCCACCAGACCATTCCCAATCTGGGTATCCGGGGGTGGGGGGAATGGACGGGTGGTAATTAGTTGGATCACACTTCAGTTACATGAATGTGATCAGCAAGTCGTTGATACCCAGAAATAATAATTTAAAAGCGTGATCAAAACTGACCTATTTACAAGAGGTAGAGGTGTGTGTGTGTGTGTGTGTGTGTGTGTGTGTGTGTGTGTGTGTACGCACACACATACATATATATATATATATGGCGCTATTTCTGAATTCTCGTTTATTCTGCCATCAAAGTATAAATAAATTAGTTGATACGTAGTTTACAATCGTACTTGAGAATTTTTTTTCTTTATTTCTCTAGTACGCAGATCCGTTGAAGAGCGAACTCAAACAAGGAATTCAAAACGAGTACAAGGGACTTTCTGGAACGAATCTTGTTTCTATGGCATGGAACGTCGTCATGCAAAATGTAAGTACAAAATTTCAAATATATATTATGTTATGTATGTATTTATCTATGTGTGTACTATATATGGATTTATGCATGTATGTATGTATGTATGTATGTATGTATGTATGTATGTATGTATGTATGTATGTATGTATGTATGTATGTATGTATGTATGTATGTATGTATGTATGTATGTATGTAAACGGGTAGGTACGCTGATAAGTATGTACGTGTATCAGTATGTTGGTAGGAATTGTACAAGGATTCGATCATTATTTTTCAATAAACACATTTCCTTTGGCATTCATAGGAGAGATCAAAGATGTTGATTGGTAGATAGGTGTGGGCGATAAGATATCAGTGACTTATATTCCCATACAACCTATGTGTCAAAATGGATGTATGGCTGTAGAGATGAAAATAGATAGAATGGAATAGAATGGAACGTAATTAGTAAGAGTTATGGTTAAATATAACATTTACAGTACGAATTGCAAATTATAATTTTGTAATCAGTACATCATTTCATTCGATGATTGTATTTCATTAAGCTCTGGACAAGGTACATTGTTTCGTAAGAATTTCCTCACTGTGTCGTGGTCAACTAAATGTGTGTGTGTGTGTGTGTGTGTGTGTGTGTGTGTGTGTGTGTGTGTGTGTGTGTGTGGTGAGGGCGGATGCTAAATTATGGTATGCGGCCACTTGTAGAAAGGATAAGGCTCTAGATCCTTTGAACGGTTTAAACGCGATGACGTTTTGGGTTATTTTTTATATAACATCTGTACACACACACACACACACACACACACACAACTACACACATACACACACAGAGAGGCAGTACTTGATATTAAAATAAGGACCGTAACTATTTCGCGTATTCAGGGGCGTCGAAATGAATTTTCCATATAGGGCTGTCATGCACATTTAAATTCGTAATTCTAGGTTAAAACCACTTTGTATTAATTAAATAACAAATGTTGTTGCTGTTGTTGCTTGTTTGTCTCTTTCTTTCTTTGCTTACATCTATCAAGTTCAACTGACGCACGTTTCGATGGTTGCATCTTTCATATTGTTATGTGAGACTTAGAACATTTACATCAAAAGTTTCTAACTCTACGTTTTTTTTTTTCCTTTTTTCCCTGTATTTCTTTGTACGGATTTAGAGTAGTAAACATACCTCCACCATTTTTTTTTAATCAACACACTGATTTCTTATTTCAGTTCCAATGTTGCGGTGTTGACAGCAATTCTGATTTCATTGGCGCAAAGCAATGGAACGAAAATAATATAGTACTTCAAGCTCCGTTTGCATGTTGTAAAACTTTGCCTAAGAGTACCGGGGCAAGTGACACCGCATGTGGTACATTGCCCAACACATCGAACAGCTATTACAATATAGTAAGAGCTTCAAGACTCTCTTTTTTGTCTCTCTCTCTCTCTCTCTCTCTCTCTCTCTCTCTCTCTCTCTCTCTTATTTACTTTGTTTTGCAATTTCTCAAATCACTCTGCCGTCTATAACATGCAGTTTTCGCATGTATTTTATTAACCTTTTATCATCTGTTAATTATCATATATATTTTAAGAGTATAAATTTAGCAAGTAAAATATCAATCGAATCTAAATGCTCTTTTATTATACTGAACCATAGATTAATGCATAGTCTCATTAATATCTCCCATAAGTTACTAGTATACAATTTTTGTTACTCCACATTTTTAAAATTTTGTTTCACTTTTTAGGTAAAGATCAGTTGTTGGTCCTTCTGATAGCGGCAACAGCTGTACTATTTTTAGGGCACATTTGTATGGTTAATAAAATAATTATTACCATATATAAATCAAAATATCTCTTGTACCTCTTAGTTTATATGCCCCGTCACGACAGTAATAGAGGCATGTAATGTTACACTTGTTTGTCCGTCCATCTGTCATACCTTGGTTAAGTTTTGCGTTTAGGTCATTTTAGGTACTGAGGTGGGACATCCTTAAAATGCCAATAGAATTAATACAATTTACCTTTACGGAAAATTCAAGATTTTATGTCAGTATTTTAATCCCTGATTCATGTTGTGTGGTGACAAAAATCATTGTTACCAACCAAACAATAAGAAAGATATTAAAAAAACTTAATTTGAGTAGACGTTCCAATAGTAGCCGTTATAAAACTAGTCACTCTTGTTTTTCTTGTTTATAATCTCTTCATCATTGATGTCATGTGGTAGTAGAAGGTAATTAGAGTAACCTAAACGTTATTCTTATTTTCATAGTTGTGGTTGTTGTCACCTCTTGATGTAATAAGATGCAGTGCTTTCACAAAGTTTTAAACTCATTAGATGCATGTCAGAGGTAAGTGAGTAAAAACCACTGATTCTCAATTTTTGTCTATTTCAGGGATGTTTCGGCAAGATCTGGGGTATCGCTTTTGGAAACACCGCAATTTTTGCAGGAGCTTTTGCAGGCCTTCTCTCTTTCATTGTACGTACACTACAGCAGTAAAAATGTGTGTGTGCATATATATATATATATATATATATATATATATATATATATATATATATATATATATATATATATATATATATATTCTTCATTATATTTTTGCAGAATTGTATTGGCACATCATCAATCTGATATCTTACCTTTCTCTTCTAATTTGGAACGCTAAATGTGTTGTCCTTTGTTTTAGCCAAATGGATTCAGACATTTCTTTTAATTACGTGGAAATAATTATTACCTGTATATACATTTCTTAACTCCTTAACTTAAATTACCATTGTCGAATGAGCGAAACCAGAACAATGTTGTTTTTTTTCATGATGAATAATGGCAGTTATTGTATATATATTTAGATTTATTAGCGCTCAGATAGTCCAACTGGTAAATACATATAAAGAATTTCCTATAGAGTATTACCATGATAGGCTTATACTAAAATTATTTTAAAAATTATATTGTTTTCTTAGCATATTATTTAAAGTTTTTTAATTTTTGTCAATACGGTTCTTGTTGTCCAGGCTGTTGTTTATGCTCTTTTCACATTATCAACTTTGTTGTTATTACTGTTATTATTATTATTATTATTATTATTATTATTATTATTATTGCAGTTTATCTTGATCATCCTGTCGATTGTACTCGTCTGCAGCGACAAATCAAACAAGGTCTCCCCGTGAAAAGGAACCAGATAAATTTTAACATTAAGGACTCCGATGATCAAAGAAGTTTTAAATGACGGTGTTTACTAATATTATAAATTGTTACGGATGAAAAGAAGTGTGTAATTGTTAAATTTTTATAGACAGCCTATACGGACAAAAACAATATTTATTGTTAGGAAAACCTCTGGCCTTTCCGCTTGCAACAGAAGGTGCACTGAAAGAAACGAGATGTTCCTGATGATGATGCTCTGTACAACTATCAACATTTCCTGGGTTGTATTATGGCGCATGTGACCAGGAATATGTCCTACCTTTTGGTCAGGTTTTAGCAGTTTTATGATTTTTGTTTTTGATAAAATAATATCTTTGATCCGACCAGAGTATGATCAAGCTTTATCATGAAATAATTGCAAGATGGCGACAGGTGAGCGTCCATGTAAGCATGTCGCTAAGAAGACATTTTCCCATGTTAACATAAATTACTGAAGATAATCAAAGTTTTCATTTTAAGTAAGTAGTAAAATAAAAGACTTTGGAATAAGATTTATATTTATTTAAAAAAACAAATAAAAAAATTAAGTTTCTATATTTTTTGCGAAACGTGTTTTTGTTTGTGAATGAGAATATATTTTTGGGGACGCGAAAGTTTTGGTCAGGTCATACTAGTTTGATCAGACTGCCTAAACACAACTCTGGTTTTACATGTAACAGTGCCCATTGTCTCTATCAACATAAATACAAACTTTGCGGAATTAGCTGAATAATTGGTGATAAAGGTATACGAGGTTTTTAAGTTCTTTCTCTGCTCTCATCAAAAATGTAAAGTGAGACATGCATGAAATTTCCCTTGGTAAGATATTTTGAAAGACTTTTGATTCCCATCTGCTTCTTAAATACAGTATTCACTTTTATTAAGTAAGTTGCATGTTTTTTGCCCTTTATGTCAAGTCTGAATTGATTAAATGTCCAGCTGAATCTCTTGTCTTTAACCAACAAAAGTATCTTGACATTATTGGCATTTGATCGATTATGTATACAGACTAGGTACTTGGCATAATTTTTCGTTATTTGCACGTGTTTGACTTTAAGGGTATCGTAAATGAAAAGAAAAACATAATTTGGGTCAATGTTCTTGCTATTACATACTCTTGATTAATATTTAGCAGGCTTTAATTAGGATAGAAAGTCCTCTTCCCATACGCTAATAATATTAGTGCCAATTTTTGAGTGCCTACGACTTATTTTGGTCATCAGATTAATTTTTTTCTTTCGAACTTGTATAGTTAAAAGTTAGAAAGGAAATCATCTAAAGTTATCAAAAAGTATGTAGTGTGTCATCACACAAAGTTTGTTTTGCTTTATAATGTATAACACTCCAAAGCTGGTGAGTTCATGACTTCACCTACTTTTGAATGTGATGTAAAGATTAACTCCCATAAAAAAAATACACATTCCCTTGTAAAGTATCTATTTTAAAGAAACAGTGCCATTTTTTAACATTTTTTTATATAGAGGTAATTTTGATAGTGTTTAAAGCAATTTTTAAATACCTTTCGATGTGCAAAAGTACTCGATAGTACAGTCAGTCCTGTATATTATAACCAACCAAAAGCGGTCCTTCTGACCAGATACATAGGTAAATATATATTAAGTTATGTTTCATAGAAGCTATTGTCGTTTTACCTTTGAACACTGGTGGCTGCTGTATGCGGGTGGTGAGTTCAGTATAGCAGGTTTGACTGTATGTAGTGGTATCCGTCCATCTTGCACTTTGTCATCGACTCTCAAGTTACACGAAGATTTAATGTCGGTTTTGTAATATAGAGTATATTATCTGTGAGTGTTATTTATTTTTCTAATATGTTTCCATCTTTTTATTTTCTTAATTTGTTACCTGTATACCATAGCAAATAACTGAATCAATCGCCTCTTTTAACTCAGCTAGTCTGAAGCATTTTAAATACAAGACATATATAATGTACATTATTCCATTGTGTGAATACATACTTTGATCTGACATGAAACTATCAATACATTATGTGACAAATAACTCTGTCAACTGTAATGTGTACGTTCTAAAACTTTAAAGGCCATAAACAAACTGTTGGAAAGCAATTAATTTTAATAGATTAGATTTGAAGAAATAAGCACAATGTTAAATGTACTCACTATCAATTAAGAGAGGTGGTATTCAACATTTTCTACAATCGTTCACGATTTGCGTTATTATCCTTCTCACAAACAGTATGTAATATTATGAGGTGATTTACCATTTTTATCGTACTTTTTTTAGGTTTTACAGTTCTAATTTTACATATTTTGATCTGGATTTAGTCAGGGTCATTGAAGTTTGTAATTGCTGATGTACATAGAATACTTGATGTAACTTGACTTGGAAACAATGCAATTTTATATGTTTCCTGATTTTGTTTGATGTGCTAGATATCTTTCATTTGTTTTAGTATTTCTTTTTAATAATCATAATTGATATGCATTTGCCCTATAAATGGTTTGTATATTTGTTACACGTCCACCAAATGCCGCAGGTCGGCGTATTAAGAGGAATCCATACTTGTTAAAATTACAGGAATATCAACCTATGATATTAACTTTCAAATAGATAATGGGATGATCAACAAAAACAAATGTTTTAAAGCGGCTCTTACCGGGCAACGTTTCTTACAAACAACAATTTTTTTAAAAATGTTACAGCATAAAAATCCAAAATACTAGCAAAACTTCAAAGACATTATTATCACAACGAAAGTCAAACAAAATTATAAGTATACACCCTTAAAAATTTAATGTTTATTTCACGAAAGTTTTTCCACCTATATTTTGCTGTCATTTTCTTTTTAAAATAATAATGATTTTAGAAGGTGCGAAAATATTGATTTGAAATACTTGTGACGTAATCATTGTGCAGAGACTCTTAAAACTTTATAGATGAGTGATCAGTTAAAATAAACAACAACACAAAAAAAACCCCAAAAAAACTATACGATATCCAGGCAAAACGTTAAATAAGCAGGCTCCCTTGCATTGGTTTCGTGGCACTAGCCTCTCCGTATTAAATATATGTTTGCCACTATTGACACGCCCTTTATTGTTTACCTCGATACACATAAGTTATCAGCTTTTCTATACCAAGAGTTTACATGTTGGATAACCCTTACTCGACTACATATCAATGGGAGGTAATTAATGCAGGGGGTTTGGTTAATCATCCTCGATGGGTTTGTACTAAAACACGTAAAGATTTTGGACGGGTATCGATTCCCCTTAAGGACGTTTGATTCTCGCTATTTCACGTGATTTAGTTTTGCTTCATAACAGTATTCATTCCAAGCCAATTTTTAAAAGCCGAAAGTGCGCACAGATATTCTCGAGGCTCAGTGTGAATTGCTCAGTGTCATTGGGCAAGGCACTTTACTGTTTGCAGCCCCAGGTGATAAAATTCAATTTTCTCAAATATTTTATCCCATATACAAGTATGACCCCACTCGATTTTAAATTATTTGTAGGTGTGGTTACATTTTTTTCCCTATTCTTCAACGGTTAACAAACAAGCACATTGAAAGAATTATCTCACAGGTTTTACTTAATAGATTTAACAGCACAAGGATAAGGTAGGATTGGATGCCACCTGAGGTTAACCTGTCATGATGTGTATGAGGTTATAGTGCTGAACCTGCTGGCCATAGTCACTGCACTAGTTCACCCACAGGAGGAATATGCTTACTATAATTAAACTGTTATTGGCTGTTCCAGTGGTGTATACAAAGAGTTGTATTAGACACATATATAATAGATGATAACAAAAAACAAAATTTGTCAACCTAAAATTTAAAGTATGTCCTTATAATTCAACTCGAGTAAACGTGAAAATGTTTAGATCTGTTCTATACTTTTTACGTGTTGAGTATTTTGGATTGTCAAGATGCATCAAACTATACTTCCCTCGGCACGATATAACCTTCAAGTGTTGATGTGCCATAAAACATCAAACCAAACAAAGCCAAAGTCGTGCAGGCAATCCAATGCCCTGGTGTTTGTTTCTTTGATGGTGTGTTATTTCTTTCTTTATTTCTTTCTTTCTTACTTAACTCTTTGTACTGATGATATACACTTTGTCTGCATTGTGTGCAAATATAACAAAAGGTCAACAAAGCGTTTTCATTTATTTTTGGTATTTGGTGCAGTATATTTTATTTGTCTTTAAAGCGGCTTGAGTAAACTGTGATATAGAATTGTCCTTAATTCTTTTTAATAAAATTGGTTCTTTGTACAAAGTGCTTCACTGATTTATTTTGAGTTTTATTTTAAAAGAATCAAAAGACTTGCAGGTGCTATCTGTCATGTATTTATTCTCATCTTGTATTTGTTCTCATTTTTTATTTACACCAAATTTAACGAGTGGACATATTACATTGTGAATAGGCCAATCTTCTATTCAGAAAATGATTTTTTTAAAAATGAGTATCAGAAATAGAGCATGGAAAGTAATTGTTTGAAATGTACACTTTTTTCTGTATGAAAAAACGGTAAAAGCAAAAGTAGCAAGTTTTAAACAAATATATAAAATGATAAAACGGCCAGATTTGTGTGAATTACTATGTTGTATGAGGCAATACGTTACTTCATGGAGAATTAGAATGTTTTATAAGACAATACGGTACTTCGTGGAGAATTAATGTTTTATGAGGTAATACGGTACCTCATGAAGGGTTAACGTATTTCTCTCTCATTTGTAAAAGAAATGCAGCGTTAGAAAAAACAATATTTTAAAAACTTTATCGCGCTTGACTGAATCGACGAGATTATTTTAGCGCAATAACCCTATATCCCTAAACGGAAGTCCATGTTCAAAAATACCAGCGGAGTCATATGTGTGTGTGCGTGTGTGTGTGTGTATGTGTGTGCAAGATTTACCTCTCTTTGCTAAAACATGAAATGCAACAAACAAAGCACACAAAGAAAAATTGCTTTTTCACTTAGCAATTTCGTGCTACAACTTCTGCCAATGTCATATTTCCGCGAACCGCTGATATTATTTTATTATATACTAAGTACTGTATATTTTTAAACAAAGAAAATGGTTCATGTTTGTTACAACGAAAGGGAAATAAATCAAAACTCACATATTCCTCATGATATCTGATAGAAAAAAAGATTAATGTCCTATTACTGCAACTGCTTTAACTCGTTTACAACATGGGTGGAAGGGCCTTTATATATAATAATACGCCATGTCCATGTTCTGCCATATAATATTACACGGACTTTATCTGGTCTTGAGAGACTTCCAAGACTTGTGAGACTGAAAATGTTCTTGGAACTTTGAAGTAAAATATCTCCACAGTTGCATGACATTTCATCTTTGCATAATTTGTCTATATAACATATTCTTGCAAACTTTGAAAGTTTTTGCCTGAATGAAAGTGTAATTTTCCCATAATTGCGTTTCAAGTAAAATTGTGGGTCTTATTCTTGTAAAATTGTATGAATTCCAGGGAAGATCTCTAATCTTTTTCATCTCTCCTTATGAATATTCAAGATAACTTATGACAAACTGTTTTTTTTTTTTTGTTTTTTTTTCTGTACAATGTTACATGGTTGACTCGATGATTGATATAACGTTCGTAATAATCGACCGGGTAGAAAGTTCTAAAGGGAGTGAAAAAATACGCATGTATATAGAACAGTCCCTATTAATCAATTTCTATACATTCTATACACAAGGTCAATGCTAGCTTTTTTTGTTTTGGGACAACTGATCACATTCAAAGTCCCAAAAGAACTTAAAATATTGATATGCACTCATCATTGAAATAAAAGATAACGTGATCAAATAACACAGATCGAAGAGCAATACCTTGCTAGAAATTCCGTTTCGCTGCTTCATTTATTAAGCCAGATGAGTAGTGCGTGAATAATTGATTTATTCCACCCATGTGCTTTAAGCTATTTCACATTTCAGTATACATTATATAGCAGTTCATTTAATAGTTTGTTTATACGTGTCATATCGAGTCTTTAAAGATAAGCGATGTCCAAAGCTTACTCTTGATGGTTCAGCTATGACGATTTGTAATTAAAGGCAGTATTAACGTATTAAAAATAAAAAAATTTTGTGACGAAAAACCTCGTCCGTGTGATGTGAATATATCGTCCCATAGAGTCGAGAATTGTCATTAGGACACGGTCTACTTCTGCACCTCATATACCCATGTGCAGAACAGTCATCTATTTCAAGGACGCAATGTTAATGGACGTGTACACGATGTGACCACAGAAAAATTGACTGTTGATAGTGTCATACCGCGTTGCGGCCTTTCATTCAACTAAATTTAATATCTCGGTTTTCCATTTAGTCCTTGTCCGTACTTATTTTCCATGCCGGTAGCCCCTCCCTTATCAGAGTATTGTTCCTAAAAGGACAACCTAGGTTACCACACTGTATACCACCCCCAAGGGATTGGGGTACTCTTATACTTTATATCAAATCTACAACTGGTTACGAGTAAGCCTCCACCCTAACATAGTAGTAATTACGCATACCTTCACTATATTATGTCTAATTCGATGTTTCAATTGTCGTATATTGATATTTGTTCATGTGACTAGCGTCGAGGTGTTTGTGTGTTTGTGTGTGTGTGTGTGTCTGCAACATGCTCCTTTAATAAAGGTGAGTTTATAGAGTTTAACAATTGAACGTCTTACTTTACTACAAAAGAAAAAACAGGTGACTTGGATTGTTTACCTTGTGCTATACACCGAGGTGTATATAGCGTACACCATATAAACGCAGGTGAGTTTCAAATGCGACATAATGTATACATTGTTTCCTTGCGGGAAATTATATTTCAGATAACAATGTCGGGACAGTCTGTGGGAAAGAGTGGCCACAAGAAGCCTCTAACTTGTTCAAAGCACACACACACGCACACACACACACACACACACACACACACACACACACACACACACACACACACACGCTGTGCATTTTATACGTTATGATCAACCGAAAGATGGAATCTCTTTGATTCCAGACGTACATATAGAGGGCGGAGAATACGTCATTCCCCCTCCTCTTGAGAATGCACAGATTTCGTCTTGTAGTGCCCCTAGTGCTTCATTGCAAGATGTCAACCTCTTTTCAGGTCGGAAGAACGCTCCTGGGTCCCAGGAGATTATGGGGCCAGTCTTTTCGGAGATAGGCGAAGCACCTCCAGAAGGAGGGACTGAACGTTTGAGAAGTGCGTCGCCTAACCCCGCGAGAGAGGAGCAGCTGAGCGATTCTCACGTACAACGTATCGTGTTGCACCTCCTACGAGTGAGGAGAAGCACCGCGCCCTTCACATTATGTGTAGTGTGTCGCACACTCACACGAGGGAGGAGCAGCACCGCATCCCTTACAGTGACGGATAGGAAGAACAGGGTTCCGACAGATCATTTGCTGGTGACCGGTCATCGTCAGGTCGCGGGTCAATTTCTGGCAAGCGGTCACCGGGTACAGGTCACCGATCACCGGTCAGTTCGTCCAGTGACCGGTTGGGTCGTATCGGTCACTGGTCATCTCGTGCCGTTCGCCGACCACCGTTCACCAGTCGTCATATATAGGCCCCCCTCTCCCCCTCTAGCGTCACATCCCTAGGATGGAATGGCAATCTGCCTACGGGTGCAGTCTAGGAAAGGGGATCGGATCGGTATCCCCCTTTCCTATTATTCCTATGAGTCCCTACTGGATGTAGGGCTAACTACCACAAGACAATTGGTCCTTTATGCCTCCGCGGCCTACTGGACCCTGGACCCAGACTAGAGCTGATGTTGCGGCTCGTGAACCGCAATCTTCCTTTCGTCAGGTGGCACCAACCAGGAAGGCTGCAGGTGTGTTGTCGGCTAACCAGTCCCACTGCAGTTCCTAGTACACACAAAGCTCCTACCCACCGTATGAAGTTACTGGCCGTGGCTCCAAGCGCTCCTACGTCATCTCCGACATTGAGGGACATAGCGAGGCCCAGCCTCTCCCCTGTGCCTCGCGAACTAGACAATGATGACGCACTGTCTATTTTCGTCGACTTAAATGAGTTCGATGTGGAAGAAGCACATTAACGCCTCCTATCCGGCCCACTACCTCTTCTCAGATGGATGAAGAGGAGGAGATCTGGTCCTTTGACACCACGGTAAACATAGTTTAACGCCTCTAACTCATGGACTTGTGCCCAAAATCGTCAGGTGCACAGTCCAAGAAGAATCTCTCCAGGTTGGAAAAATTTCATGGACACAACTCAAATAGATCTCCTGCTACTTTCTCATTCGTGGACGATTGAGGACATTTTTCAGAGGTTTTCCACAATCCAAGTTATTGCTGCGCAACACAGAGGGAGGTCTGTCCTCCCCTCCACCTTAACACCTATGTCCCCTGCCTCGAGCTACCGCGTACCTTTCCATATATGTGGCCTATTGAACCTCGCCAATGAGACGCCAGATCGTCTAAAATGGGTATTTCTACCGCGGCCTGGACCCGCCTTCTAATAGAAACCATTGAAGCTGTTAAACAGAAAATTCGGTTGTTAGTTACCATAGCTTCTGATGCCTACCTCTTGTCACTTACTGAACCATTGCAACGTTAGCTGGAGGCTATGGCTAAAACCTCCCGACATGCTTTTTCTGTGTCAATGGCTTTGCCGGCGAAACTTCTGCAAATCCACCGTGTTGTTGCGTTGGACTCCTCTAAGGTCGTACTCAACCATAGTAAAGACCTTCTCAGGGCTACTTCCTCTCTTCGGAGTATTCACTCCTACCGTGACTTCCCAAGATCTGAAGAATCATCAGCACAGATCCTTTACAACCGCTCCTGGCCCATCGCAATAGAGCAGGAAGCGTTTTAATGCAAATTGCCCTCAGGGACCGTCCGCTAAGTTCTTAATCAAATGCATCTCCACATCCAATCCGCAGCCTGAAATTAGAACTCCTCCTAGTCCGTCTGGTCCAAGGCGCGGTCGCCGCAGACCCCAAAGGAGGAAATTCTATAATCCTCCTTCCTTTCCTAAGGAATGAAGGGGGGACAGCCCTAGGGACTTAACACCTCTCCTGTCGTGCATTCCTCTTTCAAATGTCCAATATGTACTAGTCTAGGCCTCTTTTCAGAGGCTTGCTCAAACATCACGCACGATGGCTGGGTCTTTCAAATTGTGAGCGAGGGTTACCGACTACAGTCTCGGGAACAACCCGCTCTGTGAAGGGCGTATTTTTTCACCAATCCAATCTGGTAAAAATAAGGAAGAGGTACACACCCTTTCACTGAAAGGGGCAGTCGAGACGGTTCTGAGCAATCAGTATCCGACATTCTACTCGCGAATATTCCTGGTCATCAAGAAAAGCAGGAAATTTCGTCTCATTATCGATCTCTCCCCTTTAAACCGGTTTCTTCTGGAGGAATCTTCAGGATGGAGACCTATCAATACGGAACGCAATGCATCCATCAAATTGGCCGGTCTCCATCGACCATTCAAGATGCTTATTTACACATCCCTATAATTCTTTCTCATCGCAAATACCTCCGGTTTTGTTTGGACCAAGAAGTGTTCAATTCCGGGTTCCGCTGTTCCGAATCGCTTCCGCAACCAGAGTTTTACCAGAGTTATGGGAGTAGTAGTGGCATATCTCTGATTACTGGGAATTCCGATTCTCCAGTACTTCAAACGACTGGCTGAACCAAAATGTTCAGGTACAGTCCCTACTTCAGGATCTGTTCCGTTGCTGGTCGACAGGAACTCGGGGGGGGGGGGGGGGTGCCCAACTTCGAGAAGTCAGAGCTCACTCCTTCTCAGGACTTCGTTTACGTGATGACGAATTGCATCAAGAACCAGTGCTTAGTTTGGGTCCTGCGTGACTGGATAGAAAATATCCTGACATTTCTAGAGGCGCTACGAGCCAAGACATCGTTTGTCTTTACCTCTCTCTACTGGAAACCTTGAATGCCGCTGCAGATCGATATGCGCCTTCTACAGCTTCTCCTTCTTGCAAGGTGAAAACCACACAGAGATTCACTCTCAGCTCTGATTTCGTTTTGGACCAAATTTTCATTACCACCTCTATTGGTGGATGAATCTAGACAAGTCCCTGACTAGGATCCCCATCCATGCATCCTAGGTCATTGGACTCTGGACGAGTAGTTCCTCTACATCAACAATCTAGAAATGAAGCTCTGCAAGAGGTGCGTCGACAGAGTAAAGGGTCTATGTATCATGGTCTCCTCCCACAACATGTCTGTCGTAGCGTATCTCCAACATCAAGGAAACATACATACCCCTTCTGTCTACGTGGAGGTCTGGAATCTCCTTCGCTGAACAACCTCGGAAAACATAACACTCCGAGTTCACCACATTCCGGGCAAGAAGAATGTATTAGTGGAGAGTCTGTCCACGACAGCCAAAATATTCCTCACGGAATGGTCTCTACACCGCTCCGTAAAAGAGTCCCTTTTCACGGTGCGGGGAAAGCCTCTGATACACTTTTGGTTGCAGCCAGGCTCAACAACATGCTTCCCTTTTACGTTTCTCCCGTCCCGGACCAGAAGCAGTGGACGCGTTCAGCTTCCGGTGGAATCGTCTGTTCGTGTACGCCTTCCCACCATTCCGACTGCTCCCACAAGTTCTCCAAAAAGCCAGAACGACTACCACTCGTATCATTCTCATAGCCCCACTGTGGCCCCAACTATCGTGGTTCAACGATCTTCTAGACATACTGATAGATCAACCTTGTCCCTATCTCAGAGGATGGATCTTCTGTCACAGCAAAGGGATCCCTCCTACACAACAGCCCTCACATTTTCCGCTTTCACGCTTGGCTCATCTCAAGCGATCTTTCCGCCAGAATAAGTTTTTGGACCAGGTTTCCATTTGCGTTATTCAGACCAGGAGAGATCCTACGTCCAAGGTCTATGATGCCAGGTGGAGAATCTTCTGTGGTTGGTGCAGTAGGAAACATGTTGATCCTAGCTGTCCCACTATGACTTCAGTCGCTGATTTCCTTTTGTTTCTTTTCGAGAACAAAGGATGTTCAGGATCGACTATCAAGGGATATAGAGCTGCCGTTTCCAACAGAGTTAAATTCTCCCAGGACACAGCAATTGGTTCGGATTCGCACCTTGCCTATCTTATTAAGTATTTTGAGCTGAAGAGACCTGTCACCCGTTCTCTTACGCCCAGACGGAATCTGTCTTGTGTTTTGTGGTCTTTAACGAAAAGACCCCTACGAACCATTGAGTAAGGTTACCTTTCCATAACTTTACACTCAAAACTGTGTTTTTACTCGCTTTGGCGTCTGCGAGAAGACAGAGCGAACATCATGCCTTGTCTATCGACACAGCAAAAAATCAATTACATTCGGTAGCTCCACTACGCACAAACAGCTCAAGTCTCAAGTCGAATCTGTGCTGTGGATGATAAAGATCAGATTTGATACCCTGTTAAAGCACTACGTTTCTCTTTCAATGCCTCCAAAGATAAAAGGAAAAGTCGAAAACGTCTTTTTCTTTATCTCAAGGGCGCCATCGATATTTCGGCCTCCACCATTTCAAAGTGGAATGTCACTACCATGAAAAGAGCCTATTAGTCTCTTACTGATAGCAACTTTGTCATGAAGGCGGCATCTTGGTGATCACATACAACCCTCTCCTCCTTCTACCTCCGCTCTTTAGCGTAACAGAGCGCGTACATTTTTTCTCTGGGACCCATAGGTGCGACACAACATGCGGCCCAGAGAAATACCAATATACAATACAGTGGATCTCTCCCCAAATCGTGAGTACATTCCATTTTTTCTCTGGTTTGATCAGTTTTAACACATCAATCGACCCACCTAACTGACATATTCAGTCACGCAACAGCGACGGATTATGTATTGCTGCTTTTAAAATGTAATGAATTTTCCTTTTTTGTTGCTGTTGTTTTTGTTTTGTCTTGTCTCTTTGCATTTTGAGCTTGGGGAGGGGGAGGGTACATTAATTTTAATTACGTAATACTTACCCGTCACTATTGCCGAATGCCCTTCTCCCACACTGCTCTGATGCTCTGGCGTAATCGTAGTCAATGAAGAAGAAGACGTGTCCTAATGACAATTCTCCACTCTGTGGGAGGATGTATTTACATCGAACGGACGAGCTTTTCCGTCGCGAAAAGAGTAAGCTACGCAATAGCGATGGGTAAGTATTACATGATTAAAATTAGTTTTATCCCCCCCCCCCCCAAAAAAAAGAAATTATATATATATATATATATATATATATATATATATATATATATATATATATATATATATATATATATATATATATATATATATATACAGTTGTTCACTCGGAACATTTCAATATTTTAGGACTTATGATTAATGCATTCTGGATTATTTTTTACATTTAATTTACAATATTGTAAGTGCCTTTTGATTTTCATTTAATTATCTAAAAATAAATTGCTTGTTGATTTTTACTTGATTTGTTGGTTTCGCTTTTTTTCAGTTACATTTTTCTTAGACCATAGAGTCGTAACAGTGAACATGCCATATTGCTATAATGTATAATTATAAATTAATTCATGTTCCTTTTACATTAAATAGGTTGTTACTGGTGTATTATGAACCATAATTTCAGATTATTGATTTAACTTTATTTTCTTTTGAAAAATGTTTAATTTCCTATTTGAAACTATTAAAAAAGCTGTTTTGGCATGACACTTTCTCGGTGTTGGTGCATACAGTTTTGTTCCTTAGATATAAACATTTGGTCAGAAAATCTTGAATGAGTAATTTTGAAAACATATCTGCTATTCTCTGCTTTAGAGTATAATAAAAGAATTACTACCCTTTTCTCTTTTCACCTTAATTTTTCGGAGGCATCATAGTTCGTCGTTGTCGTGCTTATGCTTTTATCATGTATCATATGCATACGAAAAACAAAGGGACCCAGCAGAAATTTATGCGATCACAGACCCAGGGGATGAAAACAAAATTTGATGACAAACATATTACGTCACTTGATGTACTAAAAACTGAACTGAGAGGTATTTGTTCCTTTGGAAACCAAACGTGAGGGGTCAACTGCATGAGATGTTATAAAACTACTCTACTGTCAAGTTTATAATGACTATCTGACTAATAATAAGAGGTATAAAGACTATATATGCATGCTTTTTGCAAAATTTTGGGTTTCATAGACCCAATGACATTAAATATCCGTTACATAATAATGGTAATTCATGTTGAACATGAATTAGTAACTGACGTGACGTCAATGCATCATCAAATTCTGAGTTGAATTTAGATAGTTCGGCCACTATCTATTTAAACGATTACCAATTAAATTAAACATTATATAGTTGTTTTGAATTGAGTTTTTGTGGACTCAAAACAGTACTTAAGACAGCTGGCTGTTTCAAAGAGGTGCTCTTTGAAATAGTATAGACTGTACTCGAAAGTATTGCACAAGATACTGGAAGAAATAAGCAATAGCTACAAGCTTATTAAATAATGCTGGTAAGTGTTTAGTTACGATACATGCAAATTGTATTGCCAAACATTGGCTAATTCCTTACATCAAACAAAAAATTTGTGTAGCATTTTTCCGCCTATCATCCTAATACTTGCCGACCAATATCAATATCATCAGTAAAGTACAAACTATTTCAAATAATTGTGCAATAACAAGATAATTATCTGGCAATAAATGATATTCGGATCCCCAATCATCAACAGCAAGGCTTAAAATAACAACATTCAGCTGATTCACAGAGCTGCTCTCCGTCAAATGTAATTCTAAATATGCTGCTGACCTAAAAAAAAAACCAAGGCGTTTGATATTGTTTAGGCAGTTGTAGTTTACAAATACCAGTCCAAATAGTTTGAGATCAGACAATTAGTCCGATAGGGTGGCGTCTTTTCCTTCTTTCTGTATCTGGTATTCATAGATGAGTTGCTCCACATGCTGGTCAGCACCAACCTAGGTTGTAGAATAGTTAGTTTAATGTGCTGCTGTTCTACACTTGCAGTTTACCTTGCGTGTGTTATGAACTCTCCTGATAACTTGACTAAGACGTTTAAAATAATCATTGTGAGAATGGGCGTTTTAGACCGGCCGGCCGATTACGGTTCTTAATACCTAAACATTTCTATATATACCCAGTGACTTTTTTTCCCATGAGGAGTTTTGCACACGCGTGTGTGTGATTGTAACCCGCAGGCATCCCCTAAGTGAAGTTTCCATGAGGTGCCTCTGTACACTGGCAAACATGTACTAGATTTTCACTGCCTGTAAATCAGTTACCTGTTTTGTTTCGTTAACGCCCCGGTTCCGTATATGTGCTCGAAGACGTCGTTGGTTTTCCGTTTCCACCATCGCCATTTCGAACTCAGCCATGCTAATTGTTGTATCCTCAATAGTCATTGAGCACAGCTTATTAATTGTTCTGAGACTACCTTGTGCCGCCGCGAGAAGTTCTGAATAAACACCAACACCAACGGTAGTCCGCAAATAGCATCCACGATAACGCACACGCGTTTGTATTTTGCGAGTAAAATTGTTGTTTTTTTTATCGATTTCATATTGCAGCTGTTTTTCCGCTTCTATTTTTTTTTTTTTTTTTTTGCGCCGGTAACTTTGAGGGTTTATCTTAATTCTAATATTAATATTGTCATTTTAGAGATTAATTGCTCTTCAGGCTGGCCTTGTTCAGCTGCAACGCGCGCACGCACTTACAATCAATATCGAACGCGGGATCGGATACATCTTTGAATTTTGCTAATTATAAACTTCAGCTTCCACTTATACATTATCGGTTTCGCCTAATACTTTTTGAGTAACGTCCACAACCGTAATCCGCTCCCCATTGCCAGATTTGCAATCATCGGCTGTTGAGCAGCTTCATTGATGATTTTAGAACCAGAGCCGGCATTGTTGCAATTGATGGAAGTGTAACCGGAACCTTTGGTTGTCGAGTCACTACTCGTCGTAGTCGATTTCGAATTGATTGAAACGCCTTCGATCCCAGATTTTTAACTGATCCGCATCGACGCCTTTGATGCTATCAACGACTCGCATTGCAAATTGTTTAGCAATTGGTGCAGCGCGCGAGACCAACCCCGTGAGAACTTTCTGGGCTCCCGTGAACAATCCCTGGACAACATCGACAAGGCTATTTCCGTGATATGTGGCTTACACGAGTCTTCTAGCGTTAACAACACACAAGAGTCTCACACGTCCACGCACGATTGTCATTTAATTAAATATTAGGTCGGTCTCTAATGTACAGTTGTATCGTCAAGGTCTCCCCGCGGAGATCTAACATGTGCCCGTCCTGATTCATTAGAGTAAAACGAACGTGTGTCAACATGGGATTGTGGCATGAAACATACACGGGCGCCGCGGGTATAATCGACCGCAGATCACCCAATGCGACAGTTGGGGAAAACCCGAACAATATGAAACCCTAAGAGTCTCCTCTTTCATAACTACCACTGATGACGTCACATGTCAGATTAGTCTGAATCGTTGAGGTAATCCTGACAATGTCTGGCTCGATACCCTCCAGGTTTTGCAGAATTTTGTTGGTTCGGGGAAATCTCATTAATATCTTCAAGCAAACCGAGAATTGTTCTCAGCGACGACCGTGTGATGTCAACCGCGTACGGTGCAGATTTAATCGAGATGACAGAGCTGAGTGTGGCTTCGTATTCGCGTATGAAAATTGTAGAGTCTTTGCCAGTCTTCAACAAAATTCTCCGTCGAATCTTTTCACTGATCGATTCCATGTCGTACGCGCCCGGGGAAAGTTCAACAGCGTCCCAGATTGCACCATCATCCTCCAAGAACACGAACGAGTTATTCGCGGGAAGGCCCCTAAACGGCCGCGATCGGATATTAGGCCAACTGTAATACACGCGCAACGGTGCTAGTGCGATCTTGAATGTGCGGGATTCCCCCGCGTTGATTGGTGTAGAAAAAAAACACCTGAAATTCTGGTTTCGTGGACGAGATCATGATCATCGCGGTAACGCTTCTGGTTGTATTTGCAACGACCATTGATATCTCGAAGAATCGCTTCAGTACTCATCACTGGTGTTATGTTCATCATCGATGTCTTCAATGAGTTCATGTATTGCGTAACGTCCTCCAGTCCATGATGTCGTTGGTGACCAACCTCTGAAAAATCGATGCAGCCTCATTTATGACTTCTGGTACGTTGTTACTCGCGGGAACCGATCCAACGAGCGTTTCCAGACTATCCACACGTTCATTTACCTGTTGTTGGTCTACTGACACTCATTTGAACCCTTCGTGTTTCAACTCTGCCGTGGAACCTTTGGTTGTCTCACGTTTGCGTCCACGACCACTGAGACCTTTTCCACGTTTGGGTGGTTCCTGGGGAAGATCCTCCGATCGGGAGAGATATTCTTCTTCCTTCGAAGGCAGGTCCTACTCGGAAGGCAGGTCCTCCTTGGAAGGCAGAGTCTTCTCCAGAAACCGAGCCCCGTATATATTTTGCGACGTTTTTTCATATGTACGGGGAAAAGTATGATAGTGTAATGTCGCATATTGCTGAGGATCTTTATATATTTTAACAAGTTCATCAAAATGTTGCCATGTTTTGATTTTTACTGCTTGTCTTAAAACTTCCAATCTACTCCAGAAATACGCCTCTATGCCATTCACTGTCAATACGACTCGGGCGCGCATCCCTGGACATTTTATGCCTCAATATATATTCTTCCCAGCTGGCGGGTATTCTAGCGGCAAACCCTAGGGGATTATTATAGATCATCTGCTGTGCCTCCTTGGTAAAATGTTTGAATTGGTGTTCCAATTTTGATATGTACTCTGCTGGTTGTTCTTGTGGAACACGCGCAGGTGTCTTTCCAACCTCCTCGTGCATTTCCTCTAACTTTCTTTGAAGTGGCGCTAATTGTGCTGATCAGAACAGGTTGTCTTTCTGCTCGAATCATCGCTGTGGTGGCTACCGCGGCTTTCTTCACTTTTTCTGCGGTTTCCGCGGTCTTGGCTGCAATCTCTTTTGTTGGTTTGATCAACGGTGCAAAACGTTTGTTCAAACCCGGCTGTGAGGTCTTCCCGTGAGGATTGTCGCCGCTGTAACATATCTTTGACACGTTTGAGGCCACTATAACATTACAGATCTGTCCCAAGTTCAACATACTCTACTATGGTATCACTGGCAGGTTTTGACATTATATTTATTAAGGTCGTTTAAATTGCCGCGTGAGACACGTTCGTGTCCAGACCCGCGGTCCACCAGTCAAGTCAATCGTGAGGAAACTAGACAGGTCCTGAGTAACGAATGCAAATATATTCCGACTCATTCCACGAGTGGTCGGCGGCACACCAGATCCAATGAATGTTTGCGAGACTATGCGCGTCAACACCACCAAAATATCATCAACATGTTACAGTTGTCCCTTGTAACTTTAGGCACGTGAGCGTATCGTTGTGTCACATAGATCAAGTTTACGTTTTTGTGTCGGCCTCGGAAAAATATTCTCACAATGTTGTCTTGGTGTTCAAGCTTTACATCGTCGTACACGACAAGATTATTCTTTTCATGATCAAGGTCGTCAATGGCAGGGGCTTCTTCGATTGTAGAAAAGAACTCAATGGTGGACGACGAAGACGTCTTTGACGACTGAAGCGCTTCTGTAAAATCTCTTAGTACATCATAATACGGATAACACGGGTGGTCGTCTGCGGATGGTATTATCAAGTACAGCCAATCCCACGTTAACCATCTCATGATCAGATTCAACAACAGTTGGGTTTTCTCGCATCCGGCTGGGCCAATGATCAACGCGCGAACCGAGTTTGGAAACATGTCACCGTGCTTTGGCGGCCAGGCCTTGTCTGCCACCCGGTATGGTCCGTCGATGCATTTACGATCTAGGACCGGATTGATTTTACGGGGCAAATCAACACGCTACCATTTGGCGCCCGCTGGTGAACAAGCAGTGCCTCTACCCAGTAGAGCATTTGTGCGAGAGGAATTGCAAGTCGTTCCCGCGGATACGTAACTACCGTCACGAGTTATTTTAGACAACTCTGTTGCCCGATCTGCACGTGCCCGTGCGCGTAAGTAGTGACACCATCGGGGAAAATCCTTCGCTTGGTGTCCAGCGGAGACAAACTTACCTCAGTGCAACGATACACATCCATGCGATATTTCTTGGCTGTGTGTGCGACTTCGCGCCGCTCCCGTAAGCACTCCACATACATGTTATGCTAGAGATCTTTCGCGACTAAAACCCGGGGAACTCCTTTTGCTCTCTTGATGTTCTTATCGCTCTGCGGTCTAACTATTATCGAGTACATTTTGGGCCGCAGCCCCCATATTCTTCGATGGGCTTGCCCGCGCACTCGTCTTTGAATTTTCCCACAACTTTCTTGTTGGTGTTATTGAACAGTGAATGATACTTCGGATACTCGCTGATATTAAATTCATTTGCCAGCGATGCCTCGGACATACCCACGTATACATCATCGGTGGTTATATGTATAAGGAGTGAATCCGAAACCGTATACAGCATCCATATATTATCTCCGTATCGCGGCTTGATCTTGCCGTAATAGAATTTATACATTAAAAGTTTTAACAATTCAAGTACCGACGCGCCAACATATATTGGCTTTGTCAGCTTTTGTGTCGACTTTTTACTGTGGACAGCAACGAGTCCATTATCGAAGATTTTGCGTGACTCAAATGCCTGGTCTGCAATCAGCCTGCGAAGTTTGTTTTGTTCACTATCACGGACAAGGTCTACGCAAATCCGTTTTCAGAGATTTACTTCTCGAACTCGTTGGTCGACAACGTGCGCAGATCCGTATGCATTTGTATATACGAAGCCATCCGATACAACTGCGGGTTTCAAGATACATGATGTAACTGTTTGGGGGAGTCGGGTCATATCCGTCTTCGAGCGGATTTTTCGCGCGAGTGTAGCAATGACTCGCCATGGAAATCCCGTGTCGAATAGCACGTTCGAGCAACAGATGCTGGTCAATGTCCATTAACAGCTCCAGCTCGACGCGGATTTTTAACAGCAATGCGTCCCATGCCATTCCAGGTGATGAGGAGTAATGTGCGGGATCAAGCATGTACACTTGCATGGCTGTATCAAGAAACGTTTCGAAGGCAAGCAGCAACACGTTGGTGCGCAGATACAGATCGTGGTAGTCGCCAAGGTTTTTACAGCCAAACGCAGATCAGACATTGTTCGCGTGCGTGTAGTCGTTGCCGGAAATGCTTTCGCAAGACAGCGATGAATTCAAGGTCTCAATGAGTGACAACTGAGTTTCTGAAAACCTTTCCCCAGTCGCTCGTGTACTCGTACGAGTTAGATTCCGTTACGGGTGAGCAAGGCGAACGTTTCCGGTTCAGCACGGCCGTATCGACGAGTGATTGTAAAACGGTCGTTGCCTTTCGCTGCAAGGTTGTTCACGAGTTTGTCGAGGCTTGAGTTTAGAAACTGTAATGAATCGATGAATTTCAGCTGGCCCAGCCGAAACGTCATATTTCTCCATCTTATTAGGGATAACACTTATCGCTGCATTTGATGCAACCGGGACCCTTTGCATTATTAAGTGGTCATCATACCCGCGTAGGTTATGAAGCGTTGTCGGAATTCTTGTTTTGCCTCGGTAAATTCGCAGCTGTAGATTGCATGCGCTGTGTGCAGCTCCTCTGTACGCGCCAGTAATGTAACAGTGATCACGCTCTTTTCATCAGTGGAGCTGAAAGCGCAATAACATATCCCGCAATGAGTGGCAGCGGAAAACTCGAGCGTGTGATGATCATGTCCGCGGGCGAGGCAAGCCGTTGCCGGATCCATTTCGCTGTAACCTTTAGCGATTTAAGGAACACCTCAACGGAGTCCTGGCCACGATATAACATTGGTGGCTGAATCACTCCATCGCATCTGACTACAGTGTAGCACAACCCGCATGGGACTTGTTCGGCAACGTCTTCTGTGTTCGATATAATCTCGGAGGCGTCGTCGGGAAGTGAAGCTTCGACGGGAATGTTCAAACATTCAAAGTCCGCGTAAATAACACCGCGATGAATTTCAGAATGTTCTCGACGGGTTCTGGCATTATTGTCCGCTGCGGCTTTTCGCTGACTCCCCCGCAGTAGAAGTCATGTTCGTCAAGCAGCTGTTGCATGGTGAATAAATTCAGGCAACGTCGACACAGAAACTTTCTTCCATGGTGCCTGCTGTGCCGCTTAAGGACTCACGGTACAAATTATATGGAAGAATTGTGAACCTGTCTAGAAATGGGATTAAATAGAGTATATACGGGTTTGGTGGTCCATTATTGGTTAATAATGAAAAGTAAAATTTTAGTAAAAAAATATTTTGAGAGCTTATCCTATCTATATATAAAAAAAATAGACACAACATTCTATTGATACAATTTTAGTATTTTTATAGACTTGACTTAGGAACAATCAACAAAAACAGTAGCACCTGATTCTTTAGGTGCAGAATGGATAACACATGTTTCATGTACATGTAGATCCAAAATATGCCGCGGCTCATGTGGTTTTCTTAACACAGAAGCTTGCTTCAAGAATGGGTCTATACTGATAAATATAGGTTTGATCATGAGCATTTAGACACTTAAAGTTATTGAATTTTTAATATCATGATGTTTCCATAGGTTTACTATGGGAGTTGAATTAGTACCGTGAGTCCTTAAGCCACCGGGGAAGATCTTTTATCCACACGTAATGGTACTGCGCGCCTGGGCCATCCAGCAACAGCAGATCAGCCACAGTCTGCCCACAGCAACAGCAGATCAACCACAGTCCGCCCACAGCAACAGCAGATCAACCACAGTCCGCCCACAGCAACAGCAGATCAACCACAGTCCGCCCACAGCAACAGCAGATCAACCACAGTCCGCCCACAGCAACAGCAGATCAACCACAGTCCGCCCACAGCAACAGCAGATCAACCACAGTCCGCCCACAGCAACAGCAGATCAACCACAGTCCGCCCACAGCAACAGCAGATCAACCACAGTCCGCCCATATGACTTTTTTATTTTAGTACATGTGGGGATAATTATTTCGTAATAAAAGCTTTGGTTCCAAGCGAACACATTAACAACGCTACAGGGGTGGAGTCCTTAAAACTTTTTGAGTATGGCCTTAGAAGCTTGTACAGGCAATTCTATATCGCCAAACTTAAATTCATTGAAGTACTGACAGTATTTGCGGGCTTAATATGTGTGACCGCTCGCGAGATGCAACGCGGACGCGAGCGCCCATTTGAAACATTCATTGTCTTTGTTTTCCATATTTACCACTGACCGCGACAGATCATACTTTGGCGTTTTAATATAACTCGATCCGCGAAAAGGTTTGGAAATATGAAGATCAACTCACACGCATCTGTCAAGAGTCCATACTGAACCTGCGTTGGTGTATTTTTCCAAAGTTTCAAGGATCTTTGCAAAAGCTTTATCGATTTCATCGTTGATGGCTTCACTGCCTTCATGGTTAAAGATCACAAGGGGACCATCATGAAACCATGGGTTTGCAATTTTTAACACATCGTTGTCTGGTGAATTGATCTCGCTGTGGGGTTAAGCGGCATAATCAAATGCACTACGAGAATAATGTCCACTATAACTCTTGAGGTGTCCGCGCGTTATAATGTTGATATAATTCCCGGACGGATCTTTGATAAAAGCTTCACCGCATCATTACCTGGTTTATAAATCACGAACGCGCATATGCAACTTGAATTATGGGCCTTCTTGTTAGTGAACATAAGCAACAGCTTCAGCGGCGATAACAGCTGCAATACGGCGACGCTCTTGCTCTAGCAAACGCCGGTACGATTTCGGCCCGCTTGGCCCATGGAGAAATCTTGTTATGAATTTGCGCAGCTGTTTCACGAAGTTGCCTTACAGTCGGACGCGGCTTATCCGTGGGAAGTCCTAATAATGCAAGTATATTCGCTTTTCTTGCGTCTCTCGGTATTTTTACTCCACGCTCTTGCGCGAATTGCTTTAGCTCGTTCACGGTAGACATGCTGGTATACAAGGAAAAAGTATTGTCTAATTGCTTATTCCATCAATACATTTTTGCAATATTTTTACTTTACCAGGTTCAGAAACCGCAATCGCTTCAATCCTGGTTATTATTGCATTAACTTCTGTATCTTTTTCCTGACGGTGTTGATGTCGTCGGGTTTTTCCACGACGATAGTGTTGGTGAGTCTTTGCCGGCGCGCGCGATAATACTCGCGAATAGACCCACATGGTCATCAAGGCTGATTAGGCGACTCTACTCTGATAACACATTTAAGGCATAGTCGAGGACCAGACCAACACGTAATGCGAGCAAATGTGATTTACAGTATTAGTAATGGCATGTTCTGCCGCAGAGTTCACGTTTTCCAAGGCATACGCCTTTGCATTGAATGCGTCCCAATGCCATTGAACGTCGTATATATATATATGTATATATATATATATATATATATATATATATATATATATATATATATATATATATATATATATATATATATATATATATATATATATATATATATATATATGCGGAAAGTTTAGTCTCTAATTAAATATCAGGCTGCTTCATTTTGTCTGCACCGCCTTTTTTTATTATCTGCTTTGCATACCCTGGTATACGAGTAAACACTTCATAATCAAGAGGATAGTACCCGATTTTACAGCCATAAAATGTATGATATATTTTTCCACCCGTGATGGTGATTTGTAATCTCACATCAGGCTCTGCTAAATAAACAGGCTCAGCTTCCCGATCCAGACCAAATATGTGAGGTCCCTGCTCGGATAAAATTTTCTCCATGCTCGGATCGATAGAAATTACTGCTAATCTATCAAAACACTTTGCACCAACTACATCACCGTTCCTATTACGTTTGCATCCAATAATCTCTTTTTCCACTTACCTATATACTCCATGCTTTCTTTTTTTGCATGTTTGAATATATCACTCGTAAATTTATCACAAAGGGCCAGCTGTCGTTCTTCTATTCGTATTTCTTCTCACGGTCGGTGAGTGTATATGCCATTGCTATATTATTGTCAGAAGTATCTTTCTAATTGATTTTCTCATTAATACATGCACTGTCGTTGTTACTGTCACTGGGCGTTTCAATATCTTTGCTGTATTCACTGCATTCGCTATATTCGGTTAACGTCAGCGTCTTAAACGTTTCTTGCACAATATCATACAATGACTTTTCACGCTTTCTGTTGTATGCTTGACCGAATTTCCGTCGTTCTTGTTCCAAGACGATTCCTAACTGGATTACTTGATCAGGATGTTCCGGGTATGTATTTTAAAAATCATACAACATATTTTTAGCCTCTTTAACAAATCTGTATGACGCATTTTAGCAAAATAATAATTTAATCTTTCCTGTGACGTTACAAACACGCCAGATGTTGTTTCAAATAAGATTACGTCTGAAAGAGGTATGCGTGTCTCGTAATCATAAATGATAGTAACCGTACATCGTCAGATTTGACTTTTATTTTCATGTACAACAAACCTGAGCTAGACGTTTCCTCAGTTAATAAAGAAAACCATTATGTTCCGCGGGTGTGATTTGAACCTGAAATGTCTCGATCAAGAGCATGACCCGCAAACCGATTAGGCCACTAAGAACTTAACATGTAAGAAAAATGAACTCATTCACAAACTTGAAAGCGCAGTCGAAAAATAATGTGACGCGCCCATCACATATTTGTCAATGTGAAAAACAGAGGCATTATTAATTACCATTCCATACATGGTCCTGTGTGTGGTAAATATTAAAGATCGCATACATAGTCCCGGAATTGAAATCTATGTCTCAAATATTTGTTAGCACTTCTACCAACAATAATTTGAGTCGTTTTTCACATCGACGGTTGTCAATTTGACCGTCTCTTGTATAAAACAAGAAATGCTCGATTCCGCTTTGAAAATGATAGGCACGTCTGAATACTCCATTTTTCGACTTAATCAAGAAATCCTTATTTCCACCTTGGGAATTAAAGACGCATATAAATATATTATTTTGTTGGTTTAATTCGTCTTATTCCACTATAGCAGATTTCTGTGCACAGCGGCTATATTTATCTAACACTTGCTTGTGCATACTGGTCGGCCTGCACAGCGGCTATACTTGCTTGTATATATTGATCGGTCTGTCAACTCACAACAGTGTATTGATCTGCCTACAGAAGCGCCTCATGGGAACTTCAATGGGGTGGGGGGGGGGCGCCCACGAGCTACAATCACACACACGCGTGTGCAAAAATTCTCAATGGAAATACTCACGGAATATATAGAAAGGGTTTAGGGATAAAGCACCGTAATCGGCCGGCTGGTTTCAAACTCCCATTCTCACACTACTAAATAATTGCCGAATATTCGCGTAAATGGCGTCACGAAATAAATACTAAAAGGTCATGTTTTGTTGTAATTATAAAGAGGAGGTTGTCCCTAACATTTGGTGAGACAGTCATTCCGGAAACCAACTCGGTTTCTCACTTGGGAAGATTACAAGACAGGTCGCGTCGCTCTATTAATCGCACCTGTATTACCTCTAGAAAAGTACGGAAAGCCTTTCTTGGCCTTGCTAATTTTTGAGTTGGTGCTCCAAATCTAAACCAATAACAACTACCAGTCTATGCAAAAGCATTTTTGTAAATTTCACGAACCAGACACGCTTCCAAACTAACCTCAGTGAAAAAGAATTGTTAACAAATCTATTCACAAATATGAAACGGTCGCTTGGCTCAAAAGAATAAGTAGTGATTACAATTTCTCACGATTCCGACTTCTTCATCCATAAATTAATCCCTCTATTCTTTATTCTACAGCAATGAACAGCTACGAGCGTAAACTAAGTTCATAAAGTCTCTTCGGGTCCTAAAACCAAGTCGCTGTGTCTCAGTCTGTGTCAAAATGTGGCCACGTGTATACGGGCCTACTTCAACATGTTGCGACATATTGTTTTATACAGACTAGTCGCCAATGACTTTCACTGGTACCCGTACAATCTGTTTGGCCTAACCTTCCAGTGGTGTTCACCCAAGTAGTGATGAGTTACAGGTGCCGAAACTACTCGGTCAGTAACACCAGTCCCCTAATGAAACTTAGCTTCACAAATTTTACAATAATTTAGTCCAGTTCATTGAACTGATTCGAGAGCATATTTACCCTTGCCTTAGGTGGCGCTCTACAAATAATACGTGCTTCTGAGAGAGTGACAGGTGTAAGATGAAGTTGTTTGCATTTGCAACATGCACAATGGAGAGAATGTTGACATACCTCTATGCTACTTTCATCTACTGAGGCTGATATTTCTTTACATATTGTACTTGGGGAAATTGGTCATGATCTAAGCACACAACAGACAGAAATGGCCGCTCCAAAGTACTCGAAAACTCAGCCTGAATTAGTCAAAAGTACACTATTTTCAGCAGTTATTAAAATAGGGAAACGAATTTTGCCAGAGTAGGCAATACCAGCCTCTGAAAGTACAATGAATGAATTACAAAATATATAAAAAGTAAAAAACGTTATCGGCTCTTTTTTTTAAATTTACCTTTGAAGTCCAGGAAGTGAAAATGACCAAGCGGAGCTAGCAGTTTTTTGATAGGTGTACATCTTAAGTAAGACCAAGCTGTATACTCTATAACCCAAATTGCACCCATCAATCATACACCAAAATAAAGGGAATTCAAAGTTCTTTTAACAATACCTAAGATATACAAGGTCTTTTTTAAATAGCCAGGACAGCCAGTGAGGAAAACCTGGGTAATTCTTTTTCTTTAAAAATCTAACCCTTTGCAAAGTACGAAACTGGAGAGTGCCACCTTAATTGTAAAACTAATCTCGTAATTTCATCTCAGACAAAACTTTTAGTATATGTCAATTGGTACTGATAAGAGAACCCAACAATAGGCACGTGGAGCTATGGTCTCCCTTCACGGGATGTAGACCTGTGATTATATTGAGAAGGCCATATTATATATATATATATATATATATATATATATATATATATATATATATATATATATATGATTGTAATGACCTTGTTCATATACATGCGTATAACAAAATGTATATACATGTGTATGACATAATCTATTTTGATCATCTGTGCGTTTGTAGATACCTTCTTCATATTTACTTCATCATTCTCTAAATGTCGCTTAAATACAATTATTTTCTCCCCTTAGATTATATTTTACTGTATCTTTTTTCAAAGCTAACCTTTGCATGATTTGTACATTAGTTACATGTGACTTTTCTATTCTTTTCTCTTGTTTGCCTTGTATGTATCTTAAAATCTCCTTATGGAGGAAATAAAGGATGAATGAATGAATACATAGTTATCTGCTTTGAAGACATTTGTAGTTAACTTCAATATTTTACGTCGCTATTAAGTCGTATTAAGTTATATCCCTGTCTGATTTACCAATAAAAAGAGTATGTTCCTGCGTGCATTTCAATTGCTTCTTTGAGTGTATGTTTATGTTCATTGTGGTGTCTTTTAGAATTAGTTTGTACATTTAGATTTAATTGCAGTGTTTATAGACTTTTTTTAGTCTTGCAATCTTAATTTTAGAGCTCGTTTATATTGCCTTTTGCTGATGGTTTAAATTATTGCAGTTTTATTTGTCTGAAACACCTCTGATATTTTATGTACTTTGGTTAATGCATGGTCTTGATTTTTTTATTATTTGCATTGAATGCGCACAGTAGTGTATCCCATGTTGTACATAATAAATTGTTTAGTTTTGTATGTGTCTTATTGTTCTATTCACCTTGTTGCAAAATTCGGTTTAATAGTCCATTAGGTCAGATGTTATTTATTTAAAATGCTGCTGATTATAAATAAGGCTTTCTGGTCTTAGTCTTAAGAAGGTTTGTACATTCAGTATAATTAACTGAGTTTTTTTTAAACTAACATTGTGATTAGGTCATCGAATTTTGGATCTTAATATTTGTGTGTACATTTTTACTAGCCTGATAAATCAGTCCACAAACACGTGTTGATGTATTGGTGGTTGAAGCTCTGATCTCGCCTATTCATTCAAAATTGCAATTATTGCAGACAATTCTCTCCGCAACACATCAGTGCACATAGTGACCGTTGTTATACACTTACCAGTATTTCTCGCAGGTCTTGAGTTACGGTCGGTTGAAGGGACCTTTCGGCAATCTGAACAGGATATTTCCACACCAAAATCCAATGTTTGACAACTTGTAAATTCACGTGGAATAACAAAAACATACCTCCTGTCACCATGTCGAATTATCGGGATACATCAACGGATGTTCAATCAATATCGAAGAACCTACCAGATTGCGACTTCATTCATTCGAAATGGTCGCTTTGGTCATGTGGCTCGAGCATCTGTGGATTTGTCATGTGACCATCGCGTGTTTAATATTTTGGCATATGACTATTATGGGCGGTTTAACAACGCATTAAATTACGAAATGGATGGATTAATTTACAGGGTTCATAGCAATGTTAGGTTACAATGTAAAATTGATCCGTAGAAATGTGTCCATATGTTACGGTAAGATTTGTCTGCAATAATTGCAATGTTTTATGAATAGGTGAAATCAGACACCCAACCAATACAGGTTTGGAGGCTGATTTATAGGACTAGCTATTTCCAAGAAAGACAAAAATGCTTTCTTAAAATCACTTTATTAGCATGCGCACTTCACAAGTTCTCAATGTAAATGTACAAGTACTCGATGTAAAAGTACATTTTAGTTATCAACTGACTATCTAATTGCACGTGGACTTTTTCCCAACTTTCGTTTCATGTTGTAGAAAATTCTATTTTTATGAAGCTCAAAGATCTCACAACTTGAAAAGCAGCTTGATACAGTCTGACTTATGGTTATTTGACAAGCAACTTGATACAGTTTGACTTATGGCTATTTGAAAAGCAGCTTGATACAGTCTGACTTATGGCTATTTGACAAGCAGCTTGATACAGTCTGGCTTATGGCTATTTGACAAGCAGCTTGATACAGTCTTGCTTAGGGCTATTTGACAAGCAGCTTGATACAGTCTGGCTTATGGCTATTTGACAAGCAACTTGATACACTCTGACTTATGGCTATTTGAAAAGCAGCTTGATACAGTCTGACTTATGGCTATTTGACAAGCAGCTTGATACAGTCTGACTTATGGCTATTTGACAAGCGGCTTGATACAGTCTGGCTTATGGCTATTTGACAAGCAGCTTGATACAGTCTGATTTATGGCTATTTGACAAGCAACTTGATACAGTTTGACTTATGGCTGTTTGAAAAGCAGCTTGATACAGTCTGACTTATGGCTATTTGACAATACTTAGGTCACCCCCAAATATCTTCTTTACAGTTATAGGTAAACATTGATTCACTTCGATCAAAGTAACCGTTCAGTCATGTTGGTGATGTTAGAAGATGACCACATACTGCCAGTCCAAGAAAGCTTGTAGATGTTTCCTATACAGTCCACCACTATATTAGATTCTCACTTATTACCACTTGTAATTACCTTTTGCCTTGAACGATACCCTATATCTCATTTCATACAAAGACATGATCTTGTTTTCTTTTTTATTTGATTTTCTTCACGTCTTTTTATTCGCTGATTCGCCAGAAAGCGAAACGTTTCTCTCCACAACTAACACACTGAATAGCATCTCAGCTAATATTGTTTGATATTCCTAAATAATCGGCTTTCATATTGCAAAATATTTAGTATCGACCACAACGATGATGATAATGATCATGGTAATGATAATGACAACTGTTGTTGTTGTTGTTGTTGTTGTTATTGTTGTTGTTGTTGTTGTTGTTGTTGTTGCTATTATTATTATTATTATTAAATTGTCGAGGAAACATACACTAATTTTAACCGAATATTGGAAAAGATTATTGCCTTTACCTGGTAATTTTTTTTATTGAAATCAAAGGTTTTGCAAGAAATTGCAAAAGTGGGAAATGTAAATACGCGTGTAAAACTTACAAATAGTTATGGCAGACTGGGCGGTTTCTAGGACTGGGGCCATTTTAGTGACTTTGAGGGATTATGACTTTAGATGAAAATGGTATATTTGCGGATGGAAATGTGAACATAAGGTTCAGAAGATATGTATGGTCAGCGATAAAGGTATTCATCAACCCTCGCCATACACATTCTGTTCCATACCTTCAACATAACGGTTCGATAATCACTGATGAAGTTGACAAAGCTGATTTACTTAACGATTTTTTTTATAGAGCAAACTGTACGAGATGAAACAAATGTTAACCTTCTAGATATACTTTTATATACGGATGTAAGTTTAAGTTCTATAGAACTAACGCATGACGAAGTACAAAAGGTTCTCAAAAGCCTTCCTCTTGGTAAGGCTTCTGGTCCAGATGGTCTAAGTAACCGTGTTCTGCATGAGCCGGCTAATGAACTCTCACATCAACTTTGTTCACTTTTTTACCGATCTCTTTGAGAATCCGCCTTTCCAGACTCTTGGAAAGAGCAAACGTTTCTCTAACTGTCAACGTATCTAATTACATACCAATATCGCTTCTCAATACTGTTAGCAAAGTTTTTGAAAGACTGGTTTTGAAACACATATTTATTTACTTCCGTGAAAATGACATTACACCTTTCCAGTCTGGTTTTATTCCGGGTGATTCTACAGTTAATCAATCAACATACCTTTATGACATATTCTGTAAAGCAATAGATTCCGGTAAGGAAATCAGAGTTGTGTTTTGTGACATCAGTAAAGCTTTTGACGTAGTGTGGCATAAAGGACTCAGTCATAAATTGAAATCAACTGGTATCACAGGAAGCCTTATCAAATGGTTCTCTAGCTATCTAAAAAGCAGAAGACAGAGAGTGATACTTCTGGACGTGTTTTCAGAGCGGAGGTGTATTAGAGCTGGTGTACCCCAAGGATCCGTTTTAGGTCCCTTACTTTTCTTGATATACATAAATGATATTGTACATGATATACACTCCAAAATAAGTTTATTTGTAGATGATACAAGTCTCTTTCAAATCTTATAAAATCCCTTAGTAACATATGATATCCTCAACTCGGACTTGGAAAAAATTTCTCAGTGGGCAAATAATTGTCTTGTATCTTTCAACCCTTCTAAAACTGAATTCCTAACAATTTCTAAGAAAATTAAAAACCCCTTCCATCCACCCCTATATATGCTCAGCCATATAATTAAGGAAGTTGATGCGGACAAACAAATAGACTATATAAAGGAAAAGTCATGGTCGAGAATTAATATAATGAGTAAACTCAAATTCCAAATTGACATAAAATCTTTAAAAATTATAGTTACATCTTTTATACAGCCTATTCTGGAATATGGTAATGTGGTTTGGTACAACTGCCCATTACTCGAGAAAAGAGAACTAGAAAAAAATACAAAATAAGGCAGCCAGAATTGTGACTGCTGCGACAAAATTAGTATCTATTGACGCGCTACATCGAGAAATATGATGGGAAAGTCATGAATCCAGACGACAAAAACACAAACTTACACTCTTGTATAAAATTACAACTGGTTCACGCCCTCCCTATCTCACATATCTGATTCCACCATCCGTTAGTGATATTAGTCGCCATAACTTACGTAATGTAAACAATGTCCAATTAGTACAAGCTAAAACTAGTCTTTACTATAACTCATTTCTTCTGTTACAACTCTACTGTCTAAGAAAAATGTAACAGAAAGAAAGTGAAACCAACAAATCAAGTAAAAATCAACAAGCAATTTATTTCTAGATAATTAAAATGAAAATCTAAAGACACTTACAGCAACGTGAATTAAAATCCAAAAAATCCAATAATCCTAAGTGTCCTAATCACAAGTCCTAAATATAGAATGTTCCAAATGAATTTCAGTATCCTTGAATGTGCTGATGTGTCAAAAGTCTTTAATGTCCTGATGTGCCAGTAGTTATTAATGGGTTGATGTGCCAAAATGAAGTACTCCAGAATATCTTTAAATAAGTTCACATAAATCCCAAAATCATCAATTCAAAATTCAAAATCCAAAAGTCTATGAGCACTTTTATAATCCAATGAATATTTTAAATAATTCCTCTCTCTGAATTTGGAATGATTTTTCACAACTGTTACAAAGAATATAATTGGGTCACCTCTTTGCAGATGTGGAAATGTAGAAAGTACACAACATTTCTTTTTTTCTTGCGTTTATTACCAAGAACAACGCATCGAACTGTTTCAGTCTCTCGTATCATATATTAATTTAACATTAAATACCTTCTTGTATGGTGATACAACGCTTCTGTATGAAGTAAACATTAGTATTTTCGATGCCGTTCATAAAATGTATTGAAAAGTCAAAAAGGTTTACTTAAGTACACATATTACTATTACTAACATGCATGCACTTCCGCGGGTCATGAACAGCTGCATACATTAATTTCACCTATTAGTCCAAATGATTCGCTATAGATACTGCAACGACTCGCTCTAGAAGGAAGTGCTGTTCACTTTTAATCTCGCTTTTTGTTCCTGTATATTTATTTATTTATATTTATTCCTGACCTTTCTTTCCTCCCTATTTTGTCAACTTTCTACAAAATGTTTGACACATATTAATTAACAATTTCTCCTTTTAACTGCTTTCTCTTATATAATCTTTGTCTCTCACCTACTCCCTCGTTGTTCATCCTCTTGCTTCATGTACATTTACTAAATGCTAATGTTTAACCAAGAGATTCTTCACTTTGGCTGATCAACAAATAAATTTTTTGTCATTAAACCTAATATCGTCCACCTTATATATATGTTAACAATTTTGGTATCGTAAAAGGAGAAGAACATTATAAGCCACTGGCTTTCATTCTAATCCTTTACCTTCTATATTGTACTTTTTGGAATCACCAATTACAAATTTATCAAATAAAATATATTTAAACTAAGATATGTTTTGCAGTTCTCTGCATTTTCTTGTATTTTATTGTACAGCAGGAAAATAAAATCCAGCAGAAGACTTTTAAAAAGAACCAGGGCCTAAATATTGACGTCAAAAACATTAAATCATTAATATGCAACTACTGCGACATAAAGATTATTCAACGAGTTGTTTTATATCTTCCTGTTCAAAGAATGACTGGCTGTTGTTTTTTGTTGTTGTTTTTTTTTTTTTTGGGGGGGGGGGTTCTGTTGGTCCTTGTTTTTGTTTTGTTTTGGTTTCTTTGTTGTTGTTTTGTTTTTGTTTTGTTTTTGTTTTTTTGTGGGAAGGGGGTTCTGATGATGTTTTTTTTTTTTTTTTTTTACTTCATTACCTTTTTTGTCCCGTCAGAAGATAATTTACTTCTTTGAAACAATTTTATGGGAAACAATTAATTAATGTTTTTAATTCGATGATGCAAGCATATGTTTGTTCCTGAAAACACCTAGTCATACTGCACGACACATTCGGCGTTGTTAATGCGCCTCGGATGAGTGGTTAAAGGCAAAGTAAATGCTGTGACAAGAATTAAACATTCCATTAATTTGCCAAGAGTCTCGCTATCATATGAGGTAAAACCTGACTTCACTTTTCCTTTATTTCTTTCTACTTTAATTTTTTATTGCCTTTATTTATTTATTTATTTATTTATTTATTTATTTATTTTTGTGTATTTATTTATAAACTGTTACTACTTTTGTCTGTGTCTAAGTTTACCATGAACTATTTTATTGTGCACGGGTTGTTGCCAGATGAAAGTTGCTGTCACCTTTTTCGCAATTTGTGCAACGTTTTATGCCTTGCAAAAAGTATGTAATGTATTGTAATTGGTTTTATATTCTACCACTGTAGATAACTCAATTTTTTAACAGATTTAATTTAGTAGGATTTTAAATGGAGACAACTGCGATTTTGTCCAATGTTGCATCGATGAGGTATATTGCTTTGTGCAACCTATGCAGTACACCGATTTAAGTGCATGCACATTAGGTATAATTACACTTTTTAGAACTAAATTAATTGTTAATTTGTGAAATAATACCCTCACGTTTGGCTGGTCATGTAAGTAGTTATTTTGTGAAAAACAAACGCCCTACAGTCTTACTGGTCTTGTATTGTTTTCACACTTATTGGTATTGGAGCATTACTTATCGAAGTGTTCATTTTGATTTATTTACCTAGAAATATTTCAGCATAAATTTAACTATTTTGCATCTGTGACCCTTGAAGTTTACTTCTGACATTTCTCAAAAATTTCAGCAAAGTTCATCCGTTTTTTCTGGTCTATCAATTCATGAGGGTAGACGCCTCTAAAGTTTTTGGGGGGTGTACCTGACCGTCCCGAGGAACAGGATTCATCTCTCTATATTACAGAAAATTGGGGAGGTTGTTGCCATTTGTTTTTTACATCAAACCAGCCGGGACGTCGCTGAATTACTAGAATTGCACGGTTGAATTTGACCCCCACTGGAATTCCTTTGTCGAAAAGAAAGGTTAAGAGCTCACAAAGTAATTCAGTCTATTTGCATAGTAAAAACGTCTCCAGAGATTTAAGATGCGAGAGAGAGAGAGAGAGAGAGAGAGAGAGAGAGAGAGAGAGAGAGAGAGAGAGAGAGAGAGAGAGAGAGAGAGAGAGAGCATGTGTGCTCAAGATATCTAGAAGAAATTCTCACTTCCTGATAGAACCGAACAGCAGACCTTTTGAAAAGTAATTTCACGTGATACGCCTAGACTACGCTGTCTCATTTACTAACACCGTAAAAATAAATTATATGACATTGCCTGTATACCGACAATTGGTGTTTCCTGCGCTCCACACAAGGCAAAACAACTGCGCTAGTGATTGTACCTTCGGTACACATGCTTTGCATGATCATTTGCTTAAATCAATCAGGTTTGGTGGTTTTTCAGTGCCACAATTGTAGAATTTTTTAATTCCATTTATTTTAGCAAGATTTCAAAGAGCACGATATATGTGAATATAATCTTTTTTTACAAATAAATAATATTTATTTAAGTAAATATCAAATTATGTTATTGATGCTGTCTTATCGCTATATGAGTGGGTTGCCGTGTTGCGCTAATACGCAAGACATTTTTTATTTTTAGTGATTTCATACCCTACACGAATGGTTGAAGTGAAAAAATTATATTTTGCCAGAACTCTAAAATTATATACTACTGGTATTCAATCGAATTCCTAATGAAAACATTCATAAATGCATCAAGACTACCAATATATAAATTTCGCCTCACTTCGGAGTACACGTAAACGTACCCACAACACATAAAAACCTCCCAGCCCACGTAAACGTACACACACCCACATAAAAACTTCCCAGCCCACGTAAACGTACACACACCCACATAAAAACTTCCCAGCCCACGTAAACGTACACACACCCACATAAAAACTTCCCAGCCCACGTAAACGTACCCACAACACATAAAAACCTCGGAGTACACGTAAACATACGCACAACACATAATAGCCTACGAGTACACGTAAACGTACACAGCACATACGTTTACGTGTACTCTTCGGCTTTTATGAGTTGTGTGTACGTTTACGTGTACTCCGAGGTTTTTATTTGCGCTGTGTACGTTTACGTGTACTCCGAGGTTTTAATGTGCTGTGTGTACGTTTACATGTACTCTGATGTTTTTATGTGCTGTGTGTACGTTTACGTGTACTCTGAGGTTTTACACACAACACATAAAAATGTCTACTTTGTTGTAGCATGTAACCGTATAAATCCTCTTTAAATGGAGACATTGTAACACCGAAAGACATCTGTATTTTGGAGCTTTCGTTCCAAAATAAATGGATTCAAATAGACAATTAAAGTGTATATTCAAGAGTTTGAAGAAAACAGAAAGGGCTGCTCCCATCCACATTGTGACGCATTCTCTCTGGCCGTTAAGTATGTGACATTTAGGATATATTTGCTTCCGGGTATTTTGAAGCGATCATGTAAAGTCCAGGTGAAACTATTGTATTAATATTAGTATCTCAATGTGCAGATAAAACGTTTGGTGTGATTTTGTTTGGTGTTTTACGGCACAACAACAGAAAGTACGTTATTTAGTGCTGAGGTAATTGGAGAAAAGTGTCTTGTCCGAGGACACGCCACAGTAGCCAACCTGGGCTGATGAGATGGTACGACTCCAACCCGCACCCTTTCGGTCTCGAGTCCAGCACACTAACCACTGCGCTACCACGGCTCCTGCTTCCTTCGGTCGCCTATTAGGTGTAGGAGGCCGCATAGGGCATATTCTATATCCCCAAGCTCACAAAGGGTGGTAGGGGTGGGGGTGGTACGAATGTATCATATCATAGCAAACTGTTCTACAAGTGTTACAAAAACACATTTCCATGGAAATTTTCAAATCACTCTTCAGACGATGGCAGTTACAGAATTTACTTTCTTTTCTTAAAATAATCACAATGATTACGGTTGTTATCCGTAAAGTAGGGAATAAATAATACTGCATAACCACTCGGAACACCCCATTCTGTAACCATCAGGAATATTCGTCTCACATCAGAGAGAGAGAATGAGAGAGGGGGGAGGAGGGAGGGTGGTACATAACATCACGAAAAACAGTAGCATATTTCCAACAACGATACTTAGTTTATACATATTTTATTATTTTATTTTATAATTGTGTTGTTGGAGATTATAAGACATACAATATTGAAGGTAAGTGATTAGAACGTAAGCCAATTGCTTACAATGTTCTTCTCCTTAGACGATACAAAAATTTTAAATATATGTGAATATATGGCGGATGGTATTGAATTTGAATGACAAAAAAATTAAATTGTTGAATAGTCAAAGTGAAGAGTCTCTTAATAAATTATTAGCGTTAAGAAAAGGCAAATAAACCACAAAGATGAACAACGAAAGAGTTGGAAAAAAGATTATATGAAAAAAAAAAGAATATAAAAGGAGAAACTGTTAATTAATATTTTGTAGGGTATTGTGCAAAAAGTTTAGAAAATAAGGTGGAAAGAAAAGGGGAAGAACAAAGAAAGGAAGAAACAAGCGAGATTAAAAATGAACAGTGTATCCTTGTAAAGCGAGTTGTTGCAGAAGCTATGATTAATCGTTCTGAGAAAAAGGAATTGTAGGTTACTACTCTTTCATGACCAGCAGAAGTGTACTCTTGTTAGTATTAGGTGATCTATTTGACTTTTCACAAAATTTATGAACGGCATCAAAACTATAATTGTTTGCATCATATGGAGGCGTTATATCACAATACAAAAAGTATGGTGTAAGGAATTGAAACAGTGCGATCCGTTGTCCTTGAAGTGTTGTGTTCTTTCTACAGGTCCACATCTGCAAAAAGGTTGGATATAATATATATTCTTTCTAAATATATGTTGATTAAGTGAGCTGCACTTTGTCCTAAATCGAGCATGAAGAATTTTACATTTCCTTCTACCCCAATCAAAGTGTCTAGGAACATGAGTGTCACTATTATTTAATGGCCTTTTGAAGTTGTTAATAGAGTCGCTTCAACGAATCTTAATTTTTAAAAAAAAATAAAAAAAACGTGTTCCATACTCGAATGGCTGAAGGAAGAAGCGAGTTGTAATACTGAATTGTTCTAGATTGCATTCATTGAAAAGTTGTTTTACATTGCGTAAGTTAAATTGAGTAATATCATTAATAGGGAGGGGTTGAACGGTTGTCATTTTAAATCAAAGTGCAAGTTTGTGTTTTTGTCGTCTGGATCTAGACTTCTTCATCCTATTTCTAAAGGTAAAACTTAGATAGATTTTAATTTTGTTGCACCAGTCACGATTCTGGCTGCCTCATTTTTGTATTTTTTGGAGTTCACTTTTCTCAGGTAATGTACAGTTGTCCCAAATCACATTACCATATTCCAGAATAGTTTTTTTTTTTTATAAAAGATGTAAATATAATTTATAAAGATTTCCTGTCAAGTTGAAATTTGAACCTGCGCATTTCATTCATTCTTGACCATGCCTTTTCCTTTACTTTTTTGTGTGTGCCATGAGCAGTCGTTCGAGAGAAAAACTCCAAGATGTTTTTGCGAGTCAGCTTGCTGAGCTCTTTTGCTGAGCATATATAGTGGTGGGTCGAAGGGTTTACTATTTTCTTAGAAATTGTTAGGGATTCAGTTTTGGAGTTAAAAGATACAAGCCTAATTATTTGCTCACTGAGAGATTTTTTTCCAAGTCAGAATTGAGGTTATGAGCGGTTACGATGGTATTATCTACGATTAGAAAGAGACTTGTATCATACTTATACTGGAGTGTATATCATGTGCGATATCATTTATGTATATAAAAAAAACAGCAAGAGACCTAAATAGGACCCTCTGGGCACACCGGCTCTACTATACCCCTACTCTGAAAACATCCCCGGAAGTATCACTCGTTGTTTTATGTTTTTAAGACAGGTGATTACTCCTGACAAACTGCATAGACCCAGATATGCCGGCACATTATGCGACTGCAGATCTCGGTCTATGCACTTTGCAGTTGGACCCGTCTTATAAGCGAGTACATACGGTTATTGCAAAATGTACAAAAGAACACTTATGTTTATTTAGTGAATCCCATTTTTTCCAAGAACCTTCTGAGGGGACAAAAGTGAGAAATTGTTTTTATAATAATCGATCCCACCGAAATTTCGTATTTATTGTATTATATTCAGTTTTCTTATTATGGTGTTCACATTTCCACAATAAACACACCCTGACACACAGACAGACATATACACACAAGCGCAAGCATACACTAACATCCATCATAATTATATGAAAGACTTTTTTTTATAAGCGATAATGAAATAAAATACAATTTTGTCAAACTTTGTTGCCCAAACTCCCATATTTGCACCTCATACACCAGGCATGTGCAACTTTCGCCAGGGCGCGGGCCTGATAAGTGATTTTTTAAGCAAGACGCTATGATGTAAATAAGCGGATAAAACCAGGTCGCAGGCCGTATGTTGCACAAATAAAACCAGGTCGCAGGCCGTATGTTGCACAAATAAAACCAGGTCGCAGGCCGTAGGTTGCACAAATAAAACCAGGTCGCAGGCCGTAGGTTGCACAAACCTGTCCTAAGCTATCCAATTAGCTAAAACAAGGCACAGTTGGTCTAATAATTAATTATTGTTCCATTTATGGATTTTTTCATATCACATTGTAATGTAAACATCATGACAAATCCACTGACTAATATAATAGTATATATGACATAGCACCAAAGTGGATATATCACGTATACCTCTAATATTTGCTTTTCACAACTCTCCTAATCTACCCACTGAATGGATGGGTCTGTGTGGTAGGGTCGAATCAGCATTAAAACCCTTGTATACGTCAGTTATATTATTCAAACAACAATATTTGTTTCTACAATAATCAAATTACGAGCCCTCGCTAGCAACGGGGAATGTTTATTCTGTTATTTATAATATTGTTTACTTTGTCATTAAGGCTTAAACAGACTCCCACGAACAGTGTAATCTATACTGTGTATTTGGTGCGTAACGGGAATGGTTTCGCACCATAGAACAACAACTTAATCAGAGTTTAGAATAAGTGTGACCTTTCTGTGTCCAGAGTAGTACGGAAATAAGGAGCTATTTGATCGTAGACATTGGTGTTTAGTATAATGGTTTTATAGAAACAGCTTCAATTCATTAGGGACCAGTTTCCCGTATTTTTTAAGGTTAAAATGGTTTCCCGTTTTTTATAATTAAAACATCGGACCTACAATTGAACGCAAGATATACATGTATTTCAAACTGATTTCTACAATAGATTCAAAATTGTAATCTTTTTAACACCGTATCAGAAAGAAAATGTTCACATTTCAAACTTGCATATTCCAGCTAGTACATTTTTCAATAGTGTGATCTAGAAACTTGAAGGTGATAGAACAATCTTTTAAAAAAATACGTTGAAGTTACATGCAGTCGTCCGTCAACTGAAGACTGGATGAAAATTCACTTCAAGCCTAATTATTTACAAATGTCCAGTTCAGCTACAGAAACGAAAGACATAAACGCAAAATAAAAATTGTTCTAAAAAAAATTCAGTCAGCACTAACATTTTATTTACAACTTAAACAACATATTTGATAATTATGTTTCGTTAAAGCACGTGTTTATTTTAAAATTGTACATCTTTTTTTTTGAACTTATTAAAATAATGGTTGTGGATACCAAATTAAAGTGAAGACAAGAAGCACTTTCCCTCTATATAATATGCCCACTCCGCGAAAGTTGAGTGAATAAGAAACAATTAAACTTGTTGTAGTGGTCACCTGTACATGGAAACAACAACTATACAGGGGACAGTTAAATGAGACCCCATATATTCACGATTAAACATACATGTATTAAACTTGTATATAAAGACAACCCGCTCTTAGAAGAAAACTTTTTATAACTCCCAAATTGAATATGCTGATTGATCAACGGAGACTGAAAATTAATATTAGGCTAACAACTTGTATGTGCTGATTGATCAAGGAATATTCAAAATAATATTTCGCTAATTGATTAAGGGAGATTTACAATTAATATTACGCTAACAACATTTAAAAAAAAAAAAACAAACAAAATAAAGCTACAATAAGTAATAAATCTCCAGTTAGGCATCTATGATGGAAAAATCAATTATTCGAGCATGCTTGTTCTTAATAATAATATTAATAATAATAATAATAATAATAATAATAATAACAATCTGTTTTAACAGCTTCACGGCTTTGGATTACAGACTTGTGTGTGTGTGTGTGTGTGTGTGTGTGTGTGTGTGTGTGTGTGTGTGTGTGTGTGTGTGTGTGTAAACAAATTAACTCTAACGCCGTTTGGTGGAATTTATTGAAAGTTGATAACTTTGTGAAGTTGATACGATGAAACTATTACATGTATGGGTTTGTTAGTCAATAACTACAGGAATATTGTCATGCTTAATATCACCAATACTACGTATTAACTATGTTATTTACCTTGGTTTACCTGGTCCTATTAGGCTTGCATCACAATGCGATGGATACACCAATTCGGAGCACCTCTGCTATTTCTGCAAAATAAAAATATGCCTCGGATATATTTCGACGCAGTAATTTACAGAAACATTATACATTTTATTCGCCGGAAATTTCTTCGCAAAAAAGAAACCGCAATCTATTCGGACCACATAGCTATTTATACGATTGCATTGAGTGACTCAATCCTCGTTTTCTAAATAACCGGCAGTAAATGGCAGCTATCGGCATACATTAGAGGTATGATCTGTAGGATTGACCTTGAAGCTGCGAATATGGAAACTCTAACCAAATAAAGCCTCTGAGAGACTTAGACTAGTATGTAATAGACAAAATGATGAAGTTGTCTCCCCAGAAAAAAAAAATCAATGATCTGCAACTTTATTGCACGTAGTACAATACAAAATGTGCAGTGATTCATATGTGCGGTCTGGCTTTGTATCATCCAACCACCCGATGTCGTCAGCCTCCTTCAATCGTGCGCCATGTTTCTCGCGATTTAAAGCGCTTGTTTCGAGATAATGACGTCATCAACTGTGTCACCAGCGTTCTTCAAGAGCGACAGGAAGTATTTAATAAGTAAAATCAAACAAAATGAGATTAAAACATGTAATTTCATGTAATTTACAAAAATCATAATGAAAATCTATATTTGCACTAATGCCTTATTTGTGTCCGACATTTTTGCCTTGAAATTTCTATTATATGCTAAAGATAGGTCCGCCGATTACATGATGGCATTGTTTACATATCTTGAACAGGAAAACCAAATTTAGGAATTGATAGAACGAGATAGCTAATGTAATATTTGGTTTTAATCATGTGGGGCTCTTACACAACGTACGAAAAATGTACACTCGAAATGTATATTCACTACGAACTTTTTCGTTTCAGTATTATTTCATAATGAACATATATTTTTGAGTCATGTATCTATATGGTAAAGAACAAGCAAGCAGTAATGTAAGTGCACAAACTACGTATAGTATTAACGGATTTTTTTTTTCTTCATATTTAAATTATTTTTTTTATTTCAAAAACATGGAGACGCTATGAACTAATAATATCGATACCTTAACCTAACTGGCACATTCCGGTCATATGCCGCGTGACTTTTTAGTTAGCATCACGAACCATGGAGGCCACTTCCGGAAATAAGCAAAATTACACACGCTCGGAAAAACGGTAATTCTGAACTAATGTACATGAATGCCAAATTTTTTTTAACGATGATAAAATGAAGTAGATATAGTTGAACAATTTCTACGGTTATTTGAATAGATATTATAACGAAAGCGTTAAAATTCACGTTAAGTGCACGAAAAGTGGTTGTTCGAGACTATCTAAATATGTCTAACTTCATCTGCAACTCATTTACGATTGCTACTAAGAGTCTCATGCATATTACTGGATCATAGTCCCATTATCTCAGTCTTGACGCTGATTGTCATTATAAGCTGTTCGCGTTGCAAAATCGGAAATCAATACACATAAATAACACTGAAAGTCAGTTATAATTATTGTAATTATTCGGTCACCACTAGCAAAAATTAAAACCTGAGGTATTTCAGTAAAATTATACGAATTCGAGTAGGTAATACTCTTGGTTTCATTGATACAGATCAATTGGGTCACAAAATAAGAAAAAGAAAGAAAACAAAAAAATTTAAGGTCACAAATATTTATGATAAGATTAAAATTAAAGATAGTTTTTTGTCTTCCATTTCCTGAGTCATTTTCTAGAGATCGCATAATTTCATGATAGTGTCTCTCTCTCTCTCTCTCTCTCTCTCTCTCTCTCTCTCTCTCTCTCTCTCTCTCTCTCCGAATCTACCCCAAAACTTTCTTTTGTGTTTTTTTTTTTCTTTATTTTCTTTTTAGTCAATAGCAGATGATTTTAATCTTTAGTGCCATTAGTCAATAGCAGATGATTTTAATCCTTAGTGTCATTAGTCAATAGCAGATGATTTTAATAATTAGTGTCATACTGTTTAGAGGCCAAGCTAAGAGTTGGCTTTTTATAAATGAATCAAAATTTGCTATTTTCAGCATTTAATACTGGGACAAAATCAGCACAAAATTACTAGCAAAAACACCAACGAACGGCCTGTTTTCTGTTCGTCTAGTTTTCTAATATTGTCTTGACCTTTAAGACATTTATTTCAATTCTGATACACCCAATAAAATCAATAGTACAATTTTTCATTAGTCCTCCAATATGACTTATCATCATCTGAAAATGTTTTATAGCAATATGACCCTTAGGAATATTACACATCTTGAATTGCACCTATATTGTCACCGATAATAATCCTTCATCTGTTGACGCAAACAACAATGGGGAAATCAAATATTACCTGTATTTGTAAGCCTATCGTTTCACCACACCCACTGAGTCAAAACGGAACGCAATTGAAATTCGATTAGAACGCTTCGTATTTTGCCCTAAATTGACCAAAGCACTAGGAATTCATTTGAACGGACATGGACGATAACAGTTTAGCTGAAAAGTAGACAATATTAACGAAGTTGTGGGATACCTTTCTGCTGAGGAGTTTGTTTCATAACACCTGTGGATATATCTTTGCATTTAACCGTCTCATCTCACAGGTAAGAATTCGTCTTTAAAGTGGGAAGCGTGGGTTGAAATAGTGATATCCTGTAAATAAATAAATAAACAAATAAATAACGACAGCAATAATAATAATAATAATAATAATAATAATAATAACAACAACAACAACAACAGCAAAAACAACAACAAAATTGGAAAACGAGAAGTGAAAAACAATCATAGGGGTTTTATCACCACAACCCGTGTTAACAGGTCTGCCAACATACTTGTGGATTCTTTTAATAGGGTGATCATTAAAGATTTTTTTGTTTCGTAAATTAAGTTAACAGTTTCTGAATCATCCGCTAAGGTGTCATTTTCACCGCCAATCCTCAATAAGAGTTATTTTTTGCCAAAAAAATCATTCAATTTAATATGCATTCTCAGAGTTACAAAATGATACAATTTTGGAGGTATTTTAGTCAACTGAAAAGTTTTAATATTAAACTCCATCCATACTGAACTTCGTGGCATACGTATTTACACATGTATGTCCGACTTGTATAAAGTGACTATGATCGATAAAGAAACCACATGGTAGTGTCAGTCGAGTCAGGGTGACTTATTCCACTTGTCGACACGATTACATTGAGATATTTTTTCCCGTGGCTGACACTAGATACAGAGGGGCAGATGGAATATCTGTTATAACTCACGATTCAGAAATAGCATGTGAGAACGCTAACTGATAGTTGGTTCTCACCAACCAATACATACATACATACATACATACATATATATATATATATATATATATATATATATATATATATATATATATATATATCCTTTTCTTTTAAAAACTGGGTATGATTGGGTATGATTAAGTGTTTGCATAAAGACAAAGGTTCATATTTGATTTTCAAAGTCTTTCTCTTGGTATAGCTTTGCGATCTCTCTTCACTCCGTTTTCCGTCTACAATTACAACGAATTTAAAACATTTTCAATCTTACAAATCTGGGGTATTTTAGATGTCTCATATTTACGGCATTAGATGTTTCTTTCAGCATCAAAGTTTTATTTAACTATTTTGATTTAAACAAACATAAACCAAGGAATGTCTGCGTGTTTTCTATCCGACGCCTAGTTTCGGTTTCGGCAGAGCATGGCCATAACGGGATTGGACATTGAAAGGCTTGCTGAGTAAACCTGTGAGCTATAGCGGAAATTTTAAAAATGACGATTTGGATGTGAGATTGCATCATAACAATAAAGCTAAACAGGAAATAAATTTTTTCAAATCAACTGTGAATATTTAAAATATGTCCGTGAGAAATGCATGAAAAATCGTAGATGCGTGGACTGGAACGTTTAATGAATTGTTTTGAAATCAGATTCATTGTGAGGGGTTTTCTGCTTTCATCTCCTCATTCATTCATTTATTATGAAATTTTTCATGTATTACTGGAGCATGAAAAATGAGATTTCTTTTGGACCTCTCAAGTAGGATATTTAGCGTTAATAGTTACACATGCAGCTTATATCTTCCATCCACTAACCAATGCCCTTGCAATTTTATCCTTTGCCCCGCGGAAGAGAGGGAACTGAAATATCCTCTTTAATAGATTTGCAAAGAATAGTGACCGTTCATCCATGCGAACACGAACTGTTCCCACTTAAAACAAACATTATATAATCAAAAGTTTGCCACGAAAGAGCACTAACACAGGCACGCTGAACCAGTTCCGACAAACTCCAGACATCCATAGATTTAACAGTGACAAAGTCATACCTTTTACCGACGAACGCAAGACATCCATAGATTTAACAGTGACAAAGTCATACTTTACCGAAAAACGCAAGACATCCATAGATCTACCAGTGACAAAGTTATACTTCTACCGACAAACTCCATATATCCATAGCTCTAACAGTGACAGTGTCATACAGACAAACTCCAGATATCCATAAAGTTAACAGAAACAAATGCTACTTTTACCCACAAACTCCAGACACGCATAGATAGAGCTCTGACAAAATGATAATTTTACCAACACACTCACGACATCGAAAGATCTACCAGCGACAAAGTAATACTTGTAGAGTTTAATTAGATGACTTCACTTGTTGATTTTAATTATATGATTTTTTTTTATTCGAATGTTCCTTTTCATTACTCCTTTCTTTATCTCCGAACAGCCAAACTTCATAAAAAGGCATTCTTTCTTAGTTTGCTTCCTTCTCAATTAGGAAAACCTATCTATGTACAACATTATCAAAATTAATTTTAAAACTCCCGTTATTTATTTGTAAACATCTTATTAACCGATTCACATTTTGAGATCTCTCTCTCTCTCTGTATTTATTTAATTCCTTCTTTCTTTCTCTCTCTTTGTTTTCGAAGACAAAGTCAAAGTTGAGAAACATAAACTTAGGGCCATGGCCGCTTTAACCACTAGGCAAACTAGACGGTCGCCTAGGGCGGCAAAATTTGGGGGAGGGGGGGGGTGGCAAAAAGCTTAATGAATAAAAAAAGAAAGAGAAATAGCGTAAAATAGAAGACAATAAGCCTCTAAAAATAGAAAGAGAAAAATAAAAGAAAAGAATAAAAATGTGTGTGTGTGTTCGCGTTCGCACAATATTCATTTCGAAGTTGATTGTGGGGAAAGGTGGGGGGCAGCGCAAGGCTGAAGGTTCGCCTAGGGTGCCAAATCCCCTTGCGCCAGCCCTGCTTAGAGGCTTTATCTTGGCACAATTGACTTACGGAATTTTGTTTTAATTTCTACCATGCTTAACTATTGCGGTTAGTTATTTTGGAAACCTGAATAATAGATAAGATACTGTGAACATTTATTACAGAATGCTAAAGTGTCTTCTTTGTTAGATTGTTTTGTTTGTTTGTTGTTGTTGTTGGTGGTGTTGGTGTTGTTGTTGTGAGTGTTGTATATTTGTTTGTTTTTGTTGTTTTGTTTGTTTGTTTTTGTTTTTTTTTTTTTGTTGTTTTTTTTTTTTTGTTTTTTTTGGGGGGTGCATGCGGGTATTTAAGGGCTGTTTATATCTCCTGAAATAAAAGAGTACTTAATGAAGAAAGGTATACTGTAACAGGTTCCGCTTTACAGTTGTTATGTACTTCTGAGAGAGGGACCGGTATAAGGTGAAGTTGTTTGCATTGGCAAAATGGACAGCGGAGAGAATGTTGGCATACCTCTATGCTACTTTCATGTACTGTGACTGAAATGTCTTTACATGTGGTAATTATGGAAACTATGCACTATCTAAAGCAGACAGCTATCAAAATGGCTGCTCCCATGTGCTCGAAAAATTAGCGTAAACTACTCCAAAGTACATTAAATTTAGCAGTTATTTAAACTGGGAAAATTAATCTTGCCAGAGTAGACAATGCCAGGTTCTGAAAGTGCAGTAAATGTATTTTATAAAATATATAAAAAGTAAAAACAATATCGGCTCGTTTTTGTTTTTTTCAATTTATCTTTGAAGAACTGAACCAACAGCAGAATGGTGTACCAGAAAATATCAGACTGTCTTTCTCACTTTAATGAGAGGCAAAATTTATGTTATAATAGCAGAATAGTGTACCCATCTCAAAAAAGTACCAAAAAATAATTGCAGTGTACAATATTTTTATCGATAATAGCATGTCTCCTTTCCGCATTCTGTGCATGCATTCATAGTGGTGGTGGTGGGGGGATTGGTGGAAACGTAGAAAGCAGCAGTTTTAAAGCAAACGCATGCTCTAAATCAGGGGTGTCAAACTCATTTGCTATGGCGGGCCAGATTTGATATAAATAATAATAAATGATAATAAATAATAATAATAAATAATGAGTAATGCGGGCGGTATGTTTGACACCCCTGTTCTAAATGGTAACTAACAATAATTTATTTCAAATAAACTGATCGTATGTATTCCATTCACATCTTTTTCAGTAAGACATGGATTTTTTAGTGTCTGCGCAGATGCATTGGACATTTTATAGGGTCGGCTCGAAATAGATTTGTGCAAATTTGCAGTATTAATGTTAGCACCTAAAATTAGGGGCGACTCTTCAAGAAGGACTGTGTTATCAATTTTCTTAAATTTCACTTTAAATTTTCTCTTTTTTTAAATTATTTTTCTTTCTTTTATTTTTGTTAGATTCGGAATGTCGAAAAATCGTGAAATTAAGA